>JADLZN010009863.1:0-132667 GCA_018155175.1 Sinocyclocheilus anophthalmus
AAGTCATATAATTATGATTTTAAGTAAATTATCATTATACCTCTGTCATAGTTTCAACTTTTTATGTTAAAATCATGATTTACCAAAGCATGATTTTTCTTTTTTTCCCCCATGTATGTCAGAAATTGGTTTCCAAACATTTCCCTACTGAATAATTGTTAAATATTGCAAAATAGGACTGGGGACATTTAAGAAAGCAATTATTTTTTTGGAATATTAAATGCTTTCTCCTATCCCAGCTTAATAAGTAGTAAGTAACTTTAAGATATTTATTGGTTCATTTCTGAAAAAAAGTGTAACAATGTGGCTCTGGAGAGTTTGCAGAATATTTGTTTGAGCATCCCGATCTGACACAGCTGTATTGGCTCAAACAATGTCAGGGGATTTTATCTGTTGGGTCGACCAATGGCAGATGGGAAGACCTGTTCAAATAGTCATTCATTTCGCAGTTTCAATTGACTACAAAATTACACACTTCACCTTTAAACAGGTCAGTATCGTTTTGATCTACAGGATCTAATTATTGGGGGTTCTCTTTTGATGACTACAGCCTGTTTCTTCTAAGCTGATCCTTGTAATTGGGAAATAAAATGTGACATTCTCCATCTCAGCCTATAAGGCCGTTAGGAAGACAATTGTTCCTCTGTGGTCACCAGAGAATATGCAGCCGGACAAATCATGGGCTTCTCCTAACATACAGTGGGCGGAGAGGGCACGCTGTTGTTGTATTATGGCTTCTGTTTGCTCTTGTGAGGAGTGGATTTGCTCCACCTTGCTAACATGTCTCTGCTCTGTCTCTCCAGCAGTGGGAGACTTTTAGCGAACGCTCCTCAAGCTCACAAACTCTGACCCAATTTGATTCTAACATTGCACCAGCTGACCCTGTAAGTCAATCACTCAGTGCTCTTTCATGATTAATGATATTCATTAACCTAATACTCTATAAATTCTCTCTGAGAGCGCATGTCCTCAGGATAAATTCATAGCCACAGTGCCATCATCAAATGATTCATTTTTGTTTTACTTTTGCTTGCTGAGCTTATCGATAATTCTTTCATGCTCTTTCTTTCATACTGTATCATGTAATCCAAGTGATGACTCTGCTGGCTGTCCTTTGACGGTGTTGTGATACAATGTTTGTTTATAGTTACTCAGTGCCAGGTCTTAACTATTCCTTGTTCTTCTTTATAACTGATGATAAATCTTCATTAAGTTCAGTGAAACACAGTTGTAGTTATGCGACAGCAACAGTTGATGTGCTTGTTTCATTGTAGGATACAGCAATAGTCCACCCTGTGCCCATTCGTATGACACCCAGCAAGATCCACATGCAAGAGATGGAGCTCAAGAGAACTGGAAGTGGTGCGTCTGTTTATGTGCTTTTACATTGCATATTCAATTTTTGACTGAATTTTAAGCTGTAACATTTTAAAGTTTTGTTCTCAAAATTCATCCACTTGTCTTTACTTTCTCGTTATTTTTGGTGTATTGTCCTTCTTAATCACTATTGCTTTTGCTCATACTTGGGGTTGGGGGGTTTAGAATTTTTTAAATATTATTTTTCACCCTAAAAATCTCATTGACTTGCATTGAAGAAAGGACCAAAAGCCATATTTTGCATGTCACAGATGCTTAGGTTTGAGCTTTTGACCTGAACAAGGAAGCAACCACCCAAAACACTTTAGCAACCATCTACAGCACTTTAGAATCATGACTTTTGCATGGGCAAGCACCACCAATATTTTCTTCAGAAAATGTAAAACAACTAGTTGTTTAATAGAACTTGTAATTTACAGTTAGAAATCTGCTATAGGACTCTTTCTTCCACAATAATCTAACATTGGCGTACACTACTGTTCTAAAGTTTAGGGTATGTCAGATTTCTATTCAGTGGTTTTGAAAGAAGCCTCTAATGCTTAGGCTGAATTTTTTTAATAATAAGAATATTTTAAAATGAATTATAAGTATATCAATTATAATTACTGATTCCGGACTTTTTAACTAGAAGTAAGTACTTATGGACATATGTAATAATTTGATTAGAAACAAATTGGATTACTCTTGTTTTACAGATCACATACATCCAACAAGTCCGTTAATGGCGAAACCACCAGAACTTTCTGATGAGACCAAGTTAGCAGCAACTATTACATTTCCTGGTACCACTGTTGGTAAGTACATCTGGACTATTCAACCATTTAATTAACTGGCAGGAAATCTTTTCCCGTAATTCATTGAGAGCCATTGCCCTTCCTTTTTACAGGAGATGGCTATAGCAGCTCAGATTCATTTACATCTGATCAAGAGCCCATTTCCAGTGCTGTGAACAGACAAAGGTACTTAACATCTTGCAGTGGCACCACATTCAGACTCACTTTAATCTTTGTTCTTCTTTCTGTTTGTGTTGTTATAGCTAGAAGAAAAGCTCAGATTAACATGGATAAGATTCGGAAATTATTTAGTGCTTTAGATGCGATTTTCGTCATATCATGTTTGGTTAGAACATAATGTGACGTTTCCAGCCAAAAAAGATTTACAACTCATGCTATTACAGGTCTCACTCCGGCACCTCCCCGGAAGGACTGAAGGTTGTGGCTCCGCCCCCACCTCCGCCCCGCCCCAACGCCTCTCACTCACGGTCCTCCTCTCTAGACATGAACAGAAACTTTGCTGCTATCCCTGCAGGTATGCACACACACACAACCAGTTATCAGGTAACTCATAGCTTCTTGTTTTGTTGGGGTGTGGTTAGGAAAAGCTGAATTTCTCTTTTGTAATTAGTTACTTCTCCATCAGGTCCGCAACAGCCAGGTGTAGTTGCCTTTCCCCCAGCAGTACCTCCCAGACCACTGCCCACACAGGTATAGCCCAGTGGTTAGCAATTCTGTATAAATTGCTTTCAGATAATTAGATAACTATTACACGTTCTTTAGAAGAGTCATTCAATATGTAATGTTCAAATCCCCAGACATCAGTGCCACATGGTCACCGTTCGGTAGAGGGAGATGGTCTTCCAGCACATACCAGCACGTCACCCCATCAGATGCCAGAACAACCCAACTTTGCTGACTTCAGCCAGTTCCAGGCTTTTGCTGTCGACCAGCCGGCAGATGATGGAGAGAAACCATCTGACAGTGGACAGGTACAAATGGAGCCAAGTTATATATGATGCCGGATTTGAAGAAAAACTTATGTGGTGCCAAAAAAAAAATGCCCAGATGATTGTTTAAAAAAAAAAAAAAAAAAAAAAACATGAAGACATATACAAAAGAAATGAAAGTTTCTGTTTATATGCATACCTTTTCCAAAGTGTGAGATGGTTTGTTTTTTAAAGTTGTCAGAAGTCTCTAATGCTCACCAAGCTGCAATTATTTGATCGCAAAATACAGTATATATGAAAGATATACAATTTAAAAAATCTATTTCTATTTTAATATATCGTAAACATGTTCATTGTTTTCCTGTGATGGAATGCTGAATTTCAGCAGCCCTTACTCCAATCTCAGGTCCACATGATCTCAGAATCATTCTAATATGAGATTTGGGCCCAAGAAGATTGATTATTATTATAAGTAATAAAAAACAGAACCAGTGTGTGCTATATTTTTGTGGAAACTATAAAATCAATATAAGGTTTTTGCTGTTACTTGCTGGGTAAATATTCAGTATTTTATTAAACAAAAAAAAATTTTTTTTTTTTTTTAAACGGTCACTGCGCCTAAAAGGTGAACTCGGTTGTATATAGCAATATATTATAGTAATAATCTAGTAGGCAGAAAGATGTGCAGAAACCACCGGGACGATGAAAACAGCAAAGAATGACATTCAGTCAGAGGAACGAAATGCAACCACTGTCAACTCTGTAAGCCATTCTCTACCAATCAGTCTTCATATTGCATGCTACTTCAGCATTATAATCGCTCAATGTATGTTTTGATAGGCCAAAGTATCCACTCCATTGGCCCCACCCCCTAAACCCGTTCGTCGAAGACTGAAATCAGAAGATGAGCTCAGACCAGATGTGGAGGACCTTCCGCAAAAGTCTAACATCATAGCCACTGTTCTAGCAACCCAGCCCTCAATTCCACGGTAAGGTCGTCAGTCACTCCACCAGGAGAGAATATGGAAAATGTTATTTTATTTACTTATTTTTCTATTGATTGTGGCATTATTTTCACAATTGAGCAATAAAAAAATCATAATTGTCGGGATACAATTATATTTTTTTGTTGTATTCAAAATGATAAATATGAATTCATATTTATATATGAACATAAATAAAATGCAGTATATGTATGCAATATAATATATTTTCCCCCCCATATAAGTACTGGAGTTTTTGCTGACAGGTTTGCCCAGCGATGTTCATAATGTTTCCTTGTACCCTAAAGCAGTGTTTCCCAACCGGGGTGCCATCTGTCGAGAGCAGGGGTGTCGTGTAAAAAAAAAAAAAAAAAAAATTTTTTTAATTATTTTTAAATTGATAAAATGTTCAAAAAAGCATCTATTAATATCCATTTCTGATGTCGCCAATAATTACAGACGCACTGAAATTTCGGCTGCCGAAAATTAGTTCACCGCTAAGGTTTCACTTTCACGTGGTGTGACGCTCTGCGTATTATCCCGCTCTATGCGTGTGCGCTACGCTCAGTCGCTCCACTCGTATACCGCTCATGCGGAACAGCAAAGTCCACTCAAAAATCGAGCCGACAGGAAACATCGATGTAGGACAGTGTTGTTTCTGTCTGCAATAGCCCTACTATGCTGTAACAAGGTGTGGTAAATGGGAAACTCTGGTAACGGGGGGGGGCTTTTTTTTTAGGGCCCCCTCTCATTCATTGATCGGTGTTGCTAATCGAGGGGTTGGATATTTTAGATGCGTGATAATAATAGATTTCTCGGACTAAAATTATTGGATAATGGTAAAAAAATAAAAAAATGTAATCTCTTAACCCTGCTGTGAGACTACTGAAGAAAACGAAAAAAAGCAATTTACTGAATCAAAGCTGTCATTAATTGTTATTTGTGCTATAATTATAAGTTCTTATTTGTTCGTATTCTATACTGAGGTACTGTCATTTTATTAAATGCAAAGTTTGAAAATAAGCATCTCGTGCTTACTGCACCAAAATTTATCCACTGTAAATATAAAAAAAAAATCGAGTGAGCAAAAATGTAGGCTGTATAATGGGTAATTAAAATTAAGTAAGCCTACATTAAAATTGTCAATATAATGGTCTCTAATTAGGAAATAGCTATGATTGCAACCATTGATGGACACGCAATTTTGAATATAGTTAAAAATATCTGTTTAAAAGTATATCTGCGTTTCCTGTTGTTCTTTCTCCGAAAATATAGTTTTCAAAGTATCATATCAAAGTTAGAATTTCAAATATTGTTACAAAAGTAATTTTGTAGGGTGCCACAAGTTTGTTAAAATTTCCAAAAGGTGCCGCGACTAAAAAAAGTTTGGGAAACAAGCCCTAAAGTCGCTTCCTTCCTGTTGGTAAAAACAGGCTCACGGTAAAGATAAGAAGGCCATCCAGGCTTCCATTAGAAGAAACAAAGAAACGAATACGGTTTTAGCCAGACTCAACAGTGAATTACAGCAGCAGTTGAAGGTATTGTGAGATGTCATTGAATGTGACCACATTTTTTTCAGAAGACGAGCTGTTCAAAAGTCTTTTTCCAAATTTTGTCTTCTTAGGACCTGCTAGAAGAAAGAATATCGCTTGAAGTGCAACTGGAACAGCTTAGACCATTTTCGCATTTGTAAAAAGAGTGTGTGTTCGCTTCAGATTGAGTGTTTGTGTGTATGAAAGAGTGATTACCCAAGTTTTTTTTTTTTTTTTCAGTGGTGGTTGGATCCTCTGGCAGGAGTCCATTCCACACTTTCCCACTCCTCCGGACGGTGTGAGAAGAGAACTGACGCTGCTTCCTCCAGACTGTTTGTTCACACGCCATTCAGAGGGATGGGGTCAGGAACATATCGTTATGGCACGTGATGAAACAGAAAGTCTGAGTTGCTGCGTGTGTAATACCCGAAATTGCAGGTTCGTTTAACTGTGAGGCACGAGCCTCGACGTTCAGGTGGCAGGAGGTGTTAATTTGGTAAACATGAAGGAGCCTCTTACCCTCTGTCTCCAGAGTCTGACGGCAGTTGTCACGGTTCTTCGTGTTAGAGTCCCCGTGTGTGCTCCAGCACTCATGTTAGGCAGCCACTGGTCGTAACATTTTTGGGAGATCATACTATCAGCAGTAGCTTTTCGTGACATGCACTTTAAAGGGACAGTTCACTCAAAAATTTAAATTCTTTCATTATTTATTCACTTTCAAGTCTTTACAAACTCATATGACTTTGTTCTTTTGATGAATATTCCAGGCTGATCTTTTCGAAATAATGACAGTAAATAAGGACTGGGGATTCCAAGCTCCTAAAATACAAAAGAAACACCAAAAAGTGTGCTATATTTAAATTATTTGTCATATGATTGCTGTGTGCAAGGAACAGACACTGATTTTTTTCTCCAATGAACTGTGTCGAACTTAAGCACTGGATCAGTCAAATTTGTGAATAATTCATTCTTTTTTTTCCCCCTGGATAACCTGAATCGTTGAAAAGATTCAAACTAATCCGATGAATCTTTTGTTCACAAATCAGACAGTCACTGTCAGCAAAATGGCAAAGAGAACTTTAATGCTTTTATGCGGCTTTTGTTTGTAAGTCCTCTCATTAAATCGAAACGAGCGGCCAGGATATTCTTCAAAAATTCAACTTTTAGGTTTCACAGAAGAAAGTCAGTCATACAGATTTAGAAACAGGACAGAATGTTTTTTGGATGAACGCCCCTCCTGAAATATTTCTTCCTTGCCATATCGGTGGACAGCACATCTGTGTGTGTTTGTTTCATGTGCGTGAGAGAGTTTGAGGACGACAGTTACAAACGTGTCATCAAGAACTGCTTTCTTCTCTTGTCTTAACACACACTGTTGTGTTACTACAAAACAACCCGTTCAACCTTGTACTGTCTTTCACCCCGGGATGGCAGATGTCCCTCTCTGTCTCGGATGTCGGCTGTACCTCATATGGTACATCATCAGTCCTGCATCATAAATTCTGTGACATCATCAGTATGTAAACCTGAGACCTGAAACAATGACTGCACTTTCTCCCCTTCGGCTTTCATTTGTCTTTTCTCGTACCTATTTTTGCATGTCGTTCACAATCTCATTTCGTATAAAACGGCTCTTAACGATGAACCACTTGATTTGTATCTGTAACGTCTGAACTAATGTGACGTTTTTATTGTTACATAGACTTGCACCTTGTCTTTCATCCGTTCGTTTTTGACTGACGTCTGTGTTTTTCTTTTACTCCTCCTTAAAGCCTTACTTCCTGGTGTGCAGGTTTTCACAGTAATGTGTCCCCCCCATGTTAAATCAAGACGAGCCTTTTCTCCCTGCTGTTCAGGCTGATTTACAGTATCAGGGGTATGTTGTATATTGTATGATACACACCTTTTGATCTCATATGTAAATTTGCATTAATTGCTGACTAACAGCAAATATTCTATTTAATTGCTTATACAATGGCTGTGGGATCATAAATGTTTAACTGCATGGATGTTTCTCTGCAGAATGAACTAGCAGCTGTGTGATTTTTACACAAAATAAAAATGGCACAATATTTTAATAATTTCCTTTTTTGTCAAGCGCTCCAACTGTTTTCCTATTGTGCAGCGTCCAAGAGCATCCAACGGTTTCTCTTACTCCATTTGTCTTGTTTTCTTGTTACAGAAAGAGCGTCAGTCTGTGCTTTAGAGGTTACTTAGCAACTCATTAGCATCTGTCTTTATCATGGAGTCGTTAACTCATTCATTTAGCCGATTTGTTCAAAAACACGGATTCATTTAAGAACAAAACAACCGACTGCTGTCTTCATGAGCGACTCATTGAAATTTTCACTTTGATCATTGATTTGTTCAAAAACACGGATTCTGTAACACCACTAATATGTGTGTTGCTTGGAGACCAAAGGGTGATCGTTGCGACTTCGGGGGAATTTTCATGGTGGAGGAAAAAAAAAAAGGTTCAATAATTATTTTTTTTTTTTTTTTTTTTTTTTTTCTTTTTTTTTTTTTTTTTTTTTTTTTTTTTTTTTTTTTTTTTTTTTTGTTTTTTTTCTGTTTTTTTTTTTTTTTTTTTTTTTTTTTTTCTTTTTTTTTTTTTTTTTTTTTTTTTTTTTTTTTCTTTTTTTTTTTTCTTTTTTTTTTTTTTTTTTTTTTTTTTTTTTTTTTTTTTTTTTGTTTTTTACGTTTTTTTTTCTTTTTTTTTTTTTTTGTTTTTTTATTGTTTTTTTTGAAATATGTGTCTAAAATATAAGTTATATTAACTTCTCTGTGTTAAACTGATGTATAAACACTATCACCACTCCAGGCATAAGAGTTTAATATACTATATAATATGTGAACTTAATATGTGACCCTGGACCACAAGACTAGTCTTAAGTCGCTGGGGTATATTGTAGCAATAGCCAAAAATACATTAAATGGGTCAAAATTATTGATTTTTCTTTTATGCCAAAATCATTAGTATATTAAGTAAAGATCATGTTCCACGAAGATATTTTGTAAACTATGCCTACTGTAAATATATAAAAAATATTTTTTTTATTAGTAATATGCATTGCTAAAAACTTAATTTGAACAACTTTAAAGGCAATTTTCTCAATATTTTGATTTTTTTTTTGCACCCTCAGATTCAAGATATTCAAAAGTTGTATCTTGGCCAAAATATTGTCCTATCCTAACAAACCATACCATCAATGGAAAGCTTATTTATTCCGCTGGTTCGTAAGGTGTAAACATCTCACAAGAACAGTACGATCGGAAGATACTTAGCAAAGGAGATAGTCAGGTGAGCTGCTAGATTGAATATAGTGGATGAAAACAAGGCTGGCTGTTAGGATAACTTAGTCTTTTACAATGCTATCACTGTATGAAGGGCCTAGATCACATTACTTTCACAGATCACAACGTTCATAACTGTTTTATGCAAATATTCAAAGTTTTCCAGAAAGATGTTTGGTTGTCTGAACAATCGTAGTTAAACAACAGTTCAATCCATTAAACGCACTGTACTTCGGTCCCTCACAGCCTCATTTTCATTTCTGTCAAACATGAAATACATTGCTACCCTGAGTAAGGTAAATCTAAAACCACATTAAAACTCTAATTTGAGCCTGAACATTTTAGAATAAAGAATAGCAGTCTTGCTCATCTGATATTGCTTAAATATTTTCTTTAATTAGACATTGAGATTAATTATTCATTATGTTAACATATTCATTTATCTAATTCAGGCAGAAGTGGTGTTAAAGA
This sequence comes from Sinocyclocheilus anophthalmus, assembly GCA_018155175.1. NCBI lineage: Eukaryota > Metazoa > Chordata > Actinopteri > Cypriniformes > Cyprinidae > Sinocyclocheilus > Sinocyclocheilus anophthalmus. Next base: position 9,381 of record JADLZN010009863.1, read on the forward strand.
ATTGTGCTATAATAACCCCTACAAATACAACTCATTATATACACTACTGTATAACACTTGAAACAGTCATGTCGACGTTTGGGAAGATGTTTTCTGTTTTGGTAGGACGATTTTTAAATCCTACCCTATTTATTGCATCAAAATTTGCTAATACATTACATTTAAGGGTGGATCATTTGATCAGTTTGTTGCTACAATACATAACTACAATAACTTTGTATAATGCTCTTATGAAAGTTTATAGCATGAATTGTGAAAATGTAACTATACTGAATGAAATAGGTATACCCGCAGGTATGTTTTGGAGGCATTTAATCTGTAACTACTGGTTCTAAGGATCGTGGTACTAGTGTTAAGCACTGCTTTTGACAGCAATTGAAACATTTATGACCAGATAATAGGATAATTTTGCGGTTCCCTTACCGAAGTCGTATCCTGCAGAAAAACCTGTCCATGGGCTTTTTGATGCTTCTCAGTTTAAGTGACCGGCGATGCAGTTTGCAAGATAGTTGATACTAAAACAAAACTAAAAAAATAACCAAAGTATTTCCAATCTTTGCTAAGTATAAAAGATTCGCTGGACTCTAAAATGCAAATCTACTTATAACTTTCAACAGTGTTAATAAAGGTGGAAAAGATAAGCGGAAAAAAAAACACTATAATAGTGGATCCGATCGTGCAATGCTGGATCTGCGCCCCGCGCCCGCACCACAACTCTCTCAAGCCCTGTTCCACTCCGGCCGGTCTCGCAGGATCATTTTCATACAGGGACGACTAAACCTCTTGCAAACACTGTCTAAACGAATATCATGTCATCAGGCATTCATATGAGGAGTAACAGCAAATTAGTTATCAAAGAAACAAATTGTATTCTGACATGACAATATTACGAGGTCAGGACCTCGGTGGCCGCTAGCTGGTTATCGGCGTGGTACCAGTAGAAGTGAGAATGCAGAACGGGCAGAAATATAATATAAGGCTATGGAATTATTCTCACCGCTCTCGAAGAGAGTGTCTGCAGTCTTGTTTAAAGGTTTCTGCTGTGGATGGAATTGGAAGTTACCCCAGTGGAGGAAAGTGGAGTAAAGGGTAGAGAAGGTGACCTTTACCTTGTCAAATAGTCGGAACTTCTTTTTTTTTTTGTTGGCCCCCAGTGTGAAATTGTCTTGCTCATTAAGAGATGAGAAAAATGTGGAATTTTGTGTTTTATTGGTATTTGACAATTGATTATAATTCATAAACTCTAATTCTATATAATCTCTGTAGGGTCTCTGAATGTTAAGCAGGATGAAACGGCAGGAATAATTCTAGACAACAGATATCCAGCTACACAAGTACAACATCTCTCAGTATTGTATTTCTAATTCATAAGGATCTTCTCAAGTGCTATTCAGTTTTCTCAGAGAATATCTTTTCTTCACCAGAAGTGCCGGCCCTCCAGAATGTTTAGTTTGTGACCCTGGAGAGGAAAACGAATACATTTTTAATCACATTAATAAGATTTTTAGCTAATTAAAAAGGAAAAGAGTTAAGACTCACACAGTGTTCTGTTTGTAACGATCCAAAGCCTCCTGTGCCACCACCTCTGAGAATTTTGGGTCGCTCCAAGGAATGTCTCCTGGCACTGTGAAGCTCATATCTGGCCCGTCAAACAGTTTGACTGACACTTTAGTGTCACCTGGGGTCTCTGCATTATCTGAGCCTTTTGACAGCACCTGTACATAAAATGTTGCCAATTGAGTGATCTACATACTGAAAGGAGTTACAGTATTTGTACTGAATCACATATTTAGCACCTACTGCCTGTATTTTAAAGAAGCCTTCTTCATTTTTGGTGTGGCTAGCTAGAGAAGACACCCAACCGAATTGCTTGTTGAACAGGTCCAGCACACTAGAGGTGTTGAACATCTCTTCTTCGAATCGTTTTAGCAGGCTGTTGTACTCCTGGGTGAATCTCTCAGCCCTGGCAAGAGCCCTTTCCAGCTCCTCCTTCAGGGGGCCTTCCAGGGGCCTCTTTCCAGAGCAGTCTGATGAAGAAAGCAAAGCTCTAATTGTTATATAACATGGAATTCTCATTGAAAACAAATCCCAAATTGGGACCAAATTTGAAGTTCTATGCTGGGTAATATAACATAAAATGAAGACATGTACTGTATTTTAATATTGCACTTACCAATATGCTGGATCTCTTTACATTTCTCACACTCATCCTTCAGTTTAATGCAGCCGGCAGAATTGCGACGAATCTCTCTGCAGGTCATCTTATCATTTCCAAATGGTTTTGTTATAATAACATCCTCGTTTACTCTGCCATCTATGAATACAGGTTTACAGATTAAAGGCATCTGGGGTATAAGCAGTCTCTAAGTAAAAAAACAAACAACTATTTTACAGTGGAAGTCAATGGGAACCTAAACTGTTTTAACATTCTTCAAAATATCTTTTATGATCAACAGAAGAAAGAAAGTCATACAGATTTGGAGCGACATGATGTCATTTTTGGGTGGACTGTCCCTTTAAGTTTGATGGATATTGCTTACAACACTTTTAACTTTGTACATGTTACATCCAGGCTTGTAAACCCTGAAATTTACCTTCTGAAGGGAAATCCATATCACTTCCCATGTTGGGCCCGAATGAGTTGAACATGTTTCTGGCCATGTCCATCATGGGGCGGAACATGCTGTGGAAGCTGTGGATATCTTGGTTGTGCAAAGGGGACCTGTAGACACGAGCGGCCCGGCTGGACTGACTATCGAACATGCTGGGCATACGGAAAGGACTGGGGAAGAAGCTGGGCTGGTGGAAGGAACGCATGTGGTCAAACACCTTCATGCTGTCCATGAAGATGTTGTCCACTCCGTCTGCAACCTCTGTATACCGCTCCTCCAGGTCCTGGAAGCGTCTGGTCTGCTGCTGGTCCTCGTCCAAAAGGGTCTCGATGTTCTGCCCGTTTATCCAAATGGAAATGGGAGAGGTCCTGTTCAAAACCTCCTCCAGCTAAAAACAGACAAAGAGAGGGATGGTTGCAAACGCCAGAATGAAGTCAGGATAATTGCAGGGATGTTTGTGCAGACGTATCACCTGTCGTCCCACCAAGCCGGCTCCACTGCTGCAGGTGCGTGAGTAATACTTAACGCAAGTTTTCCTCAAGCAGGGCTTGCACTCCTCCCACAGAGCCTGCATGGTTTTATTACACATGCTCTGTTGCTCACTCAGCTTCTCCTCCATCTCCTGAGCCTCCAGCAGAGCATTCTTATTGATGGAATAGTACAAGAAAGAAAAAAAGAACAATTAACTGCAAGGGCCCCAGAAAATATTTAGACACTTAAAAATCTATGAAGGTTATTTTATTAGATTGCGGGTACACTTACAAGACAGTTCTAATTTGGTTACACATTAGTAACTCACGGGGTCTTAAAGTAAGAACGAACCATTTTTTTCAGCATTCCCCCACCACACCCCCCCCCCCCCCCCAACCCCCCCCGGGGCGGCCGAAGGGGAAAGGGGGGAAGGAGGAGAAAGGCCCCATTGTCCGAACATTATTGATTTAGGTTAATATTTCCATATACATTATATTACATTTAAAATCTAAATAATTTCCCTTAATGTCCTTTATACACTTAAAGTTAAAATGCATCATAGGGTAGGTCTATGTAATTAATTAATTGTAATTCAAAATAAATTGCATAATGTTCTCACGTATACACTATTGGGCTACTAATCATTCTGTTTTATAGTCGGTGGTAATGTAAATGATAAATATATACGTTAATCATGTCAATGATTGATGAATATATTACATATGTTCATATTGGCTTAAACTATGTAGATCATCGTAATGATATACATAATTATGCTCAGTTTTATGGCTAGGGTAATATTAAATGTATAATATACTATGTTCTTTGTTAATTCATAATAAATAATAATGTTAATTTATACAACTTGAAATCTATCTATCTATCTCACCTCTTTTTGTTGCTTTGTTTTCTCTAGTTCAGACTGGAACCTCTTGTGATCCTCTTCTGTTCGCTCCATCACAGTCTTCATCTCCTTCACCCCAGTGATGGCATTTTCAATCTGTTTATCCAGGTACTTTTCACCAAGCAGTGAGATCTCTGCCAATAAGTAATAATGGTTACATTACTGTCCCTAATTGAGCACAACATGTCTGCACATAAAAATAAAATGCACTTACGGTTGAGCTCCTCTTTAGTTGGTGGTAAGAGACACTCCGCAGAGAGGTAGAGAAGAGAAAGTCCCAGCAGAGACCATGAGACCTTCATCTTTGGTGGTTGATAGTGTCCTGGTTTCAGAAGTGGTTTAACACTATGAACATAAGTCAGGAAAAAGTGGGTCAGTTAATAGTGAAACTTTTTTTTAATTAAGCTGTGATGAAAATGACTCAGCAAGTTTATGATGAACATAAACAACTGCAAACCCCACACGTTTAACAAAGTGGTTTGTGTGAGACGCGCTTGGAGTATGTGGGCAATGAATCCATTGTATCAGCATGTCTATTTATATAGTAGGTCTGATATAAATAGTGGTATTTGTCTTTCTGCAACCTTGATGTTTCTGAACAGAGGGCCAAAAAAATGTATTGTGCCATTTTGTACCATCCTGAAACCATTTCATATTCTGTATCAGCTATGTAATATTATAGTCAAAAATGTTGTCTCCCTTAAGATAGTTCAGCTACAACATGTTCAAAGGATAGTTCACTGAAAAATAAAAATTCTGTTATTATTTACTCAACCTCATGTAATTTCAAACCTGAATGGTTTTTTTTTCTATTTGTGGAGCACAAAAGAAGATATTTTAAAGAATAATGGTTGGCTTTTTTTATCCATACATTTAAAGTCAATGGGGTTCCAGTTTGTTTTGGTAAAAATATTTTTTTTGTGTTCTGTAGAAGAAAGAAAGTCATACAGGTTTGCAACGCCCTGAGGATGAGTAAATGATGACTCACTTTTGGGTTAACTATCCCTTTAACCAGTATCAAACCAAAAAGCTTTGAAGAACAAAATCATTAGAAGTGTAGCAAACTTGCGAACATTTATGTTTCCTTCACTGATTACATGGATTTGAGAGCTAATCCCCTTCAAAAGTTCGTTCTGACAAAACGTAATCCCAATTTTGTGAATTTGCAGAAATGTGTGTGAGACCCAAGTCGATTACTGTTTTTTATTAACGCTGCACTTTTAATCCTGTTTTTTTTATTTCTAAAGACAAACCAGTGGTCCTCAACAGCTGCTGTTGAGTTCATAATTCACACCAGAGTCTAGTAAACATCATAAAAGCTGAGTCAGTCATGAGGACAAGTTTCCTCTTTTTAGCCTCTGCCCAATTAAAGCCAGGAGCCTAGTTACATAAGAAACATGCACAAATGTTGGAAGAGCCAGCGAACAGACAGAAATACTGAGTCACATGGAAAGTTGCTTTTTTATTTTGTAAAATATGGTGTGCAACTTGCAGGTTTTTGCTTTCTCCATAACCTAACCTTGAAGTTCCTCAAAAATGTTGTTTGTTGCAAGCATACCATTTTATCTTCTTCTTGCTTTAGTTTGAATTAATCTTGTCCTTGTGCCTAATCTTGTGATATTTGTTTTGGAATGAGGTTACACATCTCTGGCATGTGGTGTTTATAAGAAACCAAGCGTATCACACAGATGGCTTTCTCTGAGAGAGGGGATTTGGTTTGTTTAATGATATCTTGCTAGGGCACAGTATGCATCCTGAATGCAGTTGACCTGGCGTAGTTCCCCTCATTGACTTGGGGCTGTGAGACAAATTCCTCTCTGCAATGAAAAAATCAATACAAATTCGCCCAGGGAAGGCACAGACAAACTCGATTCAGCAAACAGCCCAGTTAGACTCTTTGGATGACATTAACCACATGAGGATGGATTGTAATTCAAAAACAGCATAAATTATATGTTATTCTGTCCCATGCCAAGTACAAACAGAATCTTGTTTACATTTATGCAGTAGTGGGTTATTGGCAAAATGCATAAACGCAGCATTAATTAAAATGCAATTGTATAGTACGTCAAACAGCAAATAGGTATTACATCACTGGAATCAGAATATAAATAACATCTCACATAAATGTATATACTATACACAATTATATAATAATAATATCTATAAAACCATATTTACATAAACAAGATTGTCAGCATCCTTGTAACATGCTCTCTGTACTCACCCTGCTTGGATTCTTAATCTTCCTTGCAGATGGACTGTGCCGCCTCTGATTTGTTTTTATACTGGGAGGCTGGGTGATGTTGACGACGTGATTCCCGGGATGAGAATGGCTGTGGCTTTGGACTTTTCCAGAAACTGTTATTCTCAACAGCAGTGGCTCCCTCTGACCAGAAGTGGGCAATATTGCACCATCTCGCTCATGTCATTGTGCTTGTATAGGCACTGCCTAAACATGGGGTTTACGGGAAAATATGCCTTCTAAAATTTACTGGCAAATACAGTATGTGGATAATTCATTACTATCGGACAGTTGCAACGTTAAAAAGTTTAGCTGTGCAGTAAATAATTCAGTGAATCATGTAGAATTAGTTCATAACGGCGCTGAAACTAAATAAACAAGTGTGCAGGTTATACAAGCCCAAGTTTAACCCTTGTGCTGTGCTGAAAATCTTTAACCTAATTTGGTGTTCCCAATCAAACATGACTGGCCTTTTAAAAACATTTCTGCATATATTTCTGCCACATTTTTGCGTATTATCACCCAATTGGATTCATTTTTTTTCGACCTTGTGGTCTTTCCGGTAGGTCTGTTTTGTTTATTTTGTTTTTGGAACGGATGGTCATAGGCCTCATGATTCTGAGCTTGTCAGTTCTGATGAAACGAGCACTATTTGTGGATTAGTTTGCAGTGTTCCACTCAAAAACTAAAAAGATGGGTGCATAAGCTCGATAAAATGAGGCCGATGGAAAAAATTTTTTTCAATCGTTCCGAGATTTGGTATAAGGACAGTGATTTTTGACATGCAATACCACAAGTTGTTACGGTGCGGAAAAAAGTCCTTACAAAGAAAAATTGTTTTAAAAAGTAAAGACAAACAAAGCAATCTGTTGTGGAGGAAAACGAATTTTTAACACGTCATAGAATGTCAGGTCGCTTTTGTAAAGACGGAAGGAACTAAAGGTCAGGAAGCACAGCTACAGAAACATTCTGATATTTCAGCAACTGGATTCACCAAAGCAGGTTGGAGACTGTGTGTGAGATATGAACAGTGTCTAAATGCATGTTAAACCTAATTTCCCCATTGGGAATGTGGGCAATGTTCCCTCATAAGATGCACGGTCCCCCTCGTCAGCCCCCCGGCACTAAGATGTGTGCCAAATGAGTCGCTGTAGCATCCGAATATTTTAATGGTTGCTGACGAAATAGCTCAAATCGAGAGCAAACGCAATGACAAGAGAAATAAAACGTCATCATGTATTAAATAAGAGTGACTTGATTAAGTGCTGGAAATAGCAGATGATGAGCACAGAACGGTAACAAAACTCAGAGACATTTACAGTCACACACAGGTGTATTGTGCAAACTGTACTTCATAGGGATGTTTAGATAGCTATTTTTTTTTTTATATTTAACTTACAGATATCAGTTTAAATGCGTCAGTTTGTTTTCTATTCTATAAGTTTAAATGCTTCAGTTTGTTTTGATATATTATGTTAGGCCTATATTATAAACCTAATAAATAATTGACCTTGTTTTTTAATAGAGTCTCTTATGCTCATCAAGGATGTATTTATTTGATCAAAAATACAGGGGAACTTTGTTGAAAAATATGCAATTATTAATATTGGTTTCCTATTTTTAATATACTTTAAAATATAATTTATTCCCGTGAAGCAAAGCTTAATTTCAGCATCATTACTTCCGTCTTCAGTGTCACATGATCCTTAAGCGGGAAATCTGTCTAATGTGCTGATTTATTATCGTTTTTTTTTTTTTTTTTTTTTGGAGCCGGTGCTAATTTTTTCTTGATAATAAAAAAAAGTTAAAAAGAACAGCATTATTCAAAATAGAAATCTTTTCTAAAAAATTAGTCTTTACTATCACTTTTTATCCATGTAACACATCATTGCTGAATTAAAGTATTAATTTCTTTTTTAAACTGACCATGAATAGTAGTGTATATTGTAACACAAAATTTCTGTTTTGAATAAACAGTGTTCTTTTTTAACTTTTTATTTATCAAAGAATCCAGAAAAATATCACAGATTCTAAAAAAAAAAAAAGTTTTCTCGGGTAACCTAAAATGTACATCATTTAGTCAAAGGTCAAATTAAATACAAATAGCACATTTAAGTTAAAAGTTAAACACTTTTTTGTGTGTGCGTGCTGTACAGGTCTGGTATAAAGAATGTTTTTGCTCAAGTGGCCGAAATGTTCGCCCAATAGAGAAAAGTTTTGCTCAGCAAGAAAAAAATTAGAGGGAACACTGCATGTGGGCAAATAACACATCCAGACAAACAGCAGAGCCACACCCTCTTTCTGATGTCATGCATTTGTAAAATGTTGTCAAGTCATCCTACTCATTAAATATTAAATAGTACAAACTCGGGCTTACTCTGGCTCTCTTTTTTATTTTAAATTAATAATTAATAGTGTTCCCTAAAGCAAGCATCACTACTATTATTGTTTATACTTATGATTTGAACAAGCCTGTAACCATACAGTAAGCATGAATCTTCAGCAGTATCTCATCCTACACAAATTATGCAGCATGTTGTAGAAAGGTGTTATTTTTCTAAACAATCAAATTTAAGATTCACCAGGCCAACAATAACTTAGAAGGAGGGAACTAAGTCATATAGAGACCAGAATTATTATTTACACTTGGGACAATAACAGCTTTGCAACCAACCTCAATACCACATTCACAGCGGTGACTTTTACACTCACATATTCTCAGAATATATATAAAAAAAAAAAAAAAACTCTAAAATAAAAATGTGGTGTGTGTGTGATATATAACAGTGGGTTCGGAAAGTATTCAGGACCCCTTCCATTTTCCTCTTATATTGAAGCAATTTGCTAAAATCATTTAAGTTATTTTTTTTTTCCTTATTAATGTACACACAGCAACCCATATTGACAGAAAAAACCCGAACATTGTGACCTTTTGTGCAGGATTTATTAAAAAAGAAAAACTGAAATATCACATGGTCGTAAGTATTCAGACCCTTTGCTGTGGCCCGACGGAAGCCTCTCCTCGGTGCAACACACATGAAAGCCCGCATGGAGTTTGCTAAAGAACACCTGAAAGACTCCAAGATGGTGCGAAATAAGATTCTCTGGTCTGATGAGAAAAAGAGAGAACTTTTTGGCCTTAATTCTAAGCGGTAAGTGTGGAGAAAACCAGGCACTGCTCATGTCCTGTCCAATACAGTCCCAACAGTGAGCATGGTGGTGGCAGCATCATGCTGTGTGGGGTGTTTTTCAGCTGCAGGGACAGGGACTGGTTGCAATCGAGGGAAAGATGAATGCTGCCAAGCACAGGGATATCCTGGACGAAAAACTTCTCCAGAGTGCTCAGGACCTCAAACTGGGCCGAAGGTTTACCTTCCAACAAGACAAGACACTAAGCACACAGCTAAAATAACAAAGGAGTGGTTTCACAACAGCTCTGTGACTGTTCTTGAATGGCCAGAGCCCTGACTTAAACCCAATGAGCATCTCTGGAGAGACCTAAAACTGGCTGTCCACCAACGTTTACCATCCACCCTGACAGAACTGGAGAGGATCTGCAAATCCAGGTGTGAAAAACTTGTTGCACCAAAAAGACTCATGGCTGTATTAGATAAAAAGGGTGCTTCTACTAAATACTGAACAAAGGGTCTGAATACTTAGGACCATGTGATATTCAGTTTTTCTTTTTTAATAAATCTGCAAAAAAGTCAGCAATTCTGTGTTTTTCTGTCAATATGGGGTGCTTGTGTACATTAATGAGGAAAAAAAATCACTTAAATGATTTTAGCAAATGGCTGCAATAGAACAGAGTGAAAAATTGAAGGGGGTCTGATTACTTTCCGTACCCATGGTGTGGTGTGTGTGTATATATATATATATATATATATTATATCTATATAAACCATTAATGTCAAGGGGTCCTTGGAAATTGACTTACATCGGAATAGTCTGGTGGCTTTAATTCATGTGACTCCATTTTCTTACTGGCAACAGAACAGGTATATTTCGTTTACATCCAGCAAATATGACTTGATCGCCTCCGTCGACCCCCCTGCCCTCTCAAATGGAGATTTCACCTCATAAAACAATGCTGGTAAGTGGTCCTCCTCTGTCAATATCATTCGCAGCATGCTGTAAAGTATTAAACATTCCACCCTATTTCTTGGCGTATTAAATGCGCTCACACAGGGGTTTCAAATCTACAGGAACGTTACCTTTGCCAGAACATTTTTTTGTTCTCCTGCCATAGGAATCTCCTTTTCTCTGTTTACTTACTTTTTAAATGTAAAGTTTATCATTCGAATAACGACAGAATTTAGATTTTTGGGTGAACTCTTTCTTTAAGTAACTTTAGTTTTGTCCTCTGGGTGGCAGTAACTCCTGTGAAATGCAGAGACTGGGAGCACAATCAGAATGGCTGCTCCCATATCAAATGAAGTATAACAGTATATCTTCATAAATATGCATAACAGCCTGTTGAATAGACATTTAGGGGGGACAAATCTGTATTTAGTATTTTTCCCTAGAACAGCTGTACAAAATTTTGTTTGCATATTCTGAAATGTCACTCTAATCTCTTTAATTGTAACATGCATCATAGTGTGCTACGAAACACTGCAAGTGCCGGTGTTCTGTAGCCTAACCTATTTACTAGTAAAGTCATCTGAATCAGTTTGAAATCATATTAAGTGCCAGATGGTTTGCGTGCTAGTCTATTAAACACTACTCTATTTGCTGGCGTTATTTACAGTTTTGGCAAGCAGATGAAAGTTTGTGGTTTTGGAGTAATTTTATGCATGCTAACACCGCATATGGAGGAACACTGGTGCAATTAACACCAGATCATCTGCTAAACCTTTCATTCAAATATGCTTTTTTTTAATGCAAAAAAAAAGAAACGTTTGTTTTTTTTTTTTTTGTTGGTGTTTTTTTTTTTTTTTTTTTTTTTTTTTTTTTTTTTTTGGTTTCCCAAAAATATTATTTTATAGTAAAATTTGATGAACATTTAAAATACACTTTCAAACTAGCTGTCAGCACATCTGTCTTTCCTCGGTAAACACATGATCAATCTCAGTCTATTAGAAGCACATTTGCTTCCACATCTGCACACATATCAACAATGAAGCTAAAATAGTGAGCTATGAACACCAGCCAAGGGAGAGCTTGCACAAGTCAAATGTGAAACAGAATAACCTTTTTATTAATTCAATTCAGTTCAGTTCTTACTTTATTTATAGTGCTGCTTTTGTGAGTACAGTGGATTGGGAAGTGTTTAACACCGACTGCAAGGCCAAAAAAATGAATGTAATGGCCAAAAGCAACACAATCAAACAAGCTATGGTATCATTATTTTTCAGGCACAGTGCCATGATATTACCATGATTTTTTGGAAATGTCCCATGGTATTACAGTGGTCTACTTTAAATACCATGGTATTTGTATAGGTTCACAATCATTTAGTAGGCCTACTCTTCCTGTCAGACAGCACTTTTACTTTCCCTCTTTTACTTTCTTTGTTTCTCATGTTTCACTTTATCGACTTGTTTTGTTCACTTAGGTGATCACGGATGAACAATAGCAGACATATGGGAGAACTGATCTTAAGGTGGAGCAGAAGTAAGCTTGTTTTTGTTATGAACTCATGAACGGAAACATTATATCAGCTTTTTCCCAAATCCCAGCTCCATGAATAGTTGCAAAATGTCCACATGGGACAAATTCCCAGAATTTCTCGTCCTAAATTGACCTTTCGCACTTAATAACAAGGTAACTGTAATTCTATGATAATGAATTTGAGGCCATGATTGAAATTTTTTGACCCTTTATAGTACATAATGAATAGTTTTTGATGGGTTTAATTCATCAATTTGAATCCCTCATGCTTAATCAGGAACAGAAGACTTCAAAGATATATGTGTGTTTGTCTAATGTGGAAGGAGAATGACAGTGCATGAAAAGAGGTAATTACATTACAGAGAGAATTACATTCTATAATAAGAATTGGTTTGTTGTTGTTGTTTTCAAATAAGTTATTGCAGATTAAGGTCTTAAAGCAATAGTTCACCCCAAAATTATAAAATTCTGTCATCATTTACTCACCTTAATTTGTTGCATGACTTTCTTTTTTTGTGGAACACAAAATATGTTTTGAAAAATATTTATGCTACTCATTTATATACAAATAAAGCATATAGCGACCACAACTTTCAATATCCAATAAAGCACAATTAAAGTGACTCTTATGAATTGTGTCATAGAATAGTTTTGTGTTAAGAAATAGCCTGAAATTTAAGTTATTAATTTCTGAAAGTCTCTCATTTCACATTTAAACTAAAAAGGCCTTTAGATGACTTATATGATACTTTTATAGAACTATATTATATTTTTATGGTAAAATGTATTCTTTGATCTTATGTGGAAGAATTAAAGTCATTCAAATTTGCGACAACATGGTGAGCAAATAATGATAATTATTCATTTAACACAGTGGCTTTTAACCAGCAAACTTACAAGGGGGACACAAATGGCTTCAAAGTATTTAAATAAATAAATTATGATTAATATATCAAAATAATCTAATTCTGATCTAAATTAAAACGAAGAACATGCCGTTCTTATAACTTCTGGAATCCCAAAATAAATCACGGTTAATTTAATTAATATATCAGTACTCCCAGTTTATGTTAATAAAAACATTTGAAAACAAGAAGCTTTGTCATTGCAGTAGAAACTAAATACCGAAAATATTAAAATAACTGAATGCTGATGTTGTTAAATGGAACAGAATAGTGTTTCTAGAAAGATGCACTGACTTAAATTGAAAAATTATGAAGCTGCACTTTGCATTTGCAAAAGCACTTGCACAATAATATTTATCTCTCCTCTCAACAACAAGCTGACCGTTGGGGAACAGCATGTCCCTTTTTGTTCCATATGGCACACATAATGTGTAAATCTCCAACAACAGAGGCCACAGAAGATAAAGTTGCCTGTTGCTTCAACACCAGACATTTGTTAACAATTAGTACTGAAGACTGACTCACTGAAGCACACGCACCGTGTCCCACCTCCTCCTTTTCTCCTCCTCCCTTCATCCATTCCCTCCCTTTCCCACACAGAACCAATCTCTCCCTCTCTCCGGCATGTTTCCTAAAGCTGCACATGGTTACTGTCCAAGGTATTATTTTCTTCTGGTTCTATAGCTAAGAAGCAGCATGTTATAGAGGGGTCTTCCTGACACACCAGCTGTGCCCACAGGGGTTCCCAACAGTGGATTAGTCTGCAGATTTGGTGACTGATTTTGTGTAAACAAACCAGTATACTTCTTGATTGATGCTCTGGATTCTGATGAGTCCTTGCAATACATGCCAAGTTTGAATATTCAAACAGGTGAAATACATTCAGTCTCAAGTCTCCACAATCATCTTTATCTAACTGACCTGGGCTGACTTTACAGAATCAACATGAAAGGTAAGCAATGTTTCTTTTTATTGATTCCTACTATGACTAATAAGTTATGGTTTTCTAATTCATGTGAGAAGCACTTGTAAATCACTGTGAACATGAGCATGCTGATAGCACATATGCAAGACCCAACTCTGAAGGTCTAAAGAAAGCAGGGACCTGTTGATGTTGGATGCGAGTTTGTCGTTCTGTTACTTTGAAAGCAGGATACATCATGCCGTCATCCCTCTCAGCTTGACACCATTTGCTGTTGAATTTTTAGTTAAACTCTTAGATAAACCACACTGATGGGGTAGCACTTTAGATGCTGCTTCTAGTCAACACAGAATAATTTTCGGTTTCTTAAAAGCCAAGTGAGTTCTTTTTGAAGGGAAGTGTGGATGTGGATCTGCATCCGTTGGTAGGATCTTTCATTTATTGGAAACATATCCAAGGTGAAGGTAAATTTTTCACTCTTTTAATGCATAATCCAGAAACTCATGAAAGAGCTTGGCTCCTAATACATTCCTCATGCAGTGAGAGATGTGTGGGGAGTTCTTCGTTCTTGGTGTGGGCAGCAGGTGTGGAGCCAGTGCTAACCACACACACACATACTTTCCCTTCAGCTGTTTTCCCAGGATCTGACCAATGCATCTATTTGTAATTGGCAGATAGATTCTTCTTAATCTTGATTACATCTAATGAAACACACTTGCACTTCATATTTGTTTATAATTGAACACAGAAGGACCCATTTAATGGTCAAAGAAAAAAATGTTTTGATACGTCTAATGGGGCTGTCTTAAAAAAACTGTAAAACATCCGAGAACATGTACTTTCATGTAATAAGGGCAACCCATGTGTGACTGTAAACATGACGATATCTAAAGAAGGGAGTAGAGGGGTGAGATTCACCTACAGTTTTCAATAAACTACAATATACAGTATGAATGTTTTCAATTGCTCTCCATTGAACTCTAGAGTAGAACTGTAATTGGAATTGTACAACTACTGCGGTTGTAACGCCATCTTGCTATGTACAATCCCAATCTTGCGCAGGAACGAGCTTGTCTTTATCTGATACCGTGGCGGAAGTGCTTTTTTTTGTAGCATAGATGGTTCCTGCGTTTCGTGTAAATACCTTAAAGTGGATATGTAAATAACCACGGGTGGCAGAATGCCATCGTTGGTCAGCTAAATACGCGATACATTGTGAGGGTGGCTGTTTCGTGGTTATGTATGTGTGCAAGTTTGACAAGAGCGCAAGGTGTGAGAGGCCGAAAATTTGTGAAAGGCACTGTGAGAGCAACCTCGCGATGGGCACACACACAAAATTTAGAGATCATGGGCCTCACTCATGCCAATAGTGTGTACTAGATGATGACCTCAAAGCACGCCATGAACGTGTACTGCCGCCTAGGAGGAACACCTCAACATTTCTTTGCAAGATCTGAAGGATTAGGTGAATCCTCTGAAATCTTTGGATCAGGTGAATCCTCAGAAATCTTTGGGCAATGTAGAAGGTGCTGAAGAAATCAACCACAAACTTATGACACTGTGAAGTTCTGAAAGGAGATATCATCTTAAACCCTGTTGACCAAAGAGTTCTCAACTCTTGTGTTGTATTAAACATTTCTCTTCTTTGCTGTATTTCTGGAAAAGAGGATGAGCTGAAGGATGCCTCATAAAAAAAATCACATATTGTGTGAAAAAAAAATTACATTTGTTGACAACCACATCTTGGTGGATTAAGTGCATCTTGGTGATCAAGTCTTTGTACTGGCCTCTGACAATATATCATTGTCTCCGATTGGTATTTACATGCCACCATTGTGGTTCAATTGTTTTTTGTTATTCTCACAGTGTTTCGAAGACCCAGAATGAAATTTTAGCCTTTAATGTCTGGTCAGGGCACAGATGTGTTTTCATAGCTGGTTGCCAACATACTGTACAACATCTGCCCAAGTGGACTGATTTACTTATATATGTACACCTGAGATAACTGATGTTTTAAGAATTTATCATTCTAATGTTACCTAAATTACATCCACAATTGCTGTTGGTTTTGAGAGCAATCAGCAGACATGGCCAGATTGTGACCTTTAAGTGCCATTTACTGTATTATATTGTTGCACATGTAAACTTAAGGCTCCCTGTTTGTTTAAACCTTACATCATGCAACTCAATTTGAAAGCACACAGATTGTGATTGCCCACCCTTTATAAACATTGGCATATTTACCTTATGCTCTTAAACTTCTAGAAACTTTCCATATCCTCCAGATCCTTGAATGACCCAGCAAGCTAATTAAATATCCTGCCTCTTTCATTAACTTTCATACTTTTTATGTTTACTTCTGTTGACCCAGCCATAGTGCTTTTTGAAGGTTCTTGGCTTCCTTGTAAGCGTTTTCAAAGGGAATGCAGACATCCAGACCAGACTGAAGGCTCCCCTCCTTTTCCTCTGTACTGTTGGCAACACTCACAAGACCCAAGGTTGCGCCTGCTCCGAGCCACCTGTGTAGCCAGGACTGGTGGGGAAATGTAAAGTCTCTCCACTTTCTCCCTCATCAAGCTTTTGCCCCTTCTAGCACTCTGGCTCTGGCAGACCTGACCTCAGCGGCTCGAGTAGTATAAACAATTGGCTCCAAGATGTGCCCCGGGATTTGAAAAATACAGACCCACGATTTAAAACAAACAGAAAATGAAGCAGGTGCGAACTCCCTGAGACTGTGATGTTGAGGGATGTTATTTTAAAAGTGCTTGCTGAAAAGTAGTGTCTGATAAAGAGAAAACAAGTTGATGTTTAACAGCATTGGCAGTGATAACTGGCATACCTCCAGTAACAACTCTTTACCTTCAGTACCAATCCAGTGCCCTGCAGCTGCAGGGTGTAGAGATGTTGAGTCACCATTCCTTGTTGAAGTTTGCTCCTTAACTCTTGTCCTTTCTTCTCAGCCAGGAACACAGTGCCACATTTTCAGATTTCTGTAGAGAATTAATGCCCAAATCAATTTTCAAAGCAGACCCTGGCTTGTCTTCAGTGAGATCATGACTCTCTAAAACATGGTAGATTGCAGGCTTTCATAGAGACGCCCCCACATTTTCATGCTTTTTGTTGTGTATTCCTTTGTCCCATAGAAAATAGTATGCTCTGTTAAATATGTACGATCTTGGAGACCACATAAAACGTAACGGGGAAGTCGTGGCCTAATGGTTAGAGAGTCTCAGGTCCGGCAGGAATTGTAGGTGGGGGAAGTGAATGTACAGCGCTCTCTCCCACCTTCAATACCACGACTGAGGTGCCCTTGAGCAAGGCACCGAACCCCCAACTGCTCCCCGGGCGCCGCAGCATAAATGGCTGCCCACTGCTCCGGGTGTGTGTTCACAGTGTGTGTGTGTTCACTGCTGTGTGTGTGCACTAAGGATGGGTTAAATGCAGAGCACTACTTACTAGTATGGGTAACCATACTTGGCCACGTCACATAATGACATTCACACAGAACAATGACTTAACCAGATCATTCCTCATGACAGAGTTTTGAGACTTTTTTTCTATTATTGTTCCTTGTTCATAAAGCTTCTTAGATGTTCTGATGGTGTATATAGTCCAATAGCACTTTATACAATATTTTGGTTGTACTTCAGCAGGTAGTAATCAGCTGTTTAGTTTACTGACTGTCATGGGTGGCTGCAATGAGTGGAAAAAAAGCTTATCCAAGCTAACCCTCTGCTGACAATGCTTTTCCAGATGTTATAACATTCATCCTCTGTTCTATTTTTAGCTACGTCCTGCACCACACAGGGTTTTTTTTTTTTTGTGAGAGAGACAGCTGTGGTTTTTCCCACCCAAAGCATGTTGTGTACCTGGTCAACCATCTCTTTGGTGTTGCAGGCAAAAAAGAATTGGCCAAAAATGCAATTCATTTATTTAATTATTTCAAATATGTACTTTGTAAATAAGTATCCATTGAAATAAAATATATGAAACATGAAATAAAATAAATAAAACATACCATATTTAAAGAAATAAAGACAATTTAATATGCTATTAAAAAAAACCGCAACCTGGGCTCTTAAACTCAAAAGAGCCATAGTAAGGGCCCTTTTTGGCATATGTTAAGAGCATCTCTAACATGCAAAATATTCCCAGGCAATTTTATTCCTCCTGGGAGGAATAAATCCTCCAAAAGATCCAATCAAATTTAGTAAAAACACTTCCTTCACCAATTTTGTGTAATTGTGCTAATATAAGGTTATTTCCAGCAGTGACCTCATCTAGTACGAATAGGTCCAAGTTGACTGGTTTTTGTCTTAAGGCAGAGTGCTTGCAAGCAGGTCTTGGTATTTCAACTCTCTTATGATTTATGTTTCCTGTGATAAAGCGAGAGTGTGTGTGTCATTCCCCAGGAAAAGTTTGTTTCAATCTATTGACTTTAATTTGTGAACACATACATCAACCCTGCTGCTTTTTTCCTCTTTTGCAGATAGCTATAGGGGCTACGAGAACCAGCTTTTTAGTGGTATGTGGAGTCTTTTTCTTTGTTCAGTTTTATTTGAGCCCTCTTGATATAGACTTATAAGACCTAATATGTGTTTAATCCCTGCAGTGGATCTAGATGTCCTCTTATAATCTCCTGCAATTAAAGTCTGAGACCTGACATGTTGAAAATATGATGGTACAATGTTTTTTGTTCTGTGCAGGAGGTAGATGTTGAGTCTCAAAGGGGAACTGTGTTTGATTAGCCAATACGATGAACGATGATTTAATAGAATCATGATTGCTTTCAAGTACGATGTTATAAATTGTAAAGTCGTGACTTATTCATGTTTTGTGCAATCTCTCTTTGTAGAGGAGGACTTAACTGGAGAAGAAGAGGAAATTCCTCCCTTGAGAGGTTAGGAAAATTCATCTTTCTTAAAGATTATTGCTCTCCTTATTAATGATGCATCACTGAGTACAAAATATGGAGTTCGTAAAACAGAGTTAGACAGTAAGCTGTCTTGATAAATATCTAAATTTGAAAACTGTGCCTGAAAATGGGCTCACTTTAAAGTGTTCGTTAGTGTGTTTATATATACACAAGTCAACATTTACCCACCACTGTTTTTTGAGTGATTATTGTACATCTATTTTAAATGTTTAGTTCTTGACAAATGTTCAGTGTTTAGAAAAGCTTTATTTACAGAATTTGCGAGCTCAGTTGAATTATAAGTCACATCCAATTTGAATAGAGTCTCTTTTTTTCAGGCACTGCTGTATATTTGAATGTTAATAGTCTTTTTAATGTTGATTTTGGGATCAAGTTTTAATTTTTTACATAAGAGTTAGGATATAATGGCTAATTTGTGATAAAGTTCATATCTGGAGGGAATACCAGGTTTCTTTATGAGAACTGAGAGAGTGTGTGTGTGTCCACAGGAAGAGCAAGAGGAGGATGTATGAAATGTCAGCAGACACATTCTCTTCAGCTAGCTGTCAAAATGCTCTATGGCTTTTTAGCTTTGCTCATCATTGCAGTGGCTGTCTTGGCATCCCTTGGTAAGTTTTCTTGCCACAACAACATCCATGTTTGCAACACTTTTTTTACGTTAAGTTTTTTTCTTTCTTTCTTTATTCTTTCTTTAAAGTGACACCAAAGTGAACAAAGCTGAAAGGTAGATATAAATGCACACTGCTGGGGTGAGTCAGTTATGGGCAAGAGAAAGGAATGTAGGGCACCCCAATTTTCATCCTACAAACACATGGTTACAACATGCAGTGTGGGTTTTGATTCGGCATAATGCTCAAAGTCAACAATTTCCAGATTTAATAGTTAGAAGTAAGCCAAAACCTTGCCCACACAATAAATCCCACATCATGTGTGATGTTAGATGCCAAATCTGAATCCTTTGCCCCACTTACAAGCATGAAAGCACAACAAAAGTCATTAGTGAAAGAACTGCAAATCATACCTACAATATATTTCACCACAACAATACCCCCAAGTTTCAAATGCAATGGAGCTTCAACAAGAGCTTCATGAACATTGTCCCGGTGGCAGGATGTAATACTACCATGCCAGCCCACAACATAGTTAAACTGTGGCTAAACAAATCAAGAAGAATGTTGTTTGGTTTGATGAAATATATGATGACAAGATGATGGTTTCATTTAAAGAAAAAAAACAGGCCTAACTACTAGATATTTCAGAATGATGCCACATACACATCTGTTTCATATTGCTGTAACTCCTCAAAAATGTTGTATAACAAGCAGTTATGTGTGTAATATGAATACTATTATGTTAAGGAATTTGATGTAGGAAGTAATCTGAAGTTTGCACAAGGCAAGCTGATCAAGCAACTCAAGTATCCTGTTTAGTGACAAAAAGCCAATAATTTCCTTTTAGCACCTTTTTTAAATACAGCAGGTGACATGCATTCATACAGCTGGAATATAAATTACAACCGCAAATGAGGTTCCGTTACAATTTACCAGTCCCCATAGTCCAAGATTAACTCTTGGTGTGTGAAGAAAGGTTCTGGACACATTTATTCTCTGAGGAAATAGAGATCACTTCAAATGGATTTACCGTTCCAACAGTATTATGCAATTTCACATTTTTGCTTAAAAGTAGACATTTGTATCAAACATTTATTATTTATTTTGTTTGTTTGCTTGTTTCACATCACATACATTTCTAAATTAATGGTTTTAATATCAATAAATTTGTCATGTCAGTTTTCAGGAGAGTTGACAACTTATCTGAAGAAGAAAAATTTTGCCGCAAACAGATTTCCAAGGTCCAAGAGAGCATAAAAGGTAAGAATTCTTGTTTTACAAAACATGCATTTTGGGAACTGGTAGGCATCATAAAATCGACAGCGGTGTTATTTCAATATGATTTATATATTTATGCTTATTTCAGTTAGTTGACAAGGTAACAATTAACGTTAAAGTTTTTTATCTAATATTTTTTATAGGCTTTATTTAAATTTGTATTAGTTTTAGTTATAGTTAACAATAAAACACTGATCTTCAGCAGGAATGTGAAAATGCAAAAAGAAAAACTTGTTCTCACACAGTTGCTTGTTTAAAATGGGCCTGCTAAATGTATCTAATTTGTTTGTCTAATCTCTCGGTTCACTTCCTGTGGTCGGTGAACCCCTCAGAGAGTAAAACCTCACGAGGAATCATTTATTACCAAAATAATGGTCTACAAAACAGCTGTGCACACAGAGTGCTCAGTCTGTTTAAACAAAACTGCATTTTCATGCAATTTACAGTGTATTTTGTGTCAGTGGGACAAGCGATTCACTGTTTGGTGGTTGTATTGCAGATATCAGCACTGTAAATAACTATTCCAACTGCTTAGATGTTGCACAATACCAAGAGGAGATTGCCAGACTGAAGAAAGAGTATGAGGAGATCCAGAAGACGGTACTCAGTCAAGAGCAGCAGTTGGACCAGGCGACCCAATCTCAGCAAAGTCTTACACAATCCAGCAACAGAATGACTAGAGACCTCCAGTCCTTTGGAATTATCATCAAGCGTATAAACCAGTCTCTGGGTCAGTACCTGGATCAGGTAACTGGCTGGCAGGTTGTCATCAATGAAATGGATCAAGGGATGAAAACCCTTGTTGAGGATCGATATGATTTGAAGGCCACAATGCAACAAGTCAACACTACTGTCGCCCTTAGTGCGTTGTGGATAGGTGCTCTTCAAAGAAAGGCAGAAGAGGAGACCTTGGTGCTTCAAAAAATAACAGCGGACTGGCAGAACTACAGCAGAGTTTTAAGTGCCCTGAAGTCCAATGCCAGCATAAACACACAGACCATGAGGGCTATTCAAAATGGTGTCTCTGCCACTCACCAGCGTATTAGCATGAGTTCAGAGATGGTGCATGACCTCACTCTGCAAGTCATGAACCTTCAGATGCAACTGGACAATGTCTCGTCTTACATTGATGAACATGAGGAGAACATGCATGACCACCAGTACCATGCCAAGTACTACGAGAACCGGACCGGGGAACGATTTGTGACTTTGGATGCAAGAATGAAGTCCATTGAAATGGAGATCGACACACTCTCTTCCAGCTTCAAAGCAACTATCAGCCATGTTCAGAGCATGTACCAATACATCAACCAAGAGAGTTCCTCTTGCCAATCCAGACTGAACAGTCACACGGAAGATTTGCAGAACCTTAACAACACAGTCTTGCTTCTCCTTCACCTAGCTGACACTCTGAGAATGCAGTACATGATGCTGAATGTACGCCTCGATGCTGATGTGAGGAACCTATCAATGGTGATTGAGGAGATGAAGCTGGTAGACACCAGTCATGCAAAGCTGATCCAGAACGTCACTATTCTGAAAGGTTGTTGTCTACCTTTAGTGCAGAGTTCCTCAAATTCAGCCCTGTAGGATCACTAAACTATCACTAATCACTAAAGAGTATTACTCAAGACCTTGATTAACTTAGGGTTGGGGGCTAACCTCTGTGGTCCTCTAGGGCTGGATTTGAAGACCTCTGTTGTAGTGTCTAATAGGTTCACTTGCATGTTCTCTAAGTGTCTAAGTGTCTTTTTTCTGGATTCTTTATAGGTGTCTCTGGTCCACCAGGTCCAAAGGGAAATAGGGGAGAATCAGGAGCCAAAGGACCTGTAGGTGTAACGGGACAGAAAGGAGACTGGGGACTTGCAGGGAATCGTGGACCTCAAGGACTTAAGGGTGCTATGGGAATTAAGGGTGATCAAGGTGTACAAGGACCTTCTGGAATGAAAGGTGGGCCAGGACTTAAAGGAGAAAAAGGGTCTTTAGGGCCACCAGGGTCTCGTAGTGAAAAGGGACAGAAGGGTGATATGGGGGCTCCTGGGAAGGATGGAATTCCTGGTCCCAAAGGACCGGCAGGTATCAGAGGGCAAACTGGACTCCCAGGGGTACATGGACCTCCTGGACCAGTAGGAGTACAAGGCCCTGTGGGATCACCGGGGCCACGTGGAATACCTGGACCACCAGGGAAGCCTGCTCAGAGTTCATGAGCAGATAGACATAAAACTTAAAAATACCCCAAATGGTGATACACTGACTGCCTTTCTGGACAGAGTGATGGTGGTGGTGGTAAACGTTGACTTGGAGATCTCTCTCTAAACAAGATGATGGTGGGGACTCTTTGGTATCTTGGAGGCCCACATATACATTCCCCAAACATAGAGCTTGCAACAATACATTTTGTATAGGCTTTCAATTCCTCAAGCACAATTCTATACAGTATATTGAGCCACTTCACAAAGGTTCTTGTTTTAACAGTGGTTACAGAGCCAGGCTGCTATGCAACCATTTATTGTACTAGGTACCAGCCATTAGACTCAATCTTTTGCCAGCATTAGCATATGAACACCGATGAGACTGTGCTTTATTGCTTTTTATGAAGTTTATTTAATAGTGCTGCATTTG
Source organism: Sinocyclocheilus anophthalmus (assembly GCA_018155175.1). Lineage (NCBI taxonomy): Eukaryota > Metazoa > Chordata > Actinopteri > Cypriniformes > Cyprinidae > Sinocyclocheilus > Sinocyclocheilus anophthalmus. The sequence goes on from JADLZN010009863.1 coordinate 32,500, forward strand.
CCTCATAATCACAGAACATTCAGAGCTGGTACTCTGAAACATGATTTTTATTTTGAGTTCAAGTAAACCAAATATTTCCACTCGTTAAATGTACCATAGCAAGGGGTGAGAACCGGAAGGGCGTAAGTGACATTTTGGGGTGAAATGGAGATATATATATATTAAATGAAAGCTCTCGATGAGCTCTTTCTACTGCCAAAACAACACAAGTGAATTCTTAATAATTTTGGAGTTATTCATTAGAAACCAAAAGACGTAACTCTGAACATACTAAGCCTGTTGGTTTTTATTTTGGCCCTCCTGTAAAATTGGTGAAAAGTCACTTACACCCTTCTGGTTCTCAACCTTCGATAGGTACAAGTTTATGAAACACTGTGCAAAAAATTCAAATGAACACATTTTACAGTTGCTGGCATTGCATGAAATTGCAAAACCAAGGCAATGAGCAGTGTGAACTGTACAGACAAATTTATTAATTGATTGGCAATGTGCAACATTAAGTTTTAATGTTCAAATTGGTTTGATTTCCCAATTTGTCAATATAGAATTTTAACAGGTGTAATTTTATGTTAATGTGTTTTTGAGGAGGACTTCATGATGTGTTAGCATACAGTTTATTCTCTTTGCACAACAATAAAGGGTTATACGAATGTAAAAAAGAGGGGGCCATTTTTGTTAAGCATTTTTTTCAAGTTCACTAACCAAGTATTTTCCATTTTCATTAATGCTTTTATCATTTCATAGTGAAATCATGAAACAAATGTATATAATATGGTTAGCTATCTACCCAGCAAGCACAAAATATTTTTATAACATTTTCACATTGCAAAATTTGCGTTCTAAAAAAAAAAAAAGTACTAAACTGCAACTTTGTTTTATTAGACAAAAATAAATCATTTTGGAAACGTAGAATATCTAATTGGTAGGTTTCTCTTCAAGTAAATGCAGAATGTCAATATAAATTTTTTTCTACCGAGGGAAGGTAAGACGGGGAAGGACGGGAGGGGGAATAATACTGGGACCAAACTGCATCATTTGTTTTTATTTTATTATTAAAACAACTTGTGCTGGCTGGGTAAAGAGACTTTTTTCATCAATCAAAATCACAATCAAAAGTGCAGAGTTGAGATAAGATCTATTTGATCAAGAGCCAATTTAGTGACAACTAATTCTAGTATGTTTCATCTCTCGACATACAGTACATAAAGGTAATTATGTAGGTTGTTTTGTCACAGCTAGTGTTAACTTTTGTTATTGCATCATGACTGTAAGTTCCAATCAGGAAACAAACTATTAGCATTAGAGAGGAAAATTGACATTTGAATTTGAATTTTTCAAGCTTTCTAATGAGTTCCAGTGGAACTGGATTTTGGTTGCCTGTGTGTTGTTATGTGACTAGCTCTTGCAAGTGTTAAATAGGAGAGAGCCTAGGAGAAATAAGATGTCTACCCACAACATTAGGACCCTGAATGAATTTAGGTATGTGGATATGTCATGCTCTAGGGCTTTTGCATTTATTAAGTTATGAATTCTAAATAACAAATAATATTAATAAAATAGCTTGACTGATTGAAGAAAATGTGAGTGATGATTGCCAAACACGCTGACATGATGCTGTAGACACTGGTACCAGCTGCTAAGTTGCAAAGGTCTTGACAGTTTGTATGGCAACCCTAGTATAACCCCTCTCCCCCGGGTCCTCACCGCCACACCTCGTTCTCACTCCGAGTGGGTCTCCGGCATGGGAGGCGGACGCACTAACAAGGGAGGCTAAAGACTGCAGCCACTAGCTTCAGTCGCTAGTGCGTCTCTTGAGATCAGGGGAGTGAGGTTTACCTGCACAGCACCTACTCGCTGGCCTCCGTTACACTCACCCCCCTGAACCTCACTCCCATCCGGGTCACGGCACCAATTGTAACCCCTCTCCCCCAGGTCCTCACCGCCACACCTCGTTCTCGCTCGGAGTGGGTCTCCGGCATGGGAGGCGAACGCACTAACAAGGAAGCTAAAGACTGCAGCCACTAGTGTCAGTCGCTAGTGCGTCTCTTGAGATCAGGGGTGTGAGGTTTACCTGCACAGCACCTACTCGCTGGCCTCCGTTACACTAGCAGAAGTTTGTATTCTTTGGTTTCAGCTTGAACTTGTATGTATGCTGTGCAAAATAATACTTTGCATATACTTGCATTCCCGCTCTACCATATTTGCATGTGTAAGAATGGAACTTAATGAAACACCAAGTGTAGTATGACCACCCAATACACTAGGAAATAGCATGCAGATTGTGTTGCCCATTCATGAGCACTTACACCTGGTTGCTCTCTCGTGTCCTTAGGCCCCGAGTGTCTGCAGCTGGCCTGAAAGTTTAGGCCATCCTCTATAATTGTGCATGAACACTTCAAGGAAGTTTCCTGTTGCCAAAGAAAACATGATGACCTCAAGAACAGGTCAGAGATTCTCATTAAACCAAAACGTTACGTAATTCTTCAATGGTTAACACCTCGATATGCTAACTTTCCAAAGACGTGTACTTACACCATCAATCAAAGCTGCTGAACGTAATAAGCCAGGCAAAGTAATAATGTTCAAAGTTTATCATCAAAACACACTCAAGCACTATTTGACACCTCTCTGTTGTCAGAAACAGATTAAGCCAAATGCATTTTAGCCCAATGTATCATTAATAACTCACATTAATGTGTGTTGCCCCGGGTTCAAACTCTGATCTGTTGACACAACGACAGAATTCACTCGGAAAGTCATGGGCTGTGAGAAAAATCTGTCTCTCACCTCTTCTGTCAAAAAGAGCGCTGCTCTCCTACAATGTATGAAAACAATGTACAGCAGATACTTATTTCTTGTGCTTTAAGTTTGGAATTTAAAAAATGAAAAGCTCGAGGGTGTCATGTTTTCCCTCTCCTGAATAACATATGACTTGCCAGAGTAAACTGCGCCAGATGTTGAGGCCAATTTCTTTTTCTTCCATGCGGAATTCATTTCACATAAGCATTTTCTCACTTAGATATTTAATAAAATGTCTGCCACAGCAAAGGTAATGTCGAAGGGAGAAGTACACTAGAGTAGTAAAGATTTTGTGCTAAAAGCTATAAAACACATTTTATGACATTATTATTGCATGGAATTTGATTTGGAGACTGAATTTATCTTTGATATTTCTAATGGTATGAAACTACACTCATAATAAAACAAAACACGTAACAATAGTTAGTTAAAACGATTTAAACAAACCAACTCATTAACATAAAGAAAAAAACAACTCAAATTTGGTAAGGCTCCAACAAACAAATAGATTGTCAAAAAAGTCTAGACAGCCGTTGGACTGTGTTGAAGTGCAACTAATTTTAAATTACTTCAGGGTGCAATTTAAACGCTGTTGTTGTGATGGCAAATCTGAATAGTTTATATGGAATAAATGTTAAAAAAATAAGCAAGCTTCTGAACATTTGCTTTAAAAATTACAATGTTTTGAAAAGAACATTTTTTACATTTTTATTTTAAAGAAATTAGTGCTTTTTTTCCAGCAAGGATTCATTAACCACTTACTGCGCGCCCCTATTTTTGAGCATTTTCTGAAAAACGACATACCCAAACAAAAATGTCTGTAGCTCTTGAACCCTATGGTCTATATTTATAAATCTGGTATTGTTTGAAACTAGACACTTGAACCTTTGTTACTCTGGAGTCATAATAACTCAAAATTAGTATAGCAACAGAGTAAAACAAGGTAAATTGTACATGAAAGTGACTCATGATATCTTTGAATGAAATTCACTAAGGGAAAAATGGATGAGGCTTTAATGCCATTGGCCTGAAAACACCATAAAGATAAAGCTGAATGTCTGTCCATATTTTGATTCAAATTTGAAGATGATACTCCCAAAAATGTAGTTTCTGTAAGCTTTTATTTAAAAAAAAAAAAAGTCCAGGCGTCCTTTCAAAAAAGCCATTTGGAGACTCCAAATGGACACCTGGTAACCAAATGATGCAAAACTACATAATGCATACATGTATATCAATTCAGAACTGCTCTGCCCACCATAACACACAAGAAAAAACTATTTCTGAACAGCATTTGTAGTGTTGACTCATTTGGTTACCACCAGGTGTCCATTTGGAGTCTCCAAATGGCTTTTTTTGAAAAAACGCCTAGACTTTTCCTGAAATAAAAGCAGAAATACAACATTTTTTAGGTAAAAACTTGCATAAAGTACATCTTTGTGGTATTTTATTTAAAGAAAAGATTAGGAAAAGTCATTTAGATCTTTTATTTCAAGAAAAGACTAGGAATCCTTTCAAAAAGGCTATTTGGCACTGCATACTACATATACTACATAGATAGGCTATATGTATATCAACTCAGAACTCATCTACCCATGAAACCACACACAAACACAAAACTATTTCAGAACAACATTTGAACATTGTAACTAAACAGTATTTATTTTGAACAATTCTAATAATGAAAACAGTGAACCAAAACAGATTTGATCAGTGATCATTTTAGAGCTAATAAACACACAAAATATTTTTTTTTTACATTTGAAACTGTAATTTTTTTTCTAATTATTATGAATATCCAGTTACTGAAAAACTATAGCAACTATTTACAGTATTTACAGTGTAGGACACTCAAGGCAGTCACTAAAAAGGTTTGTTCTGACCAACTGGATACCAAAGTCACTGAAACACAGGAAAGAGAGAGAGAGCGTGTAAACACAACAAATCAAACTTGCAACACTGTGTTTACATGTTGTATACACACACACACACCACCAATCTGTAGGCTCTCATATTTTCCCTCTTCGTTGTCATTTTTATAATCTAAAACAGCTAACATGACACAAAATCTACAAACACAAACATTCAAGAGAACGGCGTTGAAACTCACGTGCTATATGCTGCCTGTCATGCGTCTCTCCGTGTCTTTCTGCTGCTGTTCACCACTGCTTCACATCACACCCTCCAAAACACTTTCAAACAGCACACAAACTCTTCTAAAGTCGATGCTCCACGATGGAGAGATTCAGATGCAAGCTTCGGAGAAAGTCCGCTCGCGGATAAACACTCCGTGTAGCGCGCGACGCCATTCTGAGACCGCAGCGTGCGCACAGACGAGAGCGCACTCAGCTCAAGAACACACACTCACTTTGCGCATGGGTATTCTTCAAGCCTTCTTACGTCAAATGTGCAAACTGTCAATCACTGTAAGCGTGCTTGTGGTTGGCTAACACTTCCATCCATCAAAGCTTTGCTGGCTAGGCATTGGCTGGCTTCAAACAGCCAAAAACTGTGGTGCGCAGATTGGCACCTCGCTAAGCCTGTCAGCGACTCCCTCTCTGTGTTGGGTTATAATATCTCCTGTGATTGAAGGAGAGAGACTGGGAGGGCTCGTTTTGCTCGGAAGAGACTATTCTATATTTCAAAGCTGGAATCGATATTTCTTTGAAAATGGACGCTATCTACAACTATAACTCGAATCGCTCATGTAAACTAAGGAGGATCTTTCGTTTTTTCTCCTATTTTTTCGTTGTTTTGGATTAAAAAGTGGGATGCATTTTGAAGAGTGGACTCTTATCTTGAAATGTTGTGCTGGTGTTTCTTGGTATAGTCCGAGCTGACCAGAACACCACCTTTTTCTTCAACGCGGAATTAAGCCTATGGGTGAGACTTCCGGTTCCTTAGCCGCTATGGAGAATAACAACGTGTAGTAAACGGTAAAAACTGTTTGCACTACAAACCAGTGTGTTCATAATTAAGATAATACATTAAAATGATTTGATAAGACACACCAACTTTCAATATTAAGCAGCAAAATGAACTGTTTTGCTCAGCTAAAAATAGCTGGACGGAGTGGACGCAGATGAGGCCGGGAGCCAGACCCATATAATTTACAAATGGCCGCGCCCATTTTTACGACAAGAAAAAGATGGATAGGCGATGAAACGTAAGTACTGCGTTCACTTTGTACATGTTAAAATGGCCGGTCCTTCAGCATTTATGTTAACCCTTTCCTCTCTGGTGTATTGATTTAAAAAACAAGCTCAGAACGTGGATCTTGATTGTTTTAGCTTCCAAATGATATATAGTTTGATAGTTGATTGAATATTGTTTTAAAACAAAGGTAATAAATAGCCTAGACACGCCCTTGGGCCGGTGCGGGTTAACAGGTTAAATTGATCAACAGTGTCGGTAAAGACATTTAAAGATTAACATTTAAATTATGTTATCTGTTAATCAAAGAATCCTGAATCCAATTTCCACAAAGATATTAAGCAGCACAACTGTTTTCAACATTGATAATGATTAAAAAAGAAAAAAAATCTTCCTTGAGCACCAAATCAGCATATTAGAATATTTCTGAAAGATCTTGTGACACTAGTCTGGAGTAAGGATGCAGAAAATTCAGCTTGGCCATCATAGGACAAATTACTATTGAAATTATTGAATAAATACACATATCAATTAATATTCATTTTAAATGTCAATAATAAGCTATTTTTACTATTTTTAATCAAATAAATGCAGCCTTGACGAGCATAAAATGCTTCTTTCAAAAACATTTAAAAAATCTTGCCAGTGTATCAGTGAGGCAGAGTACGTGTTTTGCAATGAACAAAAATACTTTTCTATGGGAAAATGTGGTTTAAGTAGTATTCTGGAAAAATTCTTAAAATTCCTCTTTTTTGGCCAAACTTAGACGCATCAAAAACAGCAGAGTTTAGACTTGACATCAGCACAGATCTGTGGATATTTTATCAGATATATGTCCTTAATTGGAAATGATGACATGACATTGACATGAGCATGACAAATTACATTTGTACTTTTTTGTTGACGTTTTTACTTGTTTTTCACTTTGCAAAGTGGTTTATAATCCTTCCAAAGATTTCCCAAACAGCATGGCGTTGCTCTTTTAATAACGTGACCACATGTATAAGACCATTCTTGACTTGGTTTTTTAGTATGATTTTGTGATGAAGGACATACTGAACATTATCTAGAGTAATTTCCTTGCACAGCTGTACTACATTATTATTGTTTCATTTTCACTTCGCAAACGGTCTCTTTAATTGCGTCAAAAGGGACGCACAGCACACCTCACAAAGTCACCTGTAAGGTCATGAAAATATATTCTGACAACATAGCCAGACACTGTAGAGATCCTGTACAACATACATTTGTTGTTTAGTTAGTGCTCAGGGAACTGTAAATTACACAAACATTAACAGACTATAAACCCAGACAGCAAGCTAACAGTTAATAGTCTCAGTGAAAGGTCTTTTTGGAAAAGTGACAACCTGAACAAAACCAAGACCTCTTGACAGACCTGTTCAGCGTCTACATGGTGGCCATAAAATCTTATAATCAAATCATCACAGGGGATGAAATTCGAGAGGGAGGGATTTTTTGTTGCATTCTCATAAGATAATGAGTGAGATAATGACAAAATACAGGTGAAAAGTTACTTGATTGCATATTATCTTGTCAGTCAGCACAAATTGGCTTCTGCTTCAGTAATTAGATTGTAAACAACTGTCTCAGGAATCACCACATGCGATCATGTCTGATTCAAACAAATGAACTAATTTGCATAAACTTGATGAGCATTTGGCGTGATTCTGTTTTAGTATATAGTAATGTAAATGATCTTATAAACATGTTAGTATTAGTTGCATGGTGACAGGGTCAACATATTCTTTAAGCTTAATTTAATGCTTTTAATGCCTTTATCCTTTATTGACATCAGTCAACCAAAAAAAAGAATTGTCATCTCATTTCTGAAGTCCACCACAAGCCACTGATTAGCTTCATACATGAAATAGGTTTTCTTTATTTGTTTGTTTCTCTTAAATTAAATGATCCAAATAATTGAATTGAAATTGCTGCAGAAATTGTTTGAAATCAAACCAAATAAAACATGAACATTATTTGGATTTCATTATACAGACACACTCAAGAGACTCCTTATTTAAACCACATGGAGGAGGAAATGCTTCTCTCCAAACAAACGGCATCAGTTTGGAGCCTTTGGCAGATGGGAACGGTGTGATGTTGTGCATAAAAAAAGAAACTACTCTGGTATGTCAGTAAACAAGGGTGGGTTGGGTTTTATAAAAAAAAAATCTTCTGGAAATGGCAGTTAAAACCTGAGTTCAATTGAAGTGCAGGCAAAAGGCTTAACATCAAATTCTAATAATATGGAGTTATTCCAGATCTCTATTCACAGAAGGTTTATATGTGTATCTATTTAAAGTATTTAGATTTAAATATAAAAGATATGCATCTATATACTGTATATGGCTACAGTTACTTGACTTGACCTTTGCTGTGAAATGTTTTGCTCCTTACAGGTGGTCTTAAAGGGTCTGTCATTTTCTGACCTGGTTTTGGGGTCACATGCCGCCAGAGGTGTAAAGAGTACCTAAAAACCATACTTGAGTAAAAGTACAGATACCTTACAACAAAAATGACTCCATTACAAGTCACCAATTCCAATACAACTTGAGTAGAAGTCATAGAGTATCCTATATTTTACAGTACTTAGTATTTTACTTGATATACCATAGGCCTCAGAAGCACTAGTCAAAGAGACATGCGCATGAAAACTGTAACAAGAACAGCATGACTGCAAAGAACAACCATTACATTCAACAACTCACAAGGAACTGAAGAACAACTAGGGGTGTATATATACACACAGGGGGCTAACAAGCTTAACAAGATAAGACACACCTGGGGAGACTAATCAGGGGAACCAATGAACAAACTGCTACACGCTACACACCACGGAGACAGGAATTTTGACAGAAAAGTCCAGGAAAGGAACAGAGAACAGAACAAAACACGCAGGATTGATTGTTAGGAGAGCGGATCACGTTTATTTCGTAAACCAAAATTAAACCGAACACCTCAAAATTACAAAACAAACAAAACCAAATCTTCAAAAAGCTCTTTCTTGCAGTAGAATGGATAAATAAATAAATGTTAAGTAATGAAAAAGCGAAGCCTGCTTGCAGTGGATGTGCTGTTTTGGGCCTCATTGCCGCTTGCAGTCATGTCCTCGTCTCATATATAAAACACCTCTGATTTACAAATACTTGCTAAGGAACTCGCATGCACTTAAAGTAGCCTTGTTGACAAGTTTGTGTGAGTAAGGGCAAAATGCACAAGATGCGGTACTTTCAGTGACCTGTAATAGGCAGGATACCGTCTTTTGTAGCAGAAATAAACTGCCGCAGAAAAAGCTAGGTCCATGCAAAATGTAATTTGTAACTGCAACACTCATTTCAAATGTAGTGGAGTAAAAAGTACAGATACTCATTCTGAAATGTAGTGGAGTAAAGAGTAAAAGTTGCTAATATCTTTGATACTCAGTACAACTACAAAGTACCCGAAAAGATACTCAAGTACAGTAACTACGTACATTTACTCCAATACTTTACACCTCTGCATGCCGCTCTGTTTTGCAATCTGCAAAGCGTCTTTGAAGTGTGTTTGCAGCAACAGGTTCTCAAACTCATTTTCCTGCTACGCTTGTAATTAAACTGTGTTTAGCAAATTGTGAATACCAATACAAGTCAAAGGATACATTTGATTAGGACATTTGAAGAGTTTCATTCTTTTTAGATGAAAAGCCTTCCAAAGAAATCATTGATTTATTGGATAAAGACAGTCACTTTTTAATAAAGTTCCACGAGCCCACTTATCCATGTGTTGTTTTTGTCAATCGGTGGCCTTGGAAAGTAAGAGTTGTTTCGTTTGAAATAATTTGTGAAATGCATGCATGAAGAAAGCCAAGGGATGTTCATCTTCCAGCCGTTCAGTCCAAGAGACTACTTTGTCTAAGCAAGAAAGTATTTTCCAATGTAATACAATTTATTTTTCATTACAGATTATACACAGCATAATTTTTATTAAAAAGTTAAATTGCAAATGCACATCAATATTGTAGAATTTGTTTTGTCCACCTTATGCTTTTTTTAACGTCAGCATGCATGAATTCCACAAGTTTGTGTAAAACTAGCATCTGGCGAAAAAAAACAAAAAAAACTTGAATTAAAAAAAAACCCCTTAGTGATGATTTTTTTTTATATATAACTATAATTAAAGGTATTCTTTGCTTAATAGGTTTTGTGCAATCAGGCCCTGTTGCTCATGTTATCCAAAATGGTTTTAAAGGCAGAAACTTGAAGCATGTTTTTGCAATAAACTGATTGCTTTATCCCTTAATAATCCACTGAATGCCATTTCCACCACAAAATAAAGAAATAAAAAAGGCAATTGTGACTTTTTATCTCACAATTCTGATTTATTTTCTGTGAATTCTGAATTTACATCTTGCAATTCTATTTCTACCAAATAATAAAAAATAGAAAAGGTAATTGCAACTTTTTATCTTGCATTTTTGACTTTTTATTGCAAATGCAAGTTTATATTTCGCTATTCTGACTTTCTTCTCAGAATTGCAAGTTATATTGCGAGTTTATATCTCTCAATTCTGACCTTTTCTTAGAATTTTTTTCTATCTCACCCAAACAATAAAAATTCTGTAATGATTTACTCACCATCATGTTGATCCAAACCTGTATGGGTTTCTTTCATAAGATTAAAAGAAGATATTTTGAAGAGTGTTGGTAACAACAGTTTTGGCAATGGGAACTGGAAGTCAGTGGGAGTCGACAGTCTACAAAATCTCTTCTTTTGTGTTCTACATTAAGAAGAAAGTCATACATGTTTGGAACAATATGAGGGTGAGTAAGTGATGACAGAATTGTCATTTTAGCTTGACCTATCCCTTTAATGTGTTTTATCTAGTGTCCCTAATAATTGTATCATCTGAAGTTTTCCGTTATGCTAAAATCTCAACCCTATTTTGTATTTTCCTCTAGAAGAGTCTTGACATGAGTCCAACCTCCCTCCAGCATAGCAGTGGCTTTCTGCCATAGATTTATCAGCAGTTTTTGACTGTTTTGCACCACTTTCTCAGTAAACTAATACATTGAGCTAAAATACTGTTCTTCTGCCAATCAGATTTTGCTCTGAAATGGCACTGCATAACATGACAACATCATCCGTAGTGTAATATACCCCAGCTGTTTCCCTTTACATGCTACTTTAACATGCCATGTGAGTGTTGAACATAAAATTAAAGCAACATCAGCACTGCCCTCCTTTTCTTGCCCCTCCTTTACCTCTCCATATGGTGTTTGAAAGATTTTGGGTGCGTCCAAAATGTTCACCTCATACAATGATTGTAATATGATTTTCCACTGCCCTGCCTTGGTGCAGAGGAACCCGCAGCTGTAGTAACAGCCCCTGACCTCCTTCCCAAACGCGGGGGTGCCATCTGGACCCTGTTAGCTCTACTTGCCAGTCAAGTCCTGTTCCTCCCAGAGGGCTCCTCATAGGCAACCGCAGATGCATAAAAGCCAAGAACCCCCTCTTCGTCCCACGCCATGCTGCAATTTTTCTCTAATCGTGCTTGGAGGACGTCTCGAGGAGGCTGCATCTGCTTATATGCTCATTTATATAAACGCCCTCACTGTCTCCATGCAGTCTCATGTGTGGCATTGTTTGCATTTATGATAATTGGATGGAATGACAACTCTAGGCATGCCAAGTGTGATGTAAGGCTCTGTTCTGCATGATGTTTATGTTACATCACATGATCGTTTGTTTGTCTTCTATTGCTTACCTCCAGGTTGTTTCTGTGATATGGAATAGGTATTAATTTTTGATCACTTTTTTTTCTGGTTATTCTAATGCTTAGTAATCAAATAATACAAATACCAGAGGGCTCCTCATAGGCAACCGCAGATGCATAAAAGCCAAGAACCCCCTCTTCGTCCCACGCCATGCTGCAATTTTTCTCTAATCGTGCTTGGAGGACGTCTCGAGGAGGCTGCATCTGCTTATATGCTCATTTATATAAACGCCCTCACTGTCTCCATGCAGTCTCATGTGTGGCATTGTTTGCATTTATGATAATTGGATGGAATGACAACTCTAGGCATGCCAAGTGTGATGTAAGGCTCTGTTCTGCATGATGTTTATGTTACATCACATGTAGGTTTGTTTGTCTATATAATTGCTTACCTCCAGGTTGGTCTGTTGATATGGAATAAGGTAATAATTGTGATCACTTATTTTTTCTGGTTATTCTATGCTTAGTAATCAAATAAATACAAATAAATAATAAAAGTAAATAATTACATAATTATAAACACAAATAAAAAATAATTGGACATGCAATATTTATTTGAGTTTTTTATTGAACAATTTTTAATATATGAACTAGCACATTGCACAGGAAAAACTAATATTTAATTGTCAGTTACCATAGAAAAAAACATTTGCCTGCTGCATTATAGTCAAGCAATAATGTGTGTCTGTATAATGACATATTTAATTTGATTTTACTCATGTTCCATTTTCCAATAATTTTGTTCAAATAATTTTGCTCCTATGCATAAGTTCAGTAATTTCACTGATATTGTTCTTTTCATTGCCATTAAAGTGAAATAACTGAACATTATCATAGGAGCCTGACAAAAATGCTAATTTTAGAAGAAAATTTCAAATGGCACTTCTTCTTGATTGCATCTTCACATATATATACATATTGTTAGCATTTTATGTAGATATATACATATGAAAATTATAATACATTTCAAACAATAGTACATTATTGCAACATTGTTACAGTGCATGTTTATATCAGTATCCAGTTACATCTCAGGTCAAGCTGCAGTTTGTTTGTTTTTAATTCAGTTTTGTGTGCAAATACTTCTGCAGTGCAATTAAATAGTGAGGAAGGAGATGGAGTTAGAAATCATAGTTAATATAATTTCTGGTCTAAGCTGAGTGCATTGTATTGTTGGATGCCACACAGTGAGTCCTGTTATGCATTTATGCATTTAGATATGAATTTTGGCAGATGCTTTTATCCAAAGCACCTTACTTTGCATCTGATCACTGCACATTGTATAATGCACATTTTGGTAAATGTAGTCATCTGTCATATTTGTTCAGTCTTCTGCAAAAAACAAAGAGGGTGAGGCATTCTGTTCAGAGAATGTAAAATGCATGGAGGCAGGCATGATTTCCAAACATCAGATTTCCAATTTGACTATTGTTTCCAAAATTACGAGGAACGATTTCATGGAGTTTCTATGGTCACCCTGAAATAAGAACACTTTATAAGCAATGTGGTTAAATGGGCAAAACATTAAAAATACAGACTGTACTGAGTCATTATACAAGACAAAACAGGCCATTTTTCCCTGCACTATTTGACAAGGTTCATGCAGTGAGACACCAGTTACTGAGTTGAAATAGTAACTAAACTAGGCCACAATAAAGCAACTTTATTTCACAATAGATAAAAATAAACAAGCTCATTTGGACAAAAAGAGAATGACTTCCAGACCACAAATATTACACTGACGCCTCCCTCTGACAGCCCCTCAACCGCAGCCTCATTCTGGGTCTGAAACGCCATCCCTCTCCAGACTCCTTAAAATGTTTTGCAGTGAGTGTCATTGAGAAAGCAGGGGACTATATAGTGCTTGATTTGCATTTGCCAGTGATTTCGATTGACTCAAGAGGCAGATCTAAACTCGTGAACTCTTCTGTGCACAGTTTTGAGAGAGGAGACTTTCACCATATGCAATGATTGTAAGTGATATTTTATTTTGGATACATTGCTGATATCCTTTGCTTTTGAGCTCCATGGTTCCTCCTGGGCTTGTATTCAAAGATCCAGAATCATATGGCTGAGCTCCCAAGTGAATTTCAGAGCATTATGACAGCGCCAAGAGTTTTTTGGACTGATGGTGAGCATCACATGACCTTGATTTAATGGCTCCCTCTGGTGCAATCCACACATATTCTCCAGCTTTCCACACATGCCTGACCTGCTCTGTGTATTCCCTTCAAAAATGTCTCTGAAGAAGGAATTTTTGCTTTGCTCTACTTAGGATTGTTGAACTTCCGACCCGACTGTGGAAATGCTGTTCTAACACTCTGAAGTTTTTGTTGATTGAACGTTGATTACAAATAACAATAGCATATTATAGATATATATATATATATGCATCACTATGAAAAAATAAGTACACTTTAGAAATGAGAATAGACTTCAGAAATGTAAAAGCATATTATTTGTAATTAAATTAAAATGAATTTTAGTTCAAATTATACATTGAACTTGACAATGACCATGTTTAATACATCTTCGTGTGTAATTTTATAATTATTTCTATTGTCTTTGAAATATGAATTACGTTTATTTAACACGTAGTTATGGTAAACTAAAATTTGAAAAACCTAACAAACAACCACAACAAAAAAGATTTTAAATTGAAATGAAATTTAGAAATGTTTCCTTGGCAACTAACTGCAGAGGCTAACTAACCATGCTGACCAGCCATACCCCTAATCAGTCGCATCTCTAAAACATGTTGACAACAACAAGCAGGTTGTGTGCACTGAAGAATCACACACCAGACAAGCAGCTGCTATTAAGATGAATATTCCTTTGACGTCCTTCTCACAACTTCCTTATCTACCAGCCGGTAAACAACATAAACCAGTTTGAAGCAGCTAATAAGAAAGCAGGTACCAAGTTTTGAAAAACATCTTCCAGCTTAAGCTGATTTTAGCTGGATTTTCTAGCAGTGTTGTCAAAATAAAAACAAGGTGAGATAAGGGTTTGACTGGAAATCTTCTGCTGCTGGTGTAAGCTTTGTATGTGTGCCAGAGGAATTTGTGTTGTCAGCTGGATGGGTTGAGCAGATCAGTAGGTCACATCTCTGTTGATCTTGTCTAATCACTGTGTCAGGGGCCTCTGGAGTGAATCAGCAGAATGCAGTATGTTGCCGATAAGTCAAGCACAAATTAAACCTCTTACTGTACCCATGGGAATGATCATGTGTTATGAAGAATGAAGCTGGAGAGATGCTCTCCACTGGGTTCTAACCCCACAAATGAGGGCAGAAATCTCCTCTGGTTAAAAGATAAAGTTGATCATTTCTGTAATTATCGTACCTTATGGTTGGAAATGGTTGTAGGTATCATGCAAAGATATTACTGTAAAGAAGAGCTAAAACAGTTGATGCATTTATGAATTGCAGATGTGGCTTGTTCACAAAGTAATCTCAGATTTGTTTTTGTTGAACTGTAGAATTCATATTGAACTTTTCCCCTGTGGAATTCATAATAGCTGAATGATGTCAAATAATACATTATTAAAATCCAAACGCGACGGTTAGATTAGAGTAGAGCATATAAAATATTATTAGTCAGTATAAAAAAGAATTTTTTTTTTTTTTTTTTTTAATAATTAATTTATTTTTTAAATAGCTGGTGTAGGTGGACAATTAAAATAATTGTGTTTGTTTTTCTTGTTGTTTTTAAATGTATACTTTTTTTCATATGACATGAGCCAAACTTGACCTTTGGATAGTTTTCAGGTCTAATGAAAATAGTAAAATGAGTCTTTTTGAAAATCAGACAGCTATTACTGTAATATCATTTCATTTCGGCATCTCATGATAACAATTAAATTGCAATCAATAAAAGTGTAGGGGTCTGTAAGATTTTTGATGCTTTTAAAAGAAGTCTTTTATGCTCACTAAGGCTGTATTTATTTGGTCAAAAATACAGTGAAACATTAAAATTGTGAAATATTATTACAATTTTAAATAAGTATTTTCATTTATTATATATGAAAAATTTAATTTGTTCTGTGATGGCAAACCTGAATTTTCAGCAGCCATTACTCCAGTCTTTTAATGTCTCATGATCTTTCAGTAATCATTATAATATGCTGATTTGTGACAATATGACACATTTTCAAAGTCTTGATCATAAAAGTTCAGAGAAAGGCATTTTAAAAAATTTTTTGTAACAATGTAAAAGTCTACTGTCACTTTTAATGCACCCTTGCTGAACAAAATATTAATTTCTTTCCAAAAAAAGAGAGCAAGTCCTGAAATAATTAGCATTTGTTTTTAAAGAAAGTGGTACCACAATACAATGATGAGAAGGCCTGAACATACTTAAAATGATGTCTCCACTTTCTTTACAAATTAAGTTAGCACTTCATAATCATAACCCTTTAACTGTTTCTGTTGTTTTTCCCAGCGGTTCAGAAAGCAGCACTTTATCTCATTGTTTGAGGTCTTCTCATTCCCCGACAGTGCAGGAACTGTTCAATCAGCCCCATGTGTCCTCCACATTGCCTCACATCACAGTGGCTCATCTCCAGGCCTGTTCTTCTCGGCACCCACTTTATGACCTTGTTTGCTTTTGTTAAAGGCTCCAGCTGGCCCGGCCGGTTCGGTAGACCACAGAGGCACATCCCTTTTCATTTTGTGCAGCGGTCCACACTTCTCACTGCTTTCCTGCCTCTTTATCCCCGCTCTGTCAGTGTGAGTGCATGTGTGTGGTCCCTGCCATTAGTTTTGGCCGCAGTGTGTGCTAATGGCCAGTGAAGATGTGAAGTATAGCTGACAGGGTCTGGTTTGTGCCCCACAGCTGCATCTAGAGAGACTTTTTGTCCTAAACATGAGGTTAATGGAGCAGACAGGTTATGTGTGGCAGGGCCCCAGCCACCCAGTGGAGGTCTAAGCTAACTGTGACAGCAGACGATTGGACAGAAATGAGTGTTTGTTAAGGTTTAAGGACGTTTCCTCTGTTTTGTTGATGCTAACTTCAGCCATAAATAAAGAACATTTATTTTTAAGGGTGCACAGTAGACATGGATCCTTGCTGCTTCTGAAAAGGTTTCATGGAAAATCTTTTTTTTATTTTTTTAAAGGGGTCATATGATGCTGCTAAAAAGAACATTAATTTGTGTATTTGGTGTAGTGAAATGGTTATGCCCCGGTGAAGGTTAAAACAACAAATTATTTTGCCCACAGACTGTCATGATGTTTACCTCTATGCACACCGCATTTCTGAAATGCCGCGATTTTACAAGCTCATCGGTCTGAAAAAGCGAGGTGTGCTCTGATTGGCCAGCTATCCAGTGCGTTGTGATTGGCCGAATTCCTCAAGCGCGGGCAACCACATGTGACGACCCCTGTCCACGGTGAAAGCCGATCTGGCGATCCACAGTGCAAAGTTGTAGTATTTTCTCAGCTACCAGCATGGATCAGCTCTAGGAATGACGAAGCAATATCGTCCTCTTTTGGAAGGCCAAACAAAGTAGTTTTGCTTTCACAACGAATCACACAGTGCCTTCACGACATGGCGGCGGCGGCAACAACAACACTACAGCGAGAATAAAAGTTACACCTTCTTTCTTTGCGTGAACATTTGGGCGGCGTTATGCAAATCTCCCCATGTGAGAGGGGGGGGGGGGGGCAGGTATGGGGGGGGGGGGGGGTGTTAGAACGCGCCGTTTAAGGTAGGTTGTGAGTACTTGAACTGTTGATAAAGAATAGTTCTTTGGTTTTGAGACTTTAGTCTTTGCAACTTTTTAGATCTTCTTTATGCACCAAGAGCTTGTAACACTCCAAAGAGAAAGGAAAAACTTGAAATCGCATCATATGACCCCTTTAAATCACTGGCATAAGGGAAATGAATCAGGACATATGCAAGCCACACTCAAAACAGCTTTGACAAACAACTTTGAATTGTGTGCCATTATTGAATTAATCTGTTATTTTGATTAATTTGCAGCGTATTTACTTGTCTCCACAAGTAAAATGTATGTGCCACAGGCGTGACAGTAGGATTTAATCATTCAGACAATGTAACTCCCAAGTTTAAATCCAATTTGCTTTAATACAAGACTTGCTTTTTGTAAATGAGTTCCTGGAAATTTCTGTGTTATAATAGTGCAGTGCCACTGGCTTGAAAAGAATGTGACTGAATCTTTCCTATAAACAAACCAGAAACATCCTGCCAGTGAAGGACATCTGAGGTCCAGTCCAAGGTCATATTTTCCAGCTCAGCCTTGGACAGGAGACGCCGCCTTTGCAGAATAACTTCTTTCTTTTGTGTCTGTCTGTACCGCAACAAGTGTGTTAGCTCTTTAGGAGGATGCGGTCTGTCAGCTGCTTTCAGACTCTTAAAAAAACTCGATTTCTGATCATTCAGCCAAAACATAACATTGTCAGTGATATTACTGTACCAAAATGATTTGGATGGGTCTTATTTTACGGTATAAAATAAAATAATTCTGGTATAGTAATTCAAATGTATATACATTTTATTTAAAAAATAAAAATTTATAATTTAATGTTTCTTGGTAAAACATGGCAAAATCACTAATAAGGGTTTCAAGCTGTATTTAGACCTTTAGATTAGCAATTTTAGTAAGCATTGATAAAATCTCATAAAATAAATAAATGTAACGAAACAGCTTGTGTAATATTTAGTTTGATGTTCTTAATCACTTCTTGTTGTGTTCTCTGGTTTTAAACTTTTTCAGAGCCGTGTTGCTATATCCTAGTGTGGATGTCCTCTTTTTTTTCCCCCCTAGACCAACAATTAGATTGTTCGATACAATGCTGCCTTCTAGTGGATATTTTTTACTACTGAAGGCTTAAACAAAGCAATAGTCACAATATTATGTATATATTTTAAATCATTTACCACATTTTAATGTAACGCTAGCTTCATCCAAATGGCATGATTGCTTTCATATGGAACTGGAAATTTAGGGGGGAAAAGTTCATATTTTTGAGCTTTGCTCAGAGAAGTGTATTTGTAGAAAGTTATAACAACAGAAGTGAACTGAGAAAGTCAAAGATTTATTTAGTTTAGGACATCAAAAAAGTTTAGGCATTTGTCATTCAATGGTATCACTCCAAAAAGGTTTATCATTTACAAGCACAAATACCCTAAATGTCTTAGTGTACACATCCATTAACATATCTCCACAGCGAGTATCTTTAATTCATCCAAAAACATCAACAACATAACTGTTTAAAACACAGAATCAGCGGAGATCTTGAAATTCTTCTGGTTTAAATGAGCAATCTACTCAATCATGTCATTTCATTTTTACATACTTTACATATTGCATTTGTATTTTCAAAGGAATGACAAAAACAACTGCTCTAGAACGGTCCTGGCACAAGTACTGTTTCTTATTGATGGCTGATTTCTGCTGTCTCTAGTGCACGCTTCCCTTCTTTTGACAAATAAGATATTGTGGGGGAAGATGTCGGTTCTTATTAATCGCAGATTCATTCCTTTACTTTACATGAAGTCATCCGAATCATTGCCACCCTGCAGAAAAAAATGATCATATCATGTCATAAAAGAATTTGTCAATGCTCCGCAGAATATTAAGGATGTATTACCTCATTTGTGGTCATGTTGTCACTCTTCATGAGTGATGAATAATTCCTAGAGGAAAGTAGATGTTACAAGTAAGTACACAAAATAGATGCCTGTACCTGTAAATAATACGTCTCAAGGACCGATTCTGATTTACAAAGGTTTATTTTTTATTATCTTTATCATTTATGCATCTACAGTGGAGTCCAAAAGTCTGAGACCACTTTAAAGAGTGATTTAACAAATATAATTTATATACATATATAAACAATAGGAATTCACTCAAACTGTTATGCTGATAATATAATTTGTAATGACTTTTTTTTTATTGAGTTAGAAAATGCTAAATAAACGCATTTTCGCTAGTGGTCTCAAACTTTTGGACGCCAGTGTATTTTTCTAAAATTAAAGGGATAGTTCGCCTTTAGTTGCTAGTCCCCACTGACTCGCATAGTGTTTTTTCCCCCCATACTATGGAAGTCAGTGGGGACCAGCAACTGAAGGTGAACTATCCCTTTAAATGTTTGTGTAGAGGTAATAAAATGCATAATATGCTCAATATTTTAACAATATGCAGCACCTTAATTCGTCCGTCTCTTTTTTATTCTTCATTTCTTCCTTCTCCTTTTTCTTCTGCTCTTGTAATTGTGTCTTCTTCTCGCTTCTTTCCTCTCTGTCCCGGGACTCCTTCTCAGCAGCAAGATCAGGATAGCGCTCCTCTTTTGTTTTCTCTAGTCTGTTGATGATTTCGTTGATTTTCTTTTCTACTGCCACAATTTTCACCTGTTGACATTGTATAGCAAATGGATATCTATACAGAATTTGCAGTTATTTAGAAGATTTCAAAGTACTATAGTAATACCTGAGCACCTTAGAATCACACAGATTTTGTTCAGACAGGCAGCAAATGGTATTTTTTGGCACAACTTACTCAGATTAGTTAAATTTCTGTCAGTTCAAGCTGATGCATCCTAATAAAAGTTCTGGATCAGAATTGGCTGCAGTGTGAACAAAATCATAGTTTATATCTCTCCGCATACCTCCTTCTGCCGATGGAAGCCTATCTGCCCGACATCCATGTCTGCTGTTTTTTTGAGATTGCCCCACGGTGTGTAGACAACATTAATATTGTTCATTTTGCAACCTATAAATAAAAATACATTTGAGAAAATCCCTTAAATAGCATTGTTAACAAACAAGTTCGGATGTGTCTTGTAAAGAAGCATTACCTTGAATGCTGTTGTTTTTGACCAGCTGGGTACAGTCAACCAGGACTTCTTTTGGTATCTCTTCTATCATTGTACCCTTTAAGTGTGAACATAATAAATGTAAACACATAAATATTATAAATAAACCTGTAGGTTAAAATATGATACCTTGGGCATTCTTAGATAAACATGGGCAGATGAGAGCTTGTCCACATGGAACCTGGAACACAAGAAACATTCATTGCACTTGAACTAATATTTCACAGCAAAGCAAAACTAGAAAATAATAATTCATCTGTGGTGGCAAACACCAAATAGATTTTTGTTCTCACCAGATATCTTCAGGCCATCCATATTTTATAAGATCTTCATCTGTTGAAAAACAAAAAGTTACTAATGGCGTGACAAGCAAAGGGTGAGGGTGCTGGAAAATATTATTTATAAGAAATGATTTACTTTCATGTTTATCTTTGCCCATATAGATGGTATAGGGCGGCGAGACAACTGTAAAAGAGAAGCATGTATTGCAACTTTTAAAAAGCAATTTTTGTTTGTTTATTCTTGTTACATATCTGAAGACACACCGAACCTCCAACAATATAATCTCACAATGTCAAGCTACAGCGTATTGCAGTTTTGATCCATGTTGTATTATTGTTAGCATTATAATGCAAATGTCTTTGTTGACAACATAAACACTGTTTTGCCTGGGCACAGAAAGCACACAATTCACTACTCACCGGCGCTTATAAAGTAAAACACCATCTTTTTACGCAAAGACGCAACCTTTCAAATATGTATTCAACAATACATCGCGCACATTAGAGGTAAGTAATAACCTGTTTCAGAGGCACATGTCATGTGCACCATCTATTCCGACCACAACAGGAACAAGCAGCGCTCCAACGACGTGATTCCCGGTGAGTGAATCGTTCATTTGAATCGCATCTCGGTTGAACGGGTCTAAACGATTCAAGTTTGAACAATTCGTTCCGATGTCGAACTGTGCTCACGTCAGCAAATACGTCCGCGGGTTCTAATAAATAAAAAAACTTTCTAAAATATTCTAAATAACGGTTTTTGGAGGAACTGGATGGCCGCAACAATCTGAATTGGAGCGCTCAGTTTTTTGAACCGGTTCTTTGAAACAAACTGTCCGAAAGAACCGATTCGTAGAGATGAATCGCACTTAACCGGACGTCACACTGAGTCGTTGTTTCCGTTTCCGTGTGCGCCGCAATTGACTTTGGCGCGTTGTTCAAAACAGACCGCGGGTGAAGGGAGAGATTTGCCGCGATAATTGTGTTCAGGTGTTTCCACACAAAATCAAAAACAGAATCGGATTTTTTTTTTGACCTGGTATGTGAACTAATTCATATATTGTTACATTGTCAGTATTAGAACGCGGTTTGTGTTGACTGTGGGATCCTGCGTGTATTTTAACGAGATGTTGCTTGTTGTCAACTAATAGGCGCCTAGAAAAGAGCTGCAGTATAAAAGGATGATATGTATTGAAAATATATGTACTATATTCTTTATGCTATGAGCCAAGCTACATATGTCGTTATCATAGCAATACGCTTGACTCGAAAACACATACAGTTTGATTCTTTTGAATCTCTCAGTTTAAGGTCACAGAGTATTCTCAGTCTACTGACACAAATGACTCATTTTGTCTACTAAATTTGATCATGTTACTACTTTTTCAACACAATTCTCATTTGATTAAGTGGGAGCAAAATTCTACTGCAGAAATATCAGAATGTTCCAGAAATGCAAACTGTGGCGTCCTATAAAAGCCATTTATACCACTTCAAGTTCTGATTCCCTGTCTGCTCATTTCAGGTGATTTGAAGATGTTATCCCGAAAAAGAAAACATGGCTCTCCTGATGCTGAGAGGTATGTGATAGATATTAGATTTTGAAATGTACTTTGCTCTTATGACACAGATTGTGAACCATTTCTTTCCGTTTTGTTTATACCCACCACAGTAACCCATCTAAGAAACGAATAACAAGCCTGAGAAACTCTCCAAGAAGGGCCACTCGACAAAAAGAGAATATTCCCACCTCGCTGGCATCACCCCAAAAGATTCTCAGTACACCTAAGGAGATGCCGAGGACCTCTTCACTAGAATCTCCTCCAAAACGAATCTCGCTACGAAAAACTGTATTGGGAGCGGGATCCTTCTACAGCAAGCAGAAACCTCTTTATCTCACACCTCTGGAAAGGAAGCTGTTAAAGGAAACCAAGTCACCGCCATCAGTCCCTAGCAAAGAACCATCACGCCTCCCTTTGAATGCTGGGAATCCTGTTAAAAAAATAGTGAGGAAGGTCCAAAAGAAAGGCAGTGCCACAGTTCCACAGTCTAACCTGAAAGGCTACTTCACTGCTAAACCCAAAGTGAAAAGTCCCTCTGACACGCAAACAGATCAGTCGTTGAAGGCCACAGGGGTCCCGATTTCATTTAGCAGTATGAAATCCAAGAGCAAGCCCAAGCTGCTTGTGGGAGCAGCTTTCTTCGGCACTGGAAAAAAGCCCACTTCAATGTTCAAAAGATCTGCACAGAACACAAAGCCTAAACAACCCTCAACCTGTGAGAAACCCACAAAGGAGAAGGAAGCGCCGACAGCACCAGGAGAACGTTCCCCAGTCCGCCGTGCCATCTTCTTAAAAAGACACCCGAATGCAGACAACACAACTAAAGTTACTACCGATAAAGTTGCTGAGCACAGCGAGTCAACGCAAGTGATGTTGAGCCCCAAGCAGATGTCCCCTCATATCCTGGCACATATGCATGGTATTACCAAAGAGTTAAAGGTGGTTTTGAGGAGATCTGTTAGTCCCAACAGATCCACTGAAGCTAGTAGCCAGGTAATATTGAACTGTTGAGTTATCTGCTAGTAGCTATGTGAAGCTTTCATCAGCTTTTTCTCAAACTGAAAATGTTTTCCAGGACTCACCCGCAAAAACAGATTCAGTGTTTGATGTGTGTGACATACCACCACCAGATCACAACAGCTCTCTTGATGAAGGTAAAAAACATCCACCAATTATCTATAAAAACAAAAATATATTGTATTTTATAAACAAGTCATTTTTATTCTATATTACTTTAGAACTTACTTTCTAATTTGTTCAGTTTATTTGAGAAGTTGTTCAAATTCTGTTTTTAACAAAGCAAAACAATATCTGATTTTTTTTTAACATTTTGTAAATTATTTTTTAATTGCTCCCTCTTCAGAAGAGTCATCTGTCTATCCCATCTTTGGCACTAAGAGGTAAGACAGTCATATACTTATTTATTCCTAATGCAACTGTGGCAAAAATTGTCACACTGAGGAAGTGGGGGGAGCGTGGTTACAGAAAAAAAGCAGTCATGGTTACTGTAAAAAATGTATAGTTTCAAAAGCATTGCTGCATAAGGCTACTGTTATAGAATGACCTAATGACGTTGTGTTCCAGCCAGTTTATATTCAGTCTATCAGCTATGTCATGACCACGTAAAGTGTCTTGTTTGATCGTCAGCAGTTGTTCTCATCTTTGTTTTAGAGCTCAGAAAAAAGGGGTTTTGTTGCCACAGCTGAACACCAGCAGTTCTTCTGCACTGACTGGTACTCCTGCTCTGAAGGCCAAAGAGAGAACTGCATTGAGAAGAGAGATGAAGAAGCAAACAGATAACCAGCTTATCATTGTGAGTAGAAAGTCAAATTGTTGGAGAGAAATAAACTGGTAGTTCTTTTCACCTCTTCTTAATGGTTAACGTGTCTGGTATTTAGGATGCTGGTCAGAAGCAGTTCGGCGCCACCACGTGTGAGTCCTGTGGGATGCTGTACAGTACAGACAGTCCAGAGGACAACTTCCAGCACACACAGTTCCATCAGCGATTCTTGGACACCATTAAGTTTGTGGTGAGCTGTCATGATGTTTTCATCAATGCAGCTGAGCAATTCTGCTGTAACAAATAATGCAATTTTACATCATTTTGTGTTTTTAGGGTTGGAAAAAAGAGAGGGTTGTGGCTGAGTTTTGGGATGGAAAGATTATTCTCGTTCTTCCTGATGATCCTAAGTATGCCACAAAAAAGGTATGCTGGCAGTGATTGGTTATAGTTTAAACACTTGCTCTGTCCAGCTAAATCTCCAGCATTTCCTAGCCTATGCTGCTTTGTTTCAGGCAGAGGACGTGAGACGGATTGCAGACAGTGAATTGGGCTTTCAGCAGATCACCCTCAGTAGCCCGAGCTCAGCTAAAACCTACCTGTTCATTAACAGCGACAGGATGGTGGTGGGATGTCTGGTGGCTGAAAATATTAGACAGGTGAGTGTTTAACAAACCATTTCTAACATTTGACTTTAGTTCAGTATCATTGCCATTCTGAGCTATAAAGTTGTGTTTCTGTGTTTTTAAAAGGTTTGTTTTCCCCCTCCACAAGTTAAGGACTAAAAAGGTCTCAAATCTGAGCAGAAACGTCATGGCATTAAATGTTACATGCATTGCAAAAAATAAAAAATAATAATCTGTAGTATTTTTTTTTTCTTCCCCAATACAAATGTCTAAACATCGTTAAATCAAGATACATTTACTTGAGATGCAATTTGAACGTCTTGTTTTCTGAGAAATTGATCAAAATTGAGTTTATGCTTAAAACAAGAACAAGTATCTTTCAAATATCTTTTCATTTCTTGCACCAAAATCTAAATTATGTTGGTTTTTCTGAGCCCATTGGTAGATATGTTGTTTTAATTGTAAACCCACTTAATTTTGATCATTTTCTCAGAACACAAACAAAACTATTTTAATTTTGCTTCTCAAGTAAATGTAGATTTAAGAATCTTTAGACATTTGTACTAGAAAACAAGACAAAAATACTAATTAAGAACATCATTTTTTTTTGCAGTGTGATAAGAAGGTACAGTAAAAGTGGTTTCCATATTCTAGTGGTTAGGAGCAGAGCTATTCAAGCCTTGAGCTATTTTTGTGTAAAAAAAAACAAAACAATTGCCATCAAAAAAACCCTGCAGAAACCCTCTTGATCTGGCTAAACTCTTATCATACCCAATATCAATTAGGCTTTTCGGGTGCTGGAAGAGCAAGAGAAACCCAAAGACATGAGCAAGGAGGATTTCATGGAGCACCACAGAGCCTGGTGCTGCTCTACCGTGCCGGAAAAAGCCATCTGTGGTGTCAGTCGCATCTGGGTTTTCAGTCTGATGAGGAGGAAGGGCATCGCCACTCGCCTTCTGGACACTGTCAGGTACTAAACATTTTCAGTGCATTAATAACAAACAAACAATTTATTGTGGGAGCTTGCTTCTGTATATAAAATTGTTTCTTACTGATTCAGGACTACTTTCATGTACGGGAGCCACCTGACCAAAGAGGAAATCGCCTTCTCTGACCCTACACCAGAAGGAAAGCTGTTTGCTACAAAGTACTGCGAGACACCAACATTTCTGGTGTACAACTTCATCAGTTAAAGAAAAACGTTTCCTGTAGGTTTTAGTATGACTGCATTTGTGAATGCTTTTGTAAGATTTTAATAGATAAAAAAAAATTGTCAGATGTTCAAATGAAGTTGTCTAATATGATAAATCTCATGTAGTGTTCCAGAGAAAATCCATGTTTTACTGTTGTGTAGAGATTGATGGGCTGTCTTTGACAGTGAGGTCATGAATTCATATTTAAGACGCTTTACATTAGCACAAATGCAAGCTGTTTAGCCCGTTAACTTTAAAGGTTCCTGTTTGGAAAAATCATAATTTCCTTGAAGCTAGTTGTAAATTGAACAAGAACTTTCAATTGAACTGCTCCTTGCTTTTGACTTTGTACATATTTTTAAATAAATTGTACTTATTCATATATTTTGTATTGTCTTTGTGTAAATGTGTCATCGTGTGAGTTTCAAGAATTTTTGGGGGGAATTATTCACACATGGTGTATTTAAGAGGGTTGCCCATTATGAGTAATTGATGCACACCATTTCTATTCCATACCCTTTAACAATTTGTAGAGTGTGTGTGTATATGTGTGGATTTATATATTATATATATATATCTAACACACACACACACACACACACAGAGTAATATCTGTAGTGAATGTAGCCTAATTATAGTTTTTAGTTTGTAATTAAAATTTTTGCCTTAACTTAATTTTACTTAGTCTTGTGTGAAAAATTCTAATATTCCTAATAGTTTTAATTTCTCGGCCCATAAAAATCAATAATTTTAAAAGAAACCGCAAGATGCTTTAGTGCAGAGTTTTTCAAACTGGGATCCAGAGGGTGCAAGTGGGTCTGAAAAAATATATGATAAACTTATTAAACTACTGTATACTTGGGACTGGCCAGTTTTTCTTTTACTTTCTGTTGTCAAAAATATTGTTAGATGTATATGTATCCATGGCACCACAAATCTTTGAAAACCTTCAGTTTAGAATATACTGTAGTAGGTAACAAAGCAGGGCACACTAACTTCACATGGAGATTTCCATGTTGAATATAAATTACTCATATTCAGCTACTTTGCTATTGTAGTCAGTGTAGTCTGAGAAAAAATCCATCCATCCAAAAATTCCAAGTCATTTATTTAGCATGTGTGCTGATTTTGCACACAAAGACCATGGTTCAAAAACAGATTTTAATTCAAATTGCACTGACAACTACAGTATCTAGAATGTCTGAATAGATCAATAGAGTACATAAGAACATATGTAACGACTAAATCCTCAACAGAAAAGTATCTACAACGTGAAAATGCACCAGCTCACAAAGTAAAATTATAGACAGAACAGTAACCAGACCCAACAGGCAAGCATACAATATATTTTACAGTTTAACAGTGAACATTTAATCAACTACAATGACCTCACTGCTTTTGTCACAAAGCTGGGTGTTTGACTCCAGCACCTGAACAATGTGAGCTGCAGAGGGTCTTTTATGAGGGTCTTCTTCTGTACAGAGACAGAAGAGCTCCACCATCCTCTGATAAGCCCCTCCGAGAGTGGCTGCGTCCAAAGCCGGCCGAGTTCCCAGTCTCTCATAATATGCATCTTCATCAAAATCATCCTCATCAAAGGAGTTATCTAAGAAAAAACGAAAACAGTCATTAAATCGACTTAAATCATGGAAAAGTGTGAAAATTGCTAAATATATTTAATATAAGCCAAGGATAAAATAGTAAATTTACCATCATCATCATCATCATCACCCCTCAGTGTCCAGCATCTCCAGGTGAGGAACAGAAAGTGTCATCATCTCCCACAGCGTGAGTCCATACGCAAAGATATCAGCTTTATCTGAGATAACTCCATCCTCCAAAGCTTCTTTAGGCTTCCACGGCTCCGTCCCAATGTAGTGGGCCTTTGGATTGCTCACTGAAGGACAGATTTGAAATATCACAACACTGACACGCATGTTGCACACAACATACTACAAGCCTTCTACCGTGATAGTTTATACTTTATTAGAAAGTAAAATGCCTTTTAGTATCATTCTAAAAATTATCGACCTTCAGGTCATGGTGCATGTGCCTTTTTGCTGTGAAACCTTTTCTGATTTTCACGTAAGAAACATTTTATATTAGTAATATTTCAATATGAACACTTAGTCGAATGAAAGCTAGCATGATTATCCACACATCATTTTTAGAAAAATCATGTTAACATTTAAGTATCAAACATGATAAAAACAGACTTTATTGCATTTTAGCTTCGTTCCGCCTCCCAACATAAAAACGTTCTAGGAGCTTTAATCAAAAATAAGAATTTAAATATCACCATTAGACATATTACTGTGACAACTGATATTTATATGCATTTTATGTAGGCCACCCCACCGTATGTATAAAGGAGTCAATGATTTACATTACTAGAATTACTAGATATACTATCAGAATTTCATCTTACTTTTTGGCCATATAAATATCTGCAACTGCACAGTTTTTGTTTTTGCCCAGTTTGGAGTCATAAAAGCCGGCTGTATCAAATATGACACTCAACAAAAACACATATGCAACAGATCCTTCAGACTATTATTTCATATGTCAGATTTCACAGGAGTGGTTCTCAACTGATGGGCCATCATTCAAAATGATAAAAAAAATAAAAAAAAAAAGAAAAAAAAAAAAAATAGAAAAAAAAAAAAAAAATGATGGAACGTAAATCTTCAATCTTTTCATACCCTGCATGTTTTCATCCAGTGGCAGTGACACACCAACATCACAGATTTTGATGCTTTCAAAGTGGCCCTTGACGACAACGTTGCATGATTTCATGTCACCATGCAAAAGCTTTTTCTCATTGTGCAGGTACTGAAGAAATAAGACAAAACACAGACGTAGAAGCCTGAGATTACGTAATAATTACAATATTTAAAGATGCAGTAACAGTACATTTGCAAATATCTGATTTTACAACCCCACCTGTAAACCATGTGCGACATGAAGAGCCACTTTTTCAATAGTGGCCACTGGAAATGCCTGCAGACCTTCCTCTCTCCTCTTCTCAATGAGGTCATTCAGAGACTGCTCTCCACCGTACTCCATCGCTAAACACTTCGAGCCGTCCTTTGCTGTGGTAAAAGCTCTGAAGCCTTAAAAACAGACAGGAAATAATTCATTTAAAAAGATGCTCGTCTTAGAATTTTCACATTACCCTTACATTAAAATGTAATATTTTTAGACATATTTACCAACAATATTGGGGTGATGCAGGTCTTTTAAGATCTTTGCCTCCTCGCACAGACGCTTCTGATAAACGCTCATTTGACTTTTTGCACACTTGCTGTTGATCTTCTTAATGGCCCATGGTGAATGAGTGTGCTTACCCATCCTGATGTAAATAGTGACATAGATGTTTCAACGTTTTCATGACACTATAATGGGGTAGGTAGTATAAACATGCATCCAATATACTGTATGCATGTATGTATGTACCTGTTCATAAGATAGACGTTGACTCCAGTCCCACAGCCAAGCTTCTTCATGAAAGGAGAGGCAGGAATGGTGACTGGGGTTCCACATGCACTGACTAATAAAACAATACATTTAAGATAATTAACTATTTTAATGTTTTCCAGAAAAAAGACAATATTTTGATCAAGATGGGATGTTAGGCCATCTTGATAATGAGAAAGTCAATGTAACGTGTGTTGTAATCATAGCATCAGACGTTTAAAGATCACTTTACCTGGACTTTTCACTTTTGCAGGCTTGCAAGGCGTTTTAAAGGCACTAGGTGATTCTTTGTTGGCCTCCATTTCTCTAAAATGAAACAATTCAAAGATCATCATATTTTTGTTTAACTTACATTGTTACAATCCGTACGACAAACGTTATAAACAAGTCTAATCACGCTATACTCAATATCAAACGTCAATTCATGATGCGTAATATGACTTATATTGATAATGTAAACAATTTCAATTACATTAGAGAAGAAGAACTTCAGAGATGCTGAAATACGCGCTCGGATTTGAAAATCACCGGTTAGTTTGACGTCAAACGTACGTAAAGCTACGGTGTCCGTAGCGGGACAAAACTGACTGCGTACGTTTTCGTAGTTTTTTTTCTCTTCCCCATTCAGTTCTTTCTCATTCTCCAGTGTTACTCAAAATTTGAAATAACGCTGAAATAAAATATAAATATTAGATTAAAAGTAATATAATGAAATAAGTTGAAGCACTAAAACTACTGGAAATTAAATGAAAACGGAACTAAATCTAAAATAGCAATAAATTAAACTTAAATAGTAATAAATAAATAAACAAAATGACAAACAACTACAATTAAAATGAAACGGATAAATAAAGAAACAATAATAATAAATAATTCTAAATATGAATAAAAACGATTGTAGCATATAAATAATACTAAAATAACACTGGCCCTTCAACGAGACGCCTTTTATTTCAGAAAGGTTTCCCCCACAGTCTATGGTTTCCCCCGTTTCTTTGAGTGTCAAAAGTACAAAAGTGGGAAAATAGCGCACATTTAATGTAGATAAGCTACCGAGTAACGTCTTTTTTTTTTTTTACATATAGGCTGTTTGATGAGCATACATTTATGGTCTATTAACATTATATAATATTTGTTACTTCTATTTTATTTAATGTAGTGTTATACAACGTCACACAAAAAAACGCCATTATCATGTAAACAAGTGAAAAATACTTACCTATGTCCACTAGATGACAGCATGTTAGCATGGGAGTCGCTTAATGAACTAGTTGTGTGTGTGTGTGTGTGTGTGTGTGTGTGTGTTGACCTACTTAACCATATTTTGGGGACAAATTTGTACCCAAAAATGAGCTAAACCTGACAAAATCTCCAAAACCTCCCTTTGGGGACGTCCTCATTTGTAAAAATGGTATAAAATAAAGAAACAAAGTTGTTTTAAATTGTAAAATGTAAAAATGCAGAAAGTTTTGTGTGAGGGGTAGGTTTAGGGGTAGGCTTGGTGTGTAGGGCGATAGAATATACAGTTTGTACAGTATAAAGACCATTGCGCCTATGGAATGTCCCCATTTAGATAGCTAAGTAAACGCGCGCGAGCACGTGTGTGTGTGTGTGTGTGTGAAAATAATATGTTTAAATGTTCGGCTAGCCAAAGGCAAGTCTACATAACCAATGGCGTGTCCAAGCATGCTTTTATTTATTTATTTTTCTTTTTGCTGCCCTTCACGCAGGGCTGCATTTTTCAAGCTTTTGTGGACTGCGGGTTTCGTGCTCAAGCTACTCCGCTGGGCAGAGTGAGGGGCAGAGAGAGAGAGAGAGAGAGAAGAGAGAGAGAAGGGGGGGGGGGGGGGGGGTGCAAAGAGATTCAACTCCAGTCCGATCAAGTAAAGATATGCAAATCTGTTTGACCATTGAATGTTAAATTAAATTGGCCTTAAATCATATTGAGAATGGGAACATAAAACCAAAAACCAAACAAATGCATCACGAAAACCAGTGTGATCAGTACACAAAACACAACATCTTTTCTGCTCATGGCTTCAAGCATGACATTAACTTTTAACACGTTTGGCTCTGAGGGCTTGTGCTATATTGTCTGGCAAATTGTCTTTCATACTATGCCTTGAGCAAAATGAAGAGGATAATACTCCATGCTGTGCCATCTATTATAACTGAAAAATGATAACAAACGCACCTGGTACTCATGAGAAATTTATTTGCTTTCACTTGTTTATTGTCAGGCAAAGATCATTTTAAACGGATGAAAGCCATGGGGAGTGTAACATGAATGTTCCCCATATAGTAAACCTCTGTTGCTCTGTGGTTTAGTGTCACAACAGATAATACTGTTCCGAGAGGTCTAAAGTTTAGTTCATTCAAGTCTGGTTTACATTTATTCATTAAAGAGATGCTTTCTGACAGAAAATAATGAATGCTACTTACAAACCAAAAAAAAACAAAAAAAAATAGGCTTTTGTTTGAAAACCTTTGGGATGCATTATCCTGCCCAAAAATGAAAATTTGCCGAAAATGTACCCTCAGGCCATCCAAGATGTAGATGTGTTTCTAACAAACACGCAGCTTTTCACTTCACAAGATGTTAACTGATGGACTGGAGTGGTGTGGATTCCTTGTGATGTTTTTTTCAGCTGTTTGGACTCTCATTCTGACGGCACCCATTCACTGCAGAGGATCCACTTGTGAGCAAATGATGTAATGCTGAATTTCTATAAATCTGATGAAGAAACAAACTCATCTACATCTTGGATTGCCTGAGGGTGAATTAATTTTCAGCAATTTAACCTAGAGTACCAATGTACTCGAATTTTAGCAAGTACACTATTTATTTATGTTCACTGTGTTACATAAAAAAAAGCTATAAGACTTCTGTTTAGAAATATATTTCTTGATGTTTTGCATTTTCAGAAGTCTAGCAGTTGCTAAAGAACCTGGTTGATGGCAGTCTGCTTTTGCTAATACGAACCCATTTAAATGTATCAAACATTACATTTGGTAAAGTCAGCTAACACAAGCTCAATAGATATTGACTTTAATTGAATTCAGTGGTTCTCAACTGTGAGAGTACTCCGTTTTTAAAACTGAACAAGTGGAAACCCAACACGGTACCAAATTAAAAGTAAACAAAAAAACAAACAAAACTGTCCCAAAACCAAACACCACACTATACTTTGATTATTTGTTCTGATGTGATCAGATCCCCAAAAGTCTTTTTCTTGTCTCTCGATTTCATGCTCTCAACAAACTATATTCCACAACACAAAACCCATTATGGACGGCTCAAACCACATTTAACCTTGTTGCAAGTGAATCTGTATTTAATATAGTCTAGGTTCTATTTTCTTCCACCTTGCAAAATTTTGTTGGTTTATGAAGACGAGTGCATGTCACATAACCTGTCCATTTTGGCATTGGCATTTGTCTAATTTGTCAAAATACAAGAAAGCATATAGGAAGCATTTTCTCTTCCCGTTTTAAAAGTTTAACTATTTTCCTGTCTTACCTATGCATGATTATATGGTCAGTTGCATTTTATTATTTGGATAAAATATTGTTTTTCCCTATTGTCCAAACAGACTCGCAACACATTTCTTGGTCGTGACAGTCGTGACCCACCAGTTGTGAATCACTGATAAGCAAACCATTTCCCAGATGGCCAGTAGTTAAAGATGATTCTAAATGATCACACACGTTCATCAAGCTAAAGCAGTTGGTGGGAATTATTAAGGATGATACACAAAGAACAGAATTTTGATATAAAATCAGTTTAAATAATTTCTGCATACTACATGCAAAAATACAGTGCCTCCTATTCAAGATTTGCATTCGTCGACAAAACACAGAAAATATACAGGCACAGACACTGCGTGCACAGAAACATCAAATAATCATTCGAAATAAAAACTGCCCAATTAATTTAAAGGGATAGTCCACCCAAAACATTTTTAATTCTGTCATCAGTTACTCACCCTCATGATGTTCCAAACCTGTATGACTTTCATTCTTCTGTGAAACATGCACAACACACAACCGATATTTTGAAGAATTTTGGTAACCGAACAGTTTTGGTTTTGGTTCCCATTGATTTCCTTTTTTTGTCCATACATTGGAAGTCAGGAACTGAAACTGTTCCCAACATTCTTCAAAATATTCCTCGTTTATGCTCAACAGAAAAAAGAATGTATACAGGTTTGGAAAGAAATGAAGATGAGTAAATAATGACAGAATTGATATATACACTCTAAAAAATGCTGAATATAACCCAGCGGCGGGTATACGGGAACAAACCAGCCCTATTGGGGTGTTTTGACCCAGCGGGGGTGTGTGTTGTTTTGAAACCCACACCGCTGGCGTCAAACACAAACCAATAGCTGGGTTGTCCCTTTTAACAGCGCTGGTTATTTAACCCAGCGTTAGAGTGTACTATTAAGATATTTGATATTTTGTTTTAAGTCAATAAAATGGCACATCTGTTATTGGGGATTCCTCATATAGTCATACTCCCTCTAATGTACAAACAGACTATACCTTTTTATAAAAAAATAAAATGTTTTCAGAAGAATCTTGTCTTAGACAGAAAAAAGAGGAAGGCCCCATACAATTGTCACACCACTCTAAAAAAATGCTGGGTTAAATACAACCCAGTGCTGTAAAATAGGGACAAACCCAGCAATTGGGCTATTTTGACCCAGTGGTTGGGTTAAATGTTTAACCCAACCTTCTGGGTAGCAACCCAACCGCTGGGTCAAAACAACCCAATTGCTGGGTTTGTCCCCTTTTTAACCCAATGGGTGTATTAACCCAACATTTTTTAGAGTGCACCATCAGTTCAACAATTCTTAAATTTAACATGCACTTCTGTCAAGTGGGAAACCAATCATCAAGGACTTTGAACCTCCATGTTGTCAAGTAAAGTGTCTTTCTTAAAGAACTTTAAGGTGCGAACGGATCTCCAGACCCCTACATAACTGTCGCTCAGAGATTGTCTCGTAGGATCGTCTGATGGGATCCCCGGTCTTTCTAATTCTATGGACTCTGCCACTTTATTCTCACAAATTGGACCCTGGTCATGGCTGTCAACTGATGCTGTCAGGCTGCCATTGGGAACGCTCTCCAGATCATTTGGAAGAGTTTCCATATCTCCATCAGGCTTGGCTGGTTCCACATAAGGTTCTCCTGGAAGTTCTTCATCTTTAGCGGACTCGTCCATATCCTGGTAGGTTAACTTCTTTTTGGTTTCATGATATTTCACCGCACAGTAGGTGACGGAGCCGATGGTGTTGACTACCACGCCTACCACGAACAGTTTGGTTGGCATCACGTCACTGAAGGCCAACATGCCCACAGTGATAGTAGCTATACTCTTGACCACCCCCACAAAGCTGGTAGTGACGGCTGAGTTGATATAGGTACAGTGCAGTGTGGTGAAGTTCATCGCACAGCCGATGAGGATGCAGGTACAGAAGATGCCTGTTATATACGGGTTCTTCCAACCTTCATACGTCCACATGTCAATTGCATCCATACTTACAATGGAACAGATGAAGAGAACGGGAGAGGCCACCACTGCAATGGTGTACTGGGCTGTGAGCGGCCCATAATCACTGTCTGCACTCGTTTTTTGGATGAGCACCAAGTAGGAGGCGTGGACAATCACAGCTAAAATGCCAGTCACGTAGCCAAAAGGGTCACCTGTTAGATCTCCAGCACCTGCACGAAAACAGAGCGACGCACTGCAAAGTTAAACAGAGACTGCGCCATACATGATTTATGGCCATTATCAAATGAAACTCTGTATGAGAAGTGTGTTTTATGCAGACATCACATGCATAGTACAGAATGTCAGGAATTGCACAAGATTAAATGTCATACTAAGGACAAAACAAGTTATTATTATTTTTTGCTTGATTTGGTTTCATTTTCAGAAGCAGTTCAAAACACATTAGTAAAATACTGTTGCTATAATAATCATAAGAACATTAGTATAATATATTTACATAGACACTACTTGGAAAAATAAATGACAATTAGGAAGATACAGAAAAGGAGGAATTTTACATCGGGGAGACTTTATGGAAGGCTAGTTATCAAACCGGGGCAAGTTGTCACAATAGCTGTATGCTCGGTTTTGTCTAGCAGATTTTCTATGTTGGGTTTATTTAGTTCAAAACCTTCTTAAATTTGAATAATCTTTATGAATTTTATGATCAAAACTAAGAGTCAACAATATAATGAAGTTTGATCTCAAATGCTGAACTGTTCGCAGGACTAGGTTTTCTTTTTGTTGTCAATAAATGTCGAATTTATGCTGTCATGTGGGTTTTACATGTATTAATTACAGTGTAGTTTGTTTCTAATATATTTGCTGTTTCATTAAT
Source organism: Sinocyclocheilus anophthalmus (assembly GCA_018155175.1). Classification (NCBI taxonomy): domain Eukaryota; kingdom Metazoa; phylum Chordata; class Actinopteri; order Cypriniformes; family Cyprinidae; genus Sinocyclocheilus; species Sinocyclocheilus anophthalmus. The sequence goes on from JADLZN010009863.1 coordinate 68,375, forward strand.
TGTTGTATTTTTCGTGATTGTTTTACTGTTTAAATTGAGCTGAAAACCTTTCAGACTGTTCAATGACAGTTTCCGTTGTGACAACATGCCCCACTTAGTGGTAAATCGATCTGGGAATTGCGATGAAAATGTTCCAAGGTTTTTCATAGCCAATACTTTAAGGAATGTGTCTACAGAAATTTACTTAAAAAATAATCTAAATTAAGAAAAATTCACTGGAGTGAAAAGTGTGATTACCTCAATATAAAGTCAAAACTATTAGAAATATTATTTATAAACACCCAAATTATTCTTACCAGCCAGTGCTGCTCCTCCAGTGGTGATGAGAACCGCTGCTATTACCCCAGCTGATGGGATCCCATTCTTCAGCACACACACTCCAATCCCCAATGTTACCAAGGGCAAGCATCGCTTAAACACAACATACATGGGTAAACTCAGGCCCTTGAGAGACCAGAGGGTTAATGTGGACTGCAAAGTTGACAAAATACAGACACTCGCAAAAACTTTCACTAACTGGAGGCTGAAGGGTGGTATATCTATTTTGCCCAGTCTCCTCAGCACCTCTAATGTGAGAGCCGCAGTGCCGCTGGTTAGACACTGAATTAAAGTTAGATATGTAAAGCTATAGGTCGTGATGAGGAATTTTAACAAAATATTCAGCGATCCCGAAAAAAATCCATGCGCAACGGCCACCGAAATGCCAAGCAACCGTCCTTTGCAAACTTCCATGTCTTTCCTCGTTGACTGGGGGTTCCCGGCGTCTCCGTATTACGCACTGAGCTCTGACTCCACTGCTGAATATTCACGTCCACTCTCCTCTCGTGCGTAACTCACGCAACACGAGCGCTGGTCTCTCTCTTTGTACAGTGATTGAATTGGAGTCAACAGCAGCCAATCCATTTAGCCTACTACTTTGATGTATTTTACACTTTTATTCCTCCTCCGAGATAGTTCACAGTTATAAACAATATAAGATGAACGCAATTTAGTCTGTAAACCAACAGTGCAAATTTTAAACCTCCCAAATAAAATGACATACTGTGGTATCGATACAGGCTATATATGCGTTTCATTTGTATTTTCATTCACAATAAAAGTTAGATTACAGGGCCTCTAAAAAAAAAAGGGTAAATAAAAAAATTAAAAAACGTGAATTGAGTTAACCATAGCTTTAAGTTAAGATTTCTCTCTGTTTACATACGAATTAAGTGGGTTAAATAAGTGTTTTTGTTGCACGTCTAAAATTCCCTGTCCAGTAAAACTCCCCGAAAATCATCGTAAAATTATTTAACTCGATATGGAAAATTGATGCATTATCTATAAAGTCACAATTCGCGTTTCAAAAGTTCGTGTTTACAATTTCAATGGTTTCATATCAGTTCTGGTTATTCAGGTCATTGGCTCACAAAAAAAAAAAAAAAAAAAATAATTATATATACTTGTAATTTAATACTTTGGTATATACAAAATACCATAGTCGATTCAATCACTGCACAGGTTATACCCACACAGTACTTTTTCATAACAGTATTTTACTGTTAAACCTTTAAATGCTTGTATACTTTGCATATTTATTCCTCCATACTGACCCAAAACAATATTCACTGTGTCCCAAACTTCGATAAAATTTTCACCTGTGTCTGTTAAAATTGTGTGGGAGGCAATATTAATTAGATTAAAGGAAAGCTCAGGATTTAAGATAAGATTTTGAGAATGACAGATTGCATTGATTTATTAATATGTTTAACAAACCAGTAAGAAAAAACAACATACACATACTACATAACCAATGAGCTTCAGACAACAAGGCACTCACTGCTTAAGGTAAACTCACTTTTAGTTTGATTTTACATTTAAGCAACATTATAATAACACCACACTCAGTTTTTACACTCAGTGACAGCATGAGATTCCCCTTCATCTGTACGGTGCTCCTGATGAGTCCCACGGGTTCTCCTTTATAGCGTCATTAGGAAAACCGCAGTGAAATCTTGGCAAACTCTGCACCTGTGATTGAAACAGAGCTGTGGCTCCCCCGTGCATTGCAGCAACATCTTCTTATGGTGCACTAACCTCCTATAGGGCGGCCAGGCATGAAGGGGTGAAGACTTTTACAGTCTCATCCCAAGAGCAGTCCACAACCTGTGAAGAAGGCCACAGTTACACAATTAACAATGCATCTATGTAATTGAGTATGTAAAAGTACTGACATTTAACTTTTTATTTTAGTTGAACAATGGAAAACGCCATTAAAAATTCCAATTCATGGAAAGCACAAAGCTTATTCTGTCACCACAAGGATCAAGTCACAGGGGGGGAAAAAAACTCCAGCAGTGCTGAGAGAGTACCCCGATATAGGAAAACAAAGAGATTTTTATGCATGTGCTGCTTTACTGAAATACACAATAATGATGTTCAGCCAAATAATTGTTTCTTTTGATGCTGCTTCAAAGACTTTTTAAAGCATCTCTTTTTGCCCGTGCAAGGAAAACAAGTGCACTTACCATACAATGTACACTTAACAGTGAACTTTTATGTTTTCCTGAATATAAACTGTTATAGCAATATTTAGACCTACTGAATAAGGGCAGCTGACATAACATGAACATATAATGATTAATATTTATACAAATAAGTGCAATTATTATTAATAGACGAATGCATAAGATATTAATCACAACGGTGCAGAAACTATTTTCACTCATTGAATTTCACAATTACAAAGAAATGGCAAATAACACTGAAATATGTGACATTTTGAAGTAAAAAGACTTGGATCTTTGCATGACTTAAACAATACAATTCTTTCAAAATAATATATATATATATATATGGAGTATATACACGTCCTTTCATGTCTATTTTACTATTAATAGAATTTCAAAGGCACAGTTTGTCCTAACAGACAAAATTCAACTTAATGTGAAAGTGATATAGTGATGTTCCACTCCTCTTTATTGCAGTCCTTTTCTCTGCATCTCATTACTCCAGAGCACACCAGCAGAAAGCCTGTGACTCACCCATTGAGGGAGAAAAAGTCCTTCATTAATTACTTGACTGCAAAACTGCACAACAGAGACTGAGTGCTAGAGAGCAGGCAACAGTGCAGAAGAAACAGATGCAGGGAGCAGGAGCGAGGAGTGAACGGATGGTCAGCTGATAATAACACAATGTTTAATATAACTGGAGGCAAGAACACAAGATGCATGTCCTCTTTTGGAGAAACGTTCTAGTTTCTTGTCAAAAAGTGTAAAGGTATGATGTATCACCTGCTGTGGACGTAAATGAAGTCAGAGCTGGGCTTTTTCTCAACAACCGGTTACAGTATCATTACCGCTTTTAAATGCTTCACTTTGTTCAAAGGCATAATGACTGTACAGATCTTCAGTATGTGCGCAAACCTGAGCGGAGGTGATCAATCAAACCAACACTCTCAAAAAGGGTGTGTTAATTAATAACACATTTTTTGTGTTATGGCTATTTTAACACATTTTGTGTAATTTTAAGTTGATCATGTGTAAAAAGAAAAAGAAAGAGAGAGAGAGAAACAACACAGTGTCCAACACAATATGTGTTAACTATCATCCAATCACATTGCTGCTACGTCACTCCGCGCCGCAAGAAGCAAGTTCGCGCCTCTTTTTCCATCGGCGGAAGACTTGGATGCACACCTCAGGTATTTCGATTTATTTGTTATTAGTAATTGTCAAATACAAATTGTCAAATGCATTTTATTATTGTTATTTTTTAGACGGTCAATTGTGCGTTTAGTTAGCGACCTCTCGTGCTTACGGGTATTTTCCGTAGACTAGAGAGGCGGTGTTGAACAAGACTGCAACCGCGTCTGATAGTTAACGTTAGTGCTTCACAAATTATTTGTATTTCTCTTCGTACACTTTGGTAAGTTTGTCCATCACTTTTTGGAGAGAACTAATTTTTAACGAGTTTTGTTTTTCTTTGTTTGATTTGTTGCAAATGACATGACGTCTGATAAAACGCTGCAGCTAGGCAGGATTCTCGTTAACGAGTTTGACAAAGCGGTCCGTTACTACTTTCATTGCTATCTGTCGCCTCTCTTTCATTAAACAACAGAATGTATTGATGTTTTGTTAAATGCCCTTAAATAATAACATGATTTATCAAGGTAACGGTTAAAATTTGATTGACTTCGACATTAGAGTACGTCTCCATCTCAAAAAGAATGTTAATTTGACTGTTTTAACACAGTTTGTGTCATTTTGTGTACGTAATTGACACAAATTGTGTAATAATAACACATTGGTGTGTAAAAAAATAGCAGGAATAACACATGGTTGAGTTAAAAGGAGAGGGGGGGGGGTGATTTTGAAAAGTTTTATGAAATGTTTTTAATATGACGGAAACTGCATTTAACGTGATCACAATTTAATAAAAACATTGTACGTTAGACCTATTAAATGTAATGATTTCATTTCTATGGTTATTCAAACAATGAATAAATTATATAGAGAAAGCGAGCAAAGAACACAACGAAGCTTTTTGAAACTCCGAATCATTTAAACCATTGCGTCGCAAAATGATTCACTGTTTCGAAGCGCTCCAGTCGGATTGCGTTTCACGAATCATTTGATTCAGATCGGGACTTCAAAGCGTGTATAGCGAATCATTGAAAATGGCCGACTGGTTTTCGGAGATCAAAATATTGCTTTAGGTTTATCTAGGAGGTTTATCTAGCTTATGCTAGCTTGATGTTTTCGTAAATAAATAGATATTGTTCATTCTAACACTGCTTGTTAACTACTCTTTTACATTATGAATGTGAATTCTATGCTTAATCAATATATGTATATATAACAGATGGGTGTTTTTGTTTGCCCTTTTGCAGCTTCAAATGGAGGACACTCCAAAAACACTAGTGGCTGTACTACTTGATGAAAAGGAGATATGCAAAAAACTGCAGCATCTCAAGAGTGCAGCAGAAATAATTGATGCTTCCAAATGTCTCCTCCCCTGTGCTGCAGAGTACCACCGAATTTTAAAATTTAACGCTGATTTTAATGAATTTATTGACACCAACCTAACTGAGAAAGTGGAAGCCTTGGACAAGTTTCAAGTTTTGTTTAAGTCGATTAAGAGAAGTGGATCACATGCATTGGTAAGTAATTTCCCTTTTCAGTAACATAACTAATAATAAATGACGTGTGTCATGTATACAGATTCCACTATTATTGTACTTTTCTTAAGCATTAAATATTAATATTGCTTTTCAATTTTGAGCATGGTAAGAAACAGTTCAAGTGGCATTTCCATTCAAACATGGTGTGGGATGATGATTACAAATGATAATGTAAAGTAGTACAGTATTAATCTACATTTTCTTTTTTCATTAGCATAGTACATAATGGTAGCTACTAGCTAATGAAAACTCATATTAACATGTCAATAGTAAACACACTTTGCTAGTTTGGGATTGTTTAACTTTGTATATATTGTATGATCATCCACCATAGAATGCTTCAGTATTTACCTACAGTATTACACATCACACTTTTGTGTCACATACATTGTAATCCTGATTTCATATAAACACAACTTTTAAAAAAAAATTCACCATGCCATCTGGCCCATTGACAATGTTTTTTGCCAGGAGCGCCATTCAGACCAGAAACAGACAACTTTATAAATTAAACTTATCCATTGATAAAAGATTACTTAACATTTTAGTGCATAACATAAGAGTAGATGCAGTTTAATTTTATTTAATATCTTTATTATTGTAATTATTGTACTACTTCTTGTTACTTTTGTTGTCCTTTAAGGATGAAAAATTGGATGTAGATGCAGCCAGTCCAAGTCATCAACAGAATGTATGTTCATGGGGTACTTGCGTATACTGATACAAGTAATATACTTCAACATATTTTAACTGCCCTTTTTTTTTTTTGAAGGGTTGCACGAAAGAAACACACAAGAAGAAGGTTCAAGTAGTCAACAAAGGTTTGTATTATTTAACTGAGTTGCTGAAATAACAGCATTGCTTTTCACATTTTTATTACTCGTTTGATTGTTGACCATTCAACAGAAAAACTAAAAAAAAAAAAACCCCAAAAAACACACAAACAAAAACACCAACAAAAAAAAAAAAAAAAAAAAAAAAAAAACCAAAAAAAAAATAGTCTGTACACTTGCACATCTGTATATTTTGCCAGTAGATGTCTTTATGAGTGTGAGAACCATTCAACCAGTTCATTCAAAAATGCGGATTCATTCTGGAACAATATAAGTGAGTGTACTAGTACTAGTAACTGAATCATTAACTTATCTAATTAGAACTACGTTGTGCTTTTTATATTTCCAGCATCAACGTAATAAAATTGATGTAGACACACTGCAAGCTCTAATTGAAAGCAAAGGTCCGAGTATATTTAAGGATTATGAAGCTTCAGGAATGCTTTCAGAGACATCAAGAAAACTCCTTGTGAAAATAGGAGTCAGTGCGTTGGTGGAACAAAGTGGATTGTAAGTTTACAGTTGATAAATTAACTAAAACAACGATGTTGAATACTTTGAATACACACTGATTACTTTTTATAATTTGAACATAATTGGGGAAAAAACTTGTAAAACAAACTGCTGATCAGCAGTAGAGAAAACTGACTAAATCTGGTTCCTGTATTTTATTTTAATGTATTATGTACAAGTTGAATTGGGTAATTCCATGTTTTGTCTTTGTTTTGCTTATAGTTACCCTTGTAATGAAGAGAAACGGATGTTGGCAGAAAGTGTGGTGACACTGTTTTCTTCTCTGAAGATCAAGATGGGAGAAGAGAATGAAGGATTTGTAAGTTGCACTTATTAAAACACACAAAGCCCACTTGAAATAAATGCAAATTGGAATAGTAAGTGTGGTATGTTAATTGGTTAACAGGTTACAAATCAATTGAAAATTTTGTGGTTTTATTTATTTTTTTAAATGACCAATATTACAGTTACAATAACACCAAAAGTACATCCACTCTGCTGGTTTGCTCGTCACACATCATGGGTTCTTGTAAAAGTTACAATTGTTATCCTCCCCCTTTCATCCAGGAACATTTCTATGACCCAGTCTCCCACAGTGGATTTATTGAGATGAGACTTAGAAATCTACGGAGGAAACTTCATGATGATCAGCGTCGCTACCAGCGCAAACGTAGTCGAATCAGTGATTCCTCTGGAGTGTCTATCACTTTGGAAATGACTGCTGAAGGGGAGGAGGAGTCCTCTCGGGAGTGGACGACTGTGATCAAAAGGATGAAACCATCTCCAGAAAACCTCAATACCATCAAATTGGGCATGGAGAAAACATACAGTAATCGCAGGTTATGGGTCGCAAACAAGTCCCCAACAGTGAAAGAGATTTTTGAACAATATCCTCGATTTGTGGACATGCCATACTTGGTAAGTACTTGTGTTTTGCATGGCTTTTCCTTCTAGCTAGGTATGAATAGACTTGTGAGCAAAGGGACATGGCTGGTAGATATTAAGTCCACATGAATTCAAAACGTTTTTTATTTTTTTGTTGTTCTTTTTACTTTGTTAGCGCACATTACTAGTCTTGTGGTGAAAAATGAATCTATGCAATTTATTAAAAAAAAAAAAAGTTTGTCTTTGTAATCTTTAGTCAAAATCTGGAATTTTGCTTTCCTTCTGAAATGCTGTTCCTTCTCTTACGTTATCCTTTAAACATCCTTTAACCACTCCCCTCCAACCATCAGTCTGATGCAAGCTAGAGATTAAGCTGCACTAAAATCAAGCCCCACCACTTATTTTTTTTCATTCAGTTTAATTCAAATCATAATACTGCTGTATAGTTTTTTCTTTTTACTAATATTCATAACTTGGAATGGCCCACAATGCCTCTCTGAAGTTAAGATTGCATAAACTTGACTTGAAAACTTGACTCGTTTTTGTGAACATACTGAGGAAACAGTAGTGTTGTAATTGTGTATTCTATCCTGTGTTGTAGCTTGACACGGAGTTTGGAAAAATGTTTCCTGGGAAGGCTGACCTCTTTCTTCGAAAATGGGAAGGAAATATTGTTCCAAAGTTGCAAAAGATGTCCACAGTGAAAGATCCTCTGGTCATGCCAACTGATAATGAGAGTGAAGGTAGGCTACTTTGCTTGTTCTGTCAAAATTGTGTTTTTCTTTCAGTGGACATCATTAGTTTTAGTAGTTCTCTGAAGACAAGGTTGGAGTTTAAAGTCAGCCATTATACCAGCCATTAAAAATGTCATATTTTTTGTTTTTCTATCATACTACAGATTCATGTTACAGAGCTCTTCAAATTCTTACTACAAGGAGCAAAGGGTGGGCCAAATGCAGTACAAAGTCGGCCCTTGCTTATCTCTTGGACATTAAGCCGGTAAGCAACTTGATTGTCCTTTTATGTTAGCTTTATTTTTTGTTTGTTAGTTTTCTGTGCAAGCACTTTGATGTTACATTACTCTCTGATTTACATAACACTATACTGTTTTCATTTTGTCTCGTTTTTTAGGGAAGCATGATATTATATTTTTGTAATTATTTTTCAACTCATTTTGGCCAAGTGTCTTAAGGTTATTTGTGTATTTTCATTTTATTACAAATAGGCCAACAGCGTCCCCTAAATAAATAAACCGCCTTACACTGCTGTTGTCACTGCACGCGCTAGTGACTGTTTACTCTATCATGTCAGATGTGTCATTCTGTATGTACATTCTCAAAATAAATGCAGTGATCCTAAATGGTAAAGCAAAAAAAAAGCATCATTCAGGCAAAGTTTGCTTCAAGAATGACAACAGTGCTGAATGGATTTTATCACTAGCACACCCTGAGCACATGTGAGCTATTCGTCTTATCTGCAAGGCATATAGGCGTTTTTTTTTTTTCAACTCAGCTGATGTCGTGTTGACATTTTTAAGCCTTTATCGTCCGTTCTAAAACATTCCGATAAGTATAATGCATGGCCTATTTTTCTTTGAACAAAAATAGGCAGAATATCCCTGGCTTATAGTCAATTAATGCGATGCAATTAAAGGGATAGGTCACCCAAAAAAAACAAATTCTGTCATTAATTACTCACCCCAATGTCGTTCCAAACCTGTAAGACCTCTGTTCATCTTCGGAACACAAATTAAGATATTTTTTGATGAAATCCGAGAGCGCTCTGATCCTCAAATGTTCCCAGGCACCGATGTTCTTGCTACGTTTCTGTGCCTGGGAACATTTCAATTGCGTTGTTGTCTACGGAGGATCAGAGAGCTCTCAGATTTCATCAAAAAATATCTTAATTTGTGTTTCTAAGATGAACAAAGGTCTTAGGGTTTGGAACGACATGAAGGTGAGTACTTAATGATTGGGGAACTATCCATTTAAGAGAAACTCCAGTCACTTTGAACTGTGTGAGGAGGGATTTTATAAAATGTACTTTTATTTTTACAGGCTGGAACCAGCATCTCCAGCCTCCTGGATAATTCCCAGACAATGGTGGAAAGCCATCAACCCCACATTGTCTGTTTAGGAGCCCCAAGTTCTACAGCGCAATACATCATTGTGGCCGAGAATGACAAAGTCACCATTCCACTTGAGGATAACAGTCTGACGTGTGCCATCGACAAGCTGTTTAAAATGTATTGGGTTTGCAATGTAGAATATCCTATCCAACTCACATCTGTCTTTAATTTCTTTGAAAATGTGTATGACATTCCTTTCTCTGGTGGGAAGAGATCTAAAGTTGTGGAGCTTATTTCAAAGCTTCAAGCACTTTCCTAAATTGTACCACCATGTACATATGTCCGAAGTGCAAAAAATCAACTTCAAAAGACATCCGGAAACTTATAAGTCATCTTAGGCATGTCCATGCACTTTCTGATGGACAGGATTATACAATAGTTTGTAGTCAAAACAATTGTCAACGAACATACCATAACTTCAATTCTTATACTAAACATCTCAATAGAGAACATGCTCAAGCTGCAAACCCAGTACATTTAGAACAAGACCCTGACACCAGCATGAGTGAGGACTTCTCAGCTGCATCATGCTCTGCTGCTGTTGATATTCTAGAGACTAATTTTGATGGCTCCAGTAATTGCAGCACTTCTGATTACCAAAGCTGTGCAGCAGCATTTGTTGCAAAAATGTACTCATCTTCAAATTGTACCCTGACTGATGTGCAAAGAAGCATCACATGCACAAAAGAACTACTTTGTGAAACCCTGGACTGTTTGCAAGAGAGAACTACATCTCTGCTTAATCGTTACTCTGTACCCAATGATGAATTGCAGACTTTGATGGAAGATTTTGAAAGAGGACGAAATATGTTTGAGGAAGTTGATACCCCCTACAAAATGACCAAGTATTTTGCTGAAAACCACTCTTTTATCAAGCCAACAGAAATCTTCCTTGGAAACAGAGGTGACACTGCAAGAAAGCAAGGTACATTAACTCAAGTGTTAATAGCAGATACATGTCAATACATATCTATTATTGATACTCTGAAGTTTCTTTTTGACAATGAACAAATGCAAAAGCTCTTTGTGGATTCAACCGAAAGTGATGATAAATTGCATGACTACTGTGATGGCTCACATTTTAAAAATCACAAATTGTACAGTACATTTCCTCAAGCTTTACAAATTCAACTTTATTTTGATGATTTTGAAACAACAAATCCTTTAGGCTCTAAAACCAAAGTTCACAAAATGGGAGCAGTTTATTTTTGTTTGAGGAATTTACCTGCTAGATTTAACTAGTCTCTTGAAAACATCCACCTATGTTTGCTTTTTAATTCAATTGACAAAGAAGTTTATGGTTTCAACAAAATATTTGAGCCATTGTTGGATGATATTAAATTTCTTGAAACCAGAGGGATAGAAGTTCAGATAAATGGCCAAAGTACAGTGTTATTTGGCACAATATGCTTATTTACTGCTGATAATCTGGCCTGCCATTCACTTGGAGGATATTTGGAGAGTTTCGCAGCCAACAAATCCTGTCATTTCTGTCTGATTGACAAACATGAGATGCAGGGTATATTTGACGACAATCGCTTGGAGTTGCGCAATGAAGTTAATTACAATGAACATGTCATGCTTAAAAATCCTAGTTTAACAGGCATAAAAGCAGACTCTTGCCTAAACTCTCTAGAGTACTTTCATATTACCGATAATGTCTGCGTTGACATTATGCATGACATTTTAGAGGGTGTGGCTCCACTCGAGATCAAACTAATGTTACAACATTTCATCTATGAACAAAAACTTTTCACTTTAGACCAGTTGAATGACCGAATGATTAGCTTTGACTATGGTGTGGCAAACGAGAAAAACAAGCCTAGTTCCATTCATAATTTAAGAACATCAGAGAACCCCATAAAGCAAAATGCCAGTCAAATGTGGTGTCTCATCCTTTTTTTGCCTTTCCTGATTGGAAATTTTATAAGTGAAGGTGATAGTCACTGGAAATTGTTCCTTCTGCTTAGAGAAATTTGTAGTATAATTTTTGCACCAGTTGTTACCAAAGGATTAGCTGTATTTTTAAAGCAGCTAGTTATTGATCACCATAACTTGTTTAAGACTCTATATCCAAACAAATCACTAATACCAAAGCATCATTTTATGACTCATTACTGGCGAATGATGATCAAATTTGGCCCACTGTCTAAATTTTGGTGCATGAGATTTGAGGGAAAGCATGGTCCTCTAAAAAGACAAGCGCAAGTTGTATGTAATTTTGTAAATATAAGTAAGACGTTAGCCTACAAGAGTCAGGTTCAGACTATGTTTCACTGGAAATTGGGCAGTCCATTAACAGAAAAAATTACTGTCCCAAATGTTTTTCCAGTCATGGTTGGATCTTTGGAAAAAGGTGTTCTGTTTGTTGAAAGCATGAAAGACTTTGGCTATGAACTTGACATGTAGTACTGTTCATGTTTCTCACTCTGTTAGTGTGTTCGGTCAGACTTTTCAAACTGGTTGTGTACTTGCTTTAAACCGTGACTTAAGAGAAGAGCGTCTCTTTGGTGAAGTTTTACACATAGTTCCACAATGTGAAAAAGAAATTGTTTTAGTTTTTCTTAGAGTTTTATCGCAAATGTATTTTCACCCACACTTATATGCTTATGCAGTCCAAAGAACAAATGAATACAAAGTGATTAATTTGAGCAATGCTGCTGATGTAAAACCACTTCACATGATTTCCTACAAAGAAAACCTTTTTGTAAATCCAAGATATAAAATTGTTTAAAAATGTCTTTATGAAATTCAAATGACATGTGAATGTTGACTTTGTGAAAATGTAGCAGTCAAGTTTTAATAAATATATATTTTTTAAAAAGTGCTTTTTTTTTAATATTGCATTCATTTTAACTGGTCAAAAATAGCACATTTCAAGAACACAAATTGTGTGATTTATGACACATTAGTGTGTTAAATATTTTAACACACTCCCTGTGTTAAGAAGAATAACACACTGGTTGAGTTAAAAGTAACACAAAATGTGTTGTCCTTAACTAGACACACAGGTGTGTTAAGATATAACACGGGTTGTGTTGTTTTTAACACATCCTTTTTAAGAGTGAAAGGGTGAAGAGGAGCGAATTTTCATTGGGAATGTGTGTTTTGAAACTGATATGTCAGCAGTTAGGAACAGTCAAAATCGAGCTATAATCATACCCACTTAGACAATAAATGACATTGGTCGTGTTAGATCCCCCTTGACTCTAAAATGTGCATTTGACAATGGCTCAGGGTGAGTTGTGGGCTTGAATATTGGCCTTGACAGCGAGCACGAGCAGCACAAGGTGCGTATGTGTGTATGCTTGGCAGTGAACAGGGAGACTGCGGTAGAAAAAGCACTTCACAGTTCTTGCCCTCGCCTTGCAGGAACAACCCACACCACCTGCAGCCTGCCAACAGCTGCACTTACGCCTCATTCGGAACTAACAATAAGAGAGAATCCATACATAATTTTTCCAAACCTGCAATTTGGCTCTGACACACTGCGGTCCATAATTCTGGTTGTTCTTGTAAGAGACTTACAAAATACTCTGAAATGGGAAAGACATCTAAGTGAGTTTAAAAGCTTTCCAAATTTGCATTCAGATTGACAGGAAACTCTACATTACCAAAATGAGATGTGAAGGTAATGGTAAAGCCTTGAAAAAGTTGAATGGAAATATTATACCCTGCAAACAACACAAATAACTTTAGCCAAAAAATAAAAAAGGATGCTTTGACAAGGCAAGAAGGATTCTAAAGGGTTTGAAAGAGAAGCTCAAACCAGTGGATAGCGATAAAAAACTACAAAAATTAAGCAATTAAATAAAAATCAAATCAAATTAAAAAACAAAACACTTCTTTATTTATTTACTTTATTAACTAATATTTGTTATTGTCAAATGTATTATATATACTAATATATAATACATGAAAACTTGGGGTTGGTTAAGATTTACCTTTCGTGACAGAAGTCTCTTATACTCACCAAGGCTGCATTTATTTGATAAAAATAAATACAGTAAAAACACTAATACTGTGAATATAAAATCATTTGAATGTATTTTAAAATGTAATTTATTCCTGGGAATTTTCAGCAGCCATTACTCCAGTCTTCAGCGATTTGGTGCTCAAGAAACATTTCTTATTATCAATGTTTTGAAACAGCGTGCTGCTTATCTTTTGTGAAAGGGTTACAACATTTTCAGCATTCTTTGATGAATAGAAAGTTCAAAAGAACAGAATTTATATGAAAAATAAATATTTTATAATGTAAATGTTGGATGGTCTTTTGCTCAATAAATCTTCTTTACATAATAACATATGAATTTATTTTCTTTAAATAAAATTTGACTAACTCCAAACTGTTGACACAATATTCTAATAAACACAAAAATACACTACATATGCAAATACTGGGCGACAGCGTATTTTCAGTTAGCTATATAACAGCTTACTGTTAACAGTAAATTAAATCATAACTTATTTCCCTTGACTGCATAAAATGAATTCATTTCAATTTTATTAAAATCAAAAACATTAAATACATCATGCTCCATGTAAACAGTCAGAAAGGAAGAGCTTTATATTCACAGGCTTCAGAGCCTGAGGTGAGCTATAGGTTGTAAGGTATTGAAAAGTAAATCTTGGAAAAATGGCACAGTGGCACAATGGAGCTGAGGAGGGTTTGCTGCAGACGTCTCCTGTAAGCTCAGTGATGGCTCATTGACTGCTCTGACTTTTATTCATCACAATGAGTGCTGGCGTCAGACAGGACCAGCCCCCGGAGGACTGCGGCCCACATCTCAATGAGCTGAGTGCTCTGTTACTGTACATGACCGATTCCTTGTACACGCTCTACGAACAAGGCATGCCTCCTCTTTGCGGATGACTGTTTTGTGCAACAGACAGACATCAGAGGTGAAGCGAGGTCTATAGACAAGGGCTTACAGTGAAGGTTAATAGAAATTAATAGCTGCAGATGGAGTCATGGAAATATTGATTTAAGTTTCTCAATTATGAGTCGCTGGTTCATCAGAACAGATGTAATTAAATTGCAGCTATTACAAACAAACAATAAATAAATAAATAAAAATAAATCTCAGAAGTAAGACTGGATGACATAACATAGCACAATTATATCTCAATATTTTTCAGGATTTTGACAATATTTGATATATAACTTATATTTATGTATTTGCTTTGAAATTGCTAAAAAAAGGATGATTTTTGCCCAATCAGAACTACCTTCATTTCAACTAAACTAACTAAAACTAAAAATACAACTAAACGAAAATAAAAATAAACTAAAAACATGTTCATTTTCAGTAATATTTAATAAATCACTGCAGGGTTATTATAGTTAACTAAAACCCTAAAAAAAATTATTAGTTGAAATAAAATAAACATTACCAGACATATTAAATACTAACTCAGCTAGTTGCCAAGGAAACATTTTATTTTATTTAGTTAAAGGGTGTAGGCCCTACTGAAATAACCTAAAATAACTAAAAAGAAATAAAAAAGATATAGACATTTAAAAAAAATAAGAATAAGAATGACAAAGATACACAAGAAAAGTATTTAATCTTAAATGAAACTGAAAATATACAAATAAAAACTAATTAAAACTATTAAATTAACTATAAGTATAATACCTTGCTGATACTAACATAATATGTGATACTGACTGAAATGGACAGCTTGAACTGATTTATTAGTCCAGTTCAGTGCATTTCTGTGAATCAGTTCAAACTGTCAGTTTCAAAGAATCACTTGAAAACTCAGAGAACACTTTTAGTTTGGGTCATCAAATTTAAAATGCAAATAGCATTTTTTAAAAATGTATTACAATGTGCCATTTTTACTATTAAAGTTTACAGTCATCAGCTATTAAAGAATGTTGCCTAAATACTCTTATACTTTGTGGAACCACTGGAATAACACCGGCTTTACTTAAATAAAAAGGTTGCTTGGAGTTATTCTTTGCTGTGCTATTGAAAGGTACTACATTGTTTTCTCCCAATATTAATTTCCTTTTTGCCACTTATTGAAAGGACAGCATGGGAGGAAGTGGCAGGATGTGGCAGAACAGAACTGGGAGCTAAACTGCACAAGCTCTGACCACTAGGACCACTTTTTCAGATCTTTACATTCAGCTATAGTCAATAGGTGTGACCCACAGCAGTGTGTTTTAGTGTGTTTTATACCTGGTTAGGGATGTGCAGGTTGAAATCCAGGCCACACACAAACTCTGAGTGGTGCTCCAGTGTCTCCAGCAGCGGCTGGTTCTTGGAGTAGTCCCAGAATCTGTGGACGCAGAGCAGCAAAAGGCAATCATGCTAATTGAACGGCCATTTTTCTTCTCTGACGGGGCAGCGGCTCAAAGCCCTGACGCAGCCCTGGCTCACCAGGCCCCGACTGATCCATTCAGCAAATGTAATTAAATCACCTCTCTGGAAAAAAAAACTCCCTGTCTATAGGAAAACATTAGGCATGCATTAATAATAACATAGAGAAGAATTGAAGAATATTACTTATAAGCACAGTGGGACGACAGCTGCTCAGGGTGTGGACAGCTTTAGAAAGACATGCTGAAATAAATCACCATCGTGGCATCGATAGGTTTGGGTCCTTGTCAAAGTTTCAGAGGGTACTAAAACAGGGCACCAAACATCACTCAATCAGTAAAAAGGGTGCAAAACCACAATGCAATAAGATAAACTTGTGCCAAATTACTAGACTCACACAATTTTAACCAACAATAAGCACAGAAAATGTGAAAAATGTGCGCAAAAACCAAATTAAATCCAACCACATACCTAAATTAAAATCAACAATATTGTGGCAAAAGTTTTTTTTTCGAAATTGATTTATGCAGTTCACAATTTGTGCATGTATTTTATGAGATTACATACATCACTGATCAAACTGTCATCATTTTAAGAAAGAAAGAAAAAGCAGAAAGAAAAAGAAGCGCTTTTTACACTAAGCAAAGAACAATACAGAAAAATCAATATCCCTGACTAATTAGTTGTTAAATAACACAGAGAAAGACTTTTCCTTCTGTACTATCCACCCGGTACTAGCATGTACGTGCCGTCATAGCAACTCAGAAAAGCCAGCTGTTACGTATGAAAGAGGAAACCTTATCTGCTGTAAACGAGACCTGATCAGATCTGAAAGAGCGACTGCATAGACTGGATTAAGTAAACAGTTAAGAGAGTATGTGTGTGTGTATGTGTAGAAGCAGGTGGCTCAAACGTTCTTTTGAATGTAAAAAGGCTTCAAAAAGGCTTTGTATTTAAATAAACAGCATTATCTCTTTACCACAAAGGGAACAAAAAAGATTAATGTTGATCCGTTCTTCCTGTGGAAATCATTTCTGATAATTACCTCACGGTCGGCATTTTCACAGTTTACTCTGAAGGTAAAACTAATTAGATAGCACCTTAGTCTGTCCTGTCCTGTCCAAAACCGCAAATACTAGTTCTTAAGCTAACTGGCTATAATTCATGCTAAATGAACTGAGAGAACGACAATAAACTGAAAGTTGAACAAATATAAAAAAAGAACTTCTACTACTAAGGTACAGTAATATTACTGGCTCCTTATGCACCTCTTAAGGGCTGTTCACACTGACTGGCTCAGGGTGCGAACTACGGGGGAGCTAGGGGGAGCTCGGCTCCCCTTAATAAGACATGGGCTCCCCTGAAAAAAAATATTTGTGAAATTTTGGGGGGTCTCAAAAAAAAATATTGACAATGTGTTATTTTAACGTGCAATTTCAGTTTTGTGTAATGTGATCATCGTAGATTATTCTGTGAAACATTGCAAAAATATCATTTATTAATGCATGCGGGGGCCGATTAAACTAATCACTTCAATAAAGATAATATACATGCTATTATTGTCATGAGCATCAAGGCTGTGGGGGCCCTGCGGTGCAAATTCCACTCATGTTTAGTACATGTTAACTCAAAGATTTGTAGAAAAAATATAAACTTTGGACTCTGTGGGCGATTCTGTGTTAAGGTAAGGCATGTAATTCACAATTATGTGTTGTGGCTGGGATGTTATAGGTCTGCGTGACTCTCGTGTCTTAGCCTAATTGGACGGAGGAATGCTGGTATCTTCTGTAGCATGAACGACGAGTAACTTTAAGTTGTTCATATGGAACTCAAAGCAGCATGATCGCTTTGTTTATAGGACTATTTGTGGGTGGCTGTTTGGTGCTTCACATATATCAATTCGTGGCGATATAAAGTATATAGGGTCAACCTTGTTATAGTGATTTATCCATGATAGTTGCTTGCCACACGCCAAGTGTGATTACTAGCTGTATGTAGCTTGTAAGTCATTGTAGCCACGGCGGCAAGCGACTTACGACCAATTCATGCCACAGGACCTGAAAGTAGTTTAAGTCTTGGTGCTTGTAATTGTGAGATTTTGGTCAATTAAACAAAAAACCCCACCCATTCTTTCTCAACAAATTAGAATATGGTGAAATACAATCAGCTAATCAACTCAAAACACATGGAAAGGTTTCCTGAGCCTTCAAAATTGTTTCTCAGTTTGGTTCACTAGGCTACACCATCATGGGGAAGACTGCTGATCTGACAGTTGTCCGGAAGACAATCACTGACACCCTTCACAAAGAGGGTAAGCAACAAACATTCATTCCCAAAGAAGCTGGCTGTCCACAGAGTGCTGAATCCAAGCATGTTAACAGAAAGGTGAGTGGAAGGAAAAAAGTGTGGAAAGAAAAGATGCACATCCAACCGAGGAGAACCACAGCCTCTGCGGCTTGTCACGCAAAATCGATTCACGAATTCAGTGAACTTCACACGGAATGGGATGAGGCTGGGGGTGGGGTCAAGGCATCAAGAGCACAACACCAGATGTGTCAAGGACAAGTTGGTACAGTTGTAGTCTTCCTCTTGTTAAGCCACACTCCTGACCAGACAGTGTCAGAGTTGTCTTACCTGGGCTAAGGAGAAGAAGTATTGGACTGTTGCCCAGTGGTCCAAATTTCTCTTTTCAGATGAGAGCAAGTTTTTTTGGATTTCATTTGGAAACCAAGGTCCTAGAGTCTGTAGGAAGGGTGGAGAAGCTCATAGCCCAAGTTGCTTGAAGTCCAATGTTAAGTTTCCACAATCTGTGATGATTCGGGGTGCAATGTCATCCATGCCCTGCGTGTGCGTCTCACTTGTGTTTTGAAAAACCAAGTCACTGCACCCCGTTACTAAGAATTTTGGGAGCACTTCATGCTGCCTTTCTGCTGACCAGCTTTTTGAGATGATGATTCATTTTCCGCAGGATTTGGCACCCGCCAACACTGCCAAAAAAGACCAAAAGTGGTCAATGACCCCCCCCCCACCATGGTGTTGGTGTGCTTGATTGGCCAGTAAACTCACCAGACCTGAAACCCATAGAGAATCTTTGGGGTATTGTCAAGAGGAAAATGAGAAACAAGAGACCAAAAAATGCAGATGAGCTGAAGGCCACTGTCAAAGAAACCTGGACTTCCATACCACCTCAGCAGTGCCACAAACTGATCACCTCCATGCCACGCCGAATTGAGGCAGTAATTAAAGCAAAAAGAGCCCCTACCAAGTATTGAGTACATGTACTGTAAATGAACATACTTTCCAGAAGGCCAACAATTCACTAAAAATGTTTTTTTATTGGTCTTATGAAGTATTCTAATTTGTTGAGATAGTGAATTGGTGGGTTTTTATTAAATGTGAGCCAAAATCATCACAATTAAAAGAACCAAAGACTTAAATTACTTCAGTCTGTGTGCACTGAATTTATTTAATACACAAGTTTCACAATTTGAGTTGAATTACTGAAATAAATGAACTTTTCCACGACATTCTAATTTATTGAGATGCACCTGTACTGATTGGCTGGCACATTTCGTGACAAACGCCTCCAGGCTTAGATAAACAGATAACGTTTAAACAATAAGATGACAAGCAGCGCCGGAAGAAAAATCAAACTCACCTCTAAGACCACTTGATGAGTCAATTCTCATCTTAAAAGCTTATCATCCCAGATAAAGTACTCTCTGTAATCTTTCTCCAACAGCCAAGGCAAATACCTGTTGTCACTCTTTGAGGACAACAACTATCCATCCCTTTATCAATTATAGACTAACTTTAGTTTTAAAGAAATGTTCCAGGTTCAGCTTGATCAACAGCTTTATCGGGCATTCTGTCAGTTACCACAGTCACATGTCACTTACCATAAAAACAGAAATGTGTAGCAGTGTTTTTGCTAAAACCTAATTGTTTACATACAAAAAGTTATCTAAATTAAACAAATTATGTGGCAGAGCTTCACTTACAAGAACATCACTAGATGTCTGGCAGTAGAAACAGGTGTGCTAAAATGCAATGCCAGACTTTTGTTAACTATAGTATAATTAGTGTGTTCCTCAAAGGCCTAAAAATGTATTTTACAGTTAATCACAATTAACAGTTATTAAGACTTCATGTGTACATCTGCATAAAATCTATGGAAAAAATTGTGGCTCCTTTATCAAATTACAGCAACTAGGCAGTAAGCTTTTGCTTTACTACTGTGCTTTTTGCTGAAATGTCCTTGACGGCTCTATTAAAGATCATTCCCCCAATGCAAAAATGAGCTCCACGCTCCATAAAAACACAACCATGCATTAACAGAATGCATTTGCTGCAAAAGGAAATAAACCAGTCTACCCTGAAATGAGATCCAACGGGTTTTATAACCCAGTTCTGGTAACGTGCCAGCAATGCAGACTTCAGCATTCATCCAAAGGTCACTAAGAAAGATCATCTGCCCTCAACATGTGCAAAAGGTCTTTAGAAATGTGAAATCCTACTTCATGTGTTTTTGATGGAAGATGATTTTTTGATAAAAAAATTATCCTATACAATTTGTCATACAACAGTTCGTTCCATTCCCCTAATTTAATTAGACAATTTTTAATAACTTTTTATTTATAGAAAAGTATAAAAGAAATAGCACACCTGTAATCGTGCTGTTGTGTTGATATTCAGAAGAACAGCACTGCTGCTCATGTGATATTGCTTAATGTGAATTTAGTTTGTAATTTGTTCTTTGATCATTAAATGTGACACAGATGGTCAAAAATGTGGCTTACCTGACTGTGAAATCATATGAGCAGGATGCTAGGATGGTCTTATAAAAAGGGTAGAACTAGAAATAAACAAATAAAAGAGGAATTAATATACAGTGGCTGCTGGAGAGAAAAAAAATCAATTGATGTACATTCTGACATCTTTATCAATGAATACTGCTTTAAAACGGGACTGTAAATTGGGCTGTTTTGACCCAGCGGTTGGGTTAAATGTTTAACCCAGCCTGCTGGGTAGTAACCCAACCGCTGGGTCAAAACAGCCCAATTGCTGGGCTTGTCCCTATTTTACCCAGCACTGGGTTGTATTTAACCCAACATTTTTTAGAGTGTATATACATCTAAAAATTATGAAAGGATTTGCGGCCACATTCAGCGGCCAGGGTAAATATAGCATATATGCAAGGTCCCGTTTTAAAGAGCAAAAACCAATCAGCTTAGTGTGAATAGTTCAAATTAATGTCGTTAAGTCAAGTTAAGTCAAGTCTGCTTTATTGTCAATTTCTTCCACATGTACAGCACATACACAAAGAGAATTGAAATTGCGTTACTCTAAGACCCTTGGTGCATACAGATAACATAAATACAAAATACAACTATACAAAATACAAAATACAACTATACAAATATACAAATACGGTAAAATGTAAAAAAATATATATATAAAGCACAAGGCATATGGCAGATAGAGTGCAAACAAGTAAACAACAGTGCAGATATAGCGATTGTAGTGCAAAAAAATTATTTGTATTGCATAAGAGCTTATTTCAGACTGATTTAAAGTGACAGTGTGTGTGTATTTGGGAGCGGGAGAGTCCATCAGAGGGTCAGAGTTCAGAGGTGCGTGGGGCAAAAAAGGGGAGGGGGGGCAAGGTCGGGAGGGAGGGGGCCATGTGGCCTCGGGTCTATCAGGGTTAAGCTACGACAGCTTGATGGGTGAAGCTGTCCTTCAGTCTGCTGGTCTTGGCCTGGAGACTCTGCAGTCTCCTCCCCGATGGCAGCAGACTGAAGAAGCTGTGGGTCGGGTGGGTGGGATCACCTGCAATGCAGAGGGCTTTGCGGGTGAGTCGGGTCTTGGGTTTTTTTGTTTTTTCTTTGTTGTGTTTTTGGTGTGTTTTCGTTTTGGTTTTTTCGGTTTTTTGTTTTTGAGGGGGCTTGTGTTTTTTTGGAGTCTGGTTGTGTTTTTTTTTTGTTTTTTTTGTTCGGGTGTTTTTGGTTTTTTGTGTTTGTGTAATTTGGCTTTGGTTTTTGTGTCTGATGGCGGGTGCGGTTGCGGGGGTTTTTTTTTGGTTGTTGTTGTTGTTGTTGTTATTTGGTGTTTGGGTTTTTTGCTGCGTTGGTGTGGTTGTGTAGGTTGGGTGGTTTTTTTTCTTTTGTTTTGTGTTCTTTTTTATCTGGTTTGTGCGGGCGGGCGGGGGGGGGCGGGAGTGGGCGGTTGTGGTGGGGCGTTGGTGGTCGCTATTTATTGTGGGGGGTGTGGGTATTTTGTGGGGTGGGTGTTGTAAATGTCCTGAAGGGAGGGGAGAGAGGCACCAACGATCTTCTCAGCTGCTCTCACTATGCGTTGAAGTGTCTTGCGGCAGGACGCGTTGCAGGCGCCATACCACACAGTGATGCAGCTGGTCAGGATGCTCTCGATGGTGCCTCTGTAGAAGGTGCACATGATGGGGGCCGGGGCTCTGGCTCTCCTCAGTTTGCGGCGGAAGTAGAGACGCTGCTGTGCTTTCTTGGCCAGTGCTGCGGTGTTGTCAGTCAAAATTTACATTTTTACATCAGTCTAATTCCACATTCATCATTACAAACCTGATGTACCCTAAACGTATATGGAGAAATATCTCCATTCAAACTTTACTTACTTAACTGGTATTAAATGTATATATAACAACAACAACAATAATAAATATTACTATTAAAATGTGTATTTGAGCAGATAACCAGGAAAATAAATAAATTTATTTAGGAATTTAAAATGCAGTGTTCAGTGATTTCCTAGAAATGCTGATATAGGACATTCCCCACCACATCAGGCAAAATCAATACTTGTTAGCAAGCTAAAATAATGTGATGAACTTCAAAATGAGATCTTTCAGATCTACATGTTTCTATTGATTAACTCTCTTTCTGCCTGAGTGTTTTTAATGATATCAGCTGAATTATGACATGAAGACGTTTCATCACCAATATTATCATGACCCTACTGGAAGAATTTTTGTAGAACAGTAAATGAGAAAGACAATAGACCTCTTCATCACTGATACAGTATAAGATTACATAATAATCATATAATAAGAATAAACAGTGTTCATTTCAAAGCTACTTGACATCATTACATTCAGGAACACACAATCTCATGCTTCACAGCCCTCCTGTATTCCCAGTGCAATAAACTCTTCATAGCTCCTTATTACACACATTCGTTTTTTTTACATTATCTGAACGCTGAGAACAAAACCATTAACTTGAAACAGTGTGTGATTAACTTGACCCAGCTGGAGTGGGTATTATTCCCATAGCTCCATTTGGAGATAGAAGAGTATTTGTGTATGTTTTGGGCAGAGGTTTGACAGTGGACTGGTCAAGTGCACTGATCTCTGTAATCTACATAATTGCTAAGCATTTGGACACTCAAGCGCTCACATTTTCTCAAACTCAATTTAGCAGATCCCTAAAGATAATCTATTTCTATACAAAAATCCATAGCTGTCACATACAGTACAGAAACACGCTGTGAGTTTCACACACACAGACGCTGCTGCATGCCTCATAAATGTTCAACAGACTTGTTAAGTTCATTTAAGTCAAAGCAATGAACAAACTAACGTGACGTTGAATGGCAGCTGTACAGTCTTTACCCTTCATCCAACTCAATATTTCAAACTGTCATATGATTTCACACTATGGCCCCCTTTGCACACTGTTTGCATGGCCTCTGAAACTACATTAAGACACACTTCTGCGAGAAACTGAGGCCAGCTTTTAAACTAAAATAACAAAAATTAGTTGGGCATCTAACTACAATACCTTTGCTCTGCGGATGGCGTAGGAATGGCCCATCATTTGAGCTACAGGATGTTGGACGTTCCGTAGGTCCCACACTCGGAGACTGCAGTCCACGGCTCCAGTGACCAGAATATTCTGAGAACACGAGAGGAATAACAGTTAAATGTTTTGTCCACCATCTATTCTGTCATTTCAGATCTTGTTACATAGTGTGAATGGAATGAAATATTATTGTGCACTATATACTTTATATTGCATATACTGCATATTTAATTAATAGTATGTGCAGTATGCTATATTGTTGGTCACATGACACATGCTTAATTCAGTCAGTGATACGCAGTTATCTCAGAAATAAATAACATTTTACATTTTCTTCTAATTTCTATAAAAAGTCTTAAAATACACTAAAACTTCTGACACGGTAGTAAATTAACCTTTTTTTTTTTTTTAGCTAAGAACTATTAACTTTTAAGTGACAGTAACGACATTTATAATGTTACAAAATTCCTTTCAATTAATCAATGCGTTGTTTTCTACTTTCCATTAACAAAGAAAAGAAAAAGTTTCCACAAAAAATAGGAAGCAGCCAACTGTTTTCAGCATTAATAATAGTAAGAAATGTTTCTAAAGCAGCAAATCCGCAAAGAATGATTTCTGAAGGATCAGTGACACTGAAGACTGGAGTAATGGAGTCCCTTTAAAGGCGTATATAAGACTACATGCACTTTTACAAGTTGTTTGAACTGAAATGTGTGTTGGCAGTGTGTGTACACAACCACCCTATAATGATAAAAATCCACCCAGTGGTTTTTGTTAATTAATGAAAGCCGATTTCAGATGCCTGTCTGTGTGACGTCACACAGACAGGCCCCTCCCACGATAGTTTGATTGACAGTAGCGTTTCAGCACAGACTGGACTGCCATCTTACCTTAGACCCGCCCTGAGTGAGCTGTCATCAGTCCGACATCGTTTCACCGCCGGAGCAGATGTAGAAAAGAATGACTCCTAAGCGATTGAGGTGTTCTGTTGTTGGATGTAATAATGAACATAGCAGTCGTCATTTACTCCCGACATCTGAGCCGCTGAACTCGCAGTGGATTACATTGTTTCTGAAGGGAATGCGCCCCCGATCTACATAAATGCGTCTATGTTCGCGCAAATCATTCATGATCCAGCCTCATCTACAGAAGAAGTGAGTATAAGGTTTTTTTAACGAATCTTTGCAAATCGCCTTTCCTAATAATGTGCTAATCAGCAAGTTTCACGATGAATGCAGCTAAAGTAAACAGTCTCTCTGAGAGCAGCTCGGAAGAGAGGGGCGGGGTCAGCAGAGCTCATTAACATTGAAAGGAAAATGCTACAAATCTGCATGCTCTGAAAAGAGCTGTTTTTGACAGGGTAAAAAAGGTGTCTTTTACACTACCATTGAGAAATTTTAACCAAACTATGTTACAGACTTTTCATTAAGACCCTAAAGAATCATATCAACTTGTGGAAAATGGGCATCCTGCCTTCACATCCCACACTCGCAGTGTCCCATCCCCTAGCAACAGAGACGAGCTTCAAATCAAGTGTCAGACTTTTAAATCTTCTAAAAAGCCACACAATTTCTCATATAAATTCCTGGTCTGCACTCTCTGCAGAATCCTCTGAACCATAACAGTCATTTCAAGGGCCACTTGCACTCAGCACGAATGGACCCAGGGCAAGGCGCTGAGGGAACAGTCCTCCACGCTGCACAGGCCACAGATTTCTACAGGGAATTTCTCTTGTCGTATCTCTTTTACGCTTTCTATCTGACCTTCTTCTTGAAGCACAGTATTTCTGTACTGAAGTAAGCAGTAAATGGTCCAGACATTCACTTTTTACAAGTCAGAAAGTGCAAAGTTAGCAGTATCCACAAACAGCAAAAGACTCAGTCATCAGGGGTTTCTCTATATAGTGCCTAAGAATTCAAAGTCTGGTTAAATAGACTTACGCATAAATTTAGTACAGCCTAGTGGAAAATTCTCATATGTTTCCTATAAACTGCACGTTCCACTTTGAATAACCTAAAAAATTAAATAAATCATAACTATATATCATGCAGAAACTTATTGCATTAAGTGAGCACTGCATAAACACAGCATAACCATATTAACGTATATCTGTAAAGCACACAGATCCAACTTAAAGGGATAGTTCACACTAAAATGAAATGACATATTGTTCCAAACCTGTATGACTTTTGTTGTTCTGCTGAGAACAAAAAAAGGAGACATTTTTTAGAATGTTGAGAACCAAGCAGGTTTGGTTCCCATTGATTTCCATTATATTTTGGGTCCATACAATGGAAGTCAATTAGAATCAAAAATGTTTAATTACCAACATTCTTCTAAATATATTCTTTTGTGTTTCACAGAAGAAAGAGAGTCATACATATTTGGAACAACGTAATGATGAATAATTAATTTTTGGGTGGATTATCCCTTCAATATTTCATATTTAAGGCCACTTAAAAGTGTGCAAAGTCAAGCATCATTATTACTATTGCGAACAAACCCCCCAAAGATGCTGAATAATACTTCAAACACTAACACACTAGCTATTCTTTGTGCATACAAACCAGGTCTGGAGCAAATATGTCAGTAAAATTTTTTTAAGTCCAAATGAATATAGAACAGGAATCTCAATTTCTCAATCCTTAAAATGGCATCAAATATGTGGCATTTATTGACGATCCAATAGATCGTTGTTTAAATGAATAGCCCTACTTTAGTTAATTTCATTTTAGGAGGCTTGTGCCAATGACTATTGTAACCCTCATTGATTTGGTGATCTGCAACTGATGGAATAAATAAAAGCCACTCTGAAATGTGACCCGCAGGGAGTGACAATAAATTAAGCCTATCACATAAACACTTTCAAGTACTCTAGGAAGATAGAGTGTTTTTCTATCACAATATACAGCAACATGCACTCTTAAAAATAAAGGTGCTTCAAAAGGTTCTTCAAGCGATGCCATAGAAGAACCATTTTTGGTTCCACAAAGAAACATTCGGTCAAAGGTTCTTTAAAGAACCATCTCTTTCTTACCTTTTTATAATCTGAAGAACCTTCTTTCACCACAAAGAACCTTTTGTGAAACAGAAAGGTTCTTCAGATGTTAAATGTTCTTTATGGAACCATTTAGACAAAAAGGTTCTTCTATGGCATCGTGAAGCACCTTTGTTTTTAAGAGTGTGGTTCCATTTTCTGCTAACATAGTATCATCAGGAAAAAGGGAGTGGATCTAAACTATGGGCCCTAAATATGATTTTAATTCAACAGATTTAAGCTTCTTATTGTAATATTATGGTATTACCAAACTTTGCTATGCCTTCATCTTTAAAAAAATACTTTTCAAATGCTTTATTGTATAGATTTGATTATTTGACCTTTGTCACAATTGCAGACTAAAATATAAAAATCCACCATAAAAATAAAATTACATTTTAAATTATGATAATCCTAACAAAGAGTAAACCTTGTCACCATTTACTGTGTGAAAATAATTTATACAAATCCAAAGCCACATCACTGCAGCTGAAAGAATATATCAGAGAACATTGCAAAATGGGGCCTTAACCCCTTAATTGTCGCTCACATTTTTTAACATAGACGTGAAAGTGCACTATCCAAACTTAAATTTGTATAATTCATGAATGAAAACATTTTGTAATATGATTTTGATGTACCATTTTCATGGTAATGCAATGTCTGATTTTAAAATGGGTTTCAAAGGATGAATTTTGAGATTTTAAGTTTTCAATTGATATATAATTTCTGATGATTTCTAAAGTGTGATAGAGAAAAAGGCAACAAAGAAGACTTTTTGTGACAAAGGTCAGAACTCCTGTTACGATATAGATTTTTGAGGTGCACTCTTGTCATAAATTCATCTATTACTTTTCCTACATAATTTTTAACAAAAAACAGTGGTAAATATCTATTTAGGAGTCTTAGACCTTTCCAACGATATATAGTTGGTCATGATTAGATTAGGATTTAACTGTAATATAGTGAAGTAAACTTAGGCGTTCCCGTAACGTGCAGGAGGCAGATTGTAGATTTAAGAATAAAATGTTTGAAGGTTTTGAGGAAGATTAATTATGTCAATATTTCAATGAGCTCAAGTTTAATAATAACTTTGATATGTGGCCTGCTCTAGGCACTTCTATTTTAATTATTGCAGAACAGATCTCTTACTGAGATTGCTGGCTGTAGCGTCTTGCATAAAGATTTCCTGGCATCCCGGGCAGAGAAGCCAAGGCTCCTGCTATCACTGCATAGAGCGGGGAGGAGGTGAAATCTCTGATAAGGGAGGTGCTGAAATTGTCTCTTCAAAGCATAGAGGCCCCGTTGACTACATTATCAGATGACAAAAAATAGAAAATCTAAGTGACATTAGAAAGATTAGGATACTTAGATACTATAAGTATATATATAATGATATATATATATAGTAATATATATAGATAACTTTGGAAATAAAAAAAAAAATAAAAAAAATATATATATCTATATATATATATATAAATGTTGGGGGACGCTGACTGATTGCCAGACACAGTGGGAAGAGAACTTCGTGTGCCACTAAATCATCAATGAACTGACTTTAGCTGGACAAATGACTCTGTTAGTCTCTTCTTGCATTCTTGACAAACTATTTTCCTGTTTGACAATGTAAAGCTGCTTTGACACGATCAGTATTGTATAAAGCACTATATAAATAAAGGTTACTTGACTTAGTACAGTGGTGTGAAAAGGTTTTTGCCCCTTCCTGTTTTTAATTTTTTTGCATATTTGAAACACTTAAAAGATTCAGATCATCAAAAAAAAAAAAGTATATTATACAAAGATAATGCAAGTAAATACAAAAAAATAATATTAAATGATGATTTCATTTATTAAGGAAAAAAAAAAACTGTCCAAACCTGCCTGGCACAACGTGAAAAAGTAATTGCCCCCTAAATCTAAAAACTGGTTGTGCCACGCTTTGCAGCAACAACTGCAATCAAGTGTTTGCGATAACTGGCAATGAGTCTTTCACATCGCTGTGGAGGAATTTTGGCCCACTCTTCTTGCAGAATTGTTTTAATTCAGCCACATTGGAGGTTTTGAGCATGAAGGACTGTTTAAGCATATCAATCGGATTTAAGTCCGGACTTTGATTTGGCCACTCCAAAACCTTAATTTAGTTTTTCTTGAGCCATTCAGAGGTGGACTTGCTGGTGTGTTTGGGATCATTGTCCTGCTACATAACCCCAGTGCGCTTGAGCTTGAGCTCACAAACTACCGGCTGGGCATTCTCCTTCAGGATTTACTGATAGACTGCAGAATTCATGGTTCCGTCAATTATGGCAAGTTGTCCAGGTCCTGAAGCTCCAAAGCAGCCCCAGACCATCACACTACCACAACCATGTTTGACTGTTGGTATGATGGTCTTTTATGAAATGCTGTGTTGGTTTTACGACAGATGTAACGGGACACACACCTTCCAAAAAGTTAAAATTTTGTCTCATCAGTCCACAGAATATTTGCCCAAAAGTCTTGGGATAATCAAGATATTTTTTTGGCAAATGAGAGACGAGCCTTTGTGTTCTTTGTGGTCAGCAGTGGCTTTTGCCTTGGAACTATCCCATGGATGCCGTTTTTGCCCAGTCTCTTTCTTATTGTTGAATCATGAACAACGACCTTAATTGAGACAAGTGAGGCCTGCAGTTCTTTATATGCTGTTCTGGGTTCTTTTATGACCTCCTAGATGAGTCGTTGTTGGGCTCTTGGAGTAATTTTGGTTGGCCGCAACTCCTGGGAAGGTTCACCATTGTTCCAAGTTTTCTCAATTTGTGGATAATGGCTCTGACCGTGGTTCGCTGGAGTCCCAAAGCCTTAGAAATGGCTTTATAATCTTTTCCAGACTGATACATGTCAACTGTTTTGATTCTCATCTGTTCTGGAATTTCTTTAGATCACAGCTTGATGTGTTGCTCTTTAAGCATGCTTTTCTTTGTCAGACAGGTTCTATTTAAGTGATTTCTTGTTTCAACAGGTCTGGCAGTAATCAGGCATGCGTGTGGCTAGTGAAATTTAACTCAACTTTCTAAAATAATGTATTTAATTGCAGTCCTTTCATGATTTAATAGGAGGGGGCAAATAATTTTTCACGTAGGGCCACATAGATTTGGACAGCTTTTTTCCCTTAATAAAAAAAAAATCATCATTTAAAAACTGCATTTTACTTGCATTATCTTTGTGCAATATAAAAATTAGTTTGATGATCTGAATCATTAAAGTGTGACAAACATGCAAAAAAATAAGAAATCAGGCCAACACTTTTTCACACCACTGTATATATGGGATAATGTGGGATTAAGAGAGTTGATTTTTTCAAAATGTTTCTAACCAGAATTTTAGTATTTATATTTATTTATATATTCATACAATCAAAGATACCAACATTTTATAACACAGAATGAACCTGAAAATTCTGTACATTTTATGTCTTACCAAAACCTGAAATATATGGTGGTTTAACTATTTGAAGTCATGTCATCTGACGTCAGTGTCCATGCAAATACTGGTTTGCACAAACCTGCAATTTGGCATTTTTATGTTTAAGAGACATGAAAAAGGTTATTTAAAACATCAGGCTTGCAGAAAGTCACAACTAGTCTTTCTATAAAACTGATCAAAACTGTGCTGGAAAGCGGTGGAAAGTTGCCACATAAATGGAAAGCAAAAACCTGACGCTGGCTTTATGTTGTTTGCTTATACAAGAGGTTTTTGTGATGAGAAAAGCCAGCATATCTATAACTTATACAGTACATCTTTGCTGAGGTAGCATTTCATGGAAACCAATTTTCCCATGATCACATTCAGCGTTTGCCAACGGTGCTGGGGTTTAGTATTGATTTTCAGACACATCTCATTACACACGTGGTGTCAACATTTAATAGCAAAAGAAAAGGATCCTCCATCAGCACAGGAGGGTGTCATACTTACCACGGCTCCTGAGGAGGGCCGAAATTAATACAAAGGAACATGGATGAGTATCCTCTATATGATCTCTCAAGGAACCATAGATGGGCTGCATGTGTGTATGAGCATTCACGGTTAGTCAGTACTGTCTGATGCACTATGAAGGGCTCTTGATTCCTTGTCACCGTTCATGCATAAAATGCTTTATAAAGGAATACAATTCTCCTTTGGTGCTCCATAGAAGAAAGAAAGTCATGTGGGTTTCAACAACATTAGGCTGCGTAAAAGATGGAATAATTTTCATTTCTGGGTGAACTATTTGTTCAAGCACTGAGAGTTACAGCAGCAGTAGTGGTTGCTGCAGTCCAGTGGCTGCTGATAAGAGCACGCAAGCGTTTGAGCTGATGAACTCGGCTTTGTTGGCAAAGGCTGGTGTTTACAGCTGTAATGTGGTCACCAATCGCTGCTACATCTGAGAGAGATGTGTACTCGTGAGACCCTTGTCGTCGTTTACACAGTACAAACACACAATCCGTGAGACTTGTACAACACCCAATGTTATGCAATCATGATTATGCAGAAATTTCTACTATGAACATACTTTTGAAAAGTTTCCCAGCACAAAATGTATCAAAACTAGGGCTACTCTTTGCAAATAAAAAAAAAACGAATAATTAAAAAAAAAGCAGGATTACTTATTCATATTATTACAAATAATCACACACCTCTTTTGTTTTTTTGAGAAAAAAACGGTATTTTAGGCATGGTCAGGGCATAATTACTGGTATTACCAAATGAACTTAACTAAATTATCCCATTCAATAAAATCCCCAATTTGTAATTAAAGGATCTGCAAGCTCCAAAGGATGGCTCACTGCTGACCTCATGGGGTGAATGATTGTATCGATGGTGGCAGCATTTGGCTCCTAGTCAATAAAAGCTAATAAATCTCAATTCACCAAACATTATGTTTTTTTTGCCAGTATATATGAGAATGAGACTGTAAACTGAGCTACATGTCTCAAACACAAAATGTATTTCTTATTTACTGTCCTGTTGGAAAATGCTGAGTTAAAGTTGCAATTTTAAAAGGTCCAACGTTACAGCAAAATCAAAATATTCATATGTACCAACCACAATTATAACAGTTGTGTTAAGGTAGTATCCCATGTCACCACAGGATTATATAATAACTACACTAAATCATTGTTGTTATTTTAAATAGAAGAATTGCTAACTGACATGCAATAAAATTGAAACTTAAAGTATTCCTTTCGTTAAAATTGTCAGTGTCTTTTTCTTTCATGGGAATACTTTCATTTAATTTTCATTTCCTTTATTTTAACTTAATGTACTAAAATAACAAAAAAAATAAAAATAAAAATGTTAAAACTATACAGACATAAAAAACACCTAAAATGATAAAAACATTTAAAAAAAAGACTAAAATGAAATACAAATTATTAAAAAAACAATCAAAATATTAATAAAAACTATATAAGTACCTCACAATCCCATTTTCCCCTCACAATTTCCTGTTCAATATAATTTGAACCGGTACTATCCAAAGCGACTTCAATTCAAACTCAAATATTTTATCAGTTCATCTGTTTCTTAGGAATCAAACCTATGTCCTTGTTTTGGTCTAACATATGCTCTGCATATGCATGTCTGATCACCTATAGATTATATAATATCTCTGATCTACTCTAATATCTGCATCACAACAGTATTTTTCTGAAGTAAAGCAGCAATCCTTCCAAACTTCATGGGAGGACAGATACAGCTCATTCTCCTACCTGAGGCTGAGGCAAAGCATGCTGGGATATGAGGAGACCAGATGGTGCTGTAGATGACACCCTCATGACCCCGCAGGGAGCTCACTAACTGACATCGCTCGGGATCCCACTGTGTGCAAAACAGGACAACCATGGAACCCATTTTATGTCAACAAGTAACAACATTAACACTATGCTTGATCACCAGTGCACACAAAGAAAACGTTTTCTTTTTCATTTTAAAGGTTAGTTACATTTTATTATTTGCATATAGACTGAAAATATATATGTCTGCATATATTCACCTTTTAAAACAAATTCCACTAACCACTTTGGCCGTGTGGTCCCAAGACCCTGATACCACCAGGTTCTCCCCCCGTGTCTGACTCCAGTCTACTGAATAAACCTACACCAAGGCCAGACGTTTTGCATTCCAGAAGTTATGAAGTGCTAAGAGCAGGAAGCTTACATTTGTGCTGTTTTGGAAGTTGAGAGTGTGAACTCACCTCTTGTGTGTGCCCTTTCAGCACCTGCAGAAGACCTTGCGGGTTGGTCGTGTCCTAGATCTGCAAAGATCCCGTCACCAGCACGTGTTCATTGTTCTCGCTCCACGTCACATCGAAGAGCCCATCATTCCAGTCAGAACTGCTCATTAGACAAAAAGATACTCAACCTCTACTTAATGATCTACCACTTCTCCTTGACTCCACATACCTGCAAGATGACATGCATCTACAGTGGCTTTAAAAATGTATAATTTCATGACAATTAAGAACATTTCTCCTACATTCTAATTATTTATTGCAATATATATTTTACATGGTAGTATTTGCAGGATGATTTTCATTACTTTATAATAACAATGTCATAATGAAAGAAAATATTGGTTTTAAAACAGACCTCATGCAAAAAATGTATAGCCTGAATGCACTAAGTCAAGTCGCTTTGGATAAATTCATAATTTTAAATTACTATTATTATTAATTATATATCTATATCTATATATATGATATATCATTGGTAAAAATTCTACCTGAATCACTGTAAGTCGTCTTTGCATAATGCATAAATTCTTAACTGATTATTTATTAAATTAATTAATTATGAATTAACTTATATATATATATATATATATATATAACTATATATATATATATATAGATTATATATTTTTGTTGATTTTGGTATGCAAGTTGATCCTGACACATTCTGTAACTACTCTATTTAATTAACCGAAAGAAAACAAATGACCTCCTCACAAGTGAAACATCTGCCTCTCTCTGCTCAGCACAAGAAGTCCCACATCCTAAAATACCCGGAAGAGTTTTCATTGGCATTCATGACAATTTCTTTAATGTACGTTCATGCAATATTCCAACCACTCCCCTTCTCATTCCCTAATCTGAGATGACCCCAGGCCCCTGGATATTTAAAAATGACTTCAAACATGTGTACATACCAGCTGTTTACTTATATTTTCTTTTTTATTCTATGTGATTTTATAAAATCGAAATAGAGCAAAACATATTTAGAAAATGTCAGTTGTACGTAGTCTGCAAAAACGAGTGTCTGAATGAAGAACAAGCGGCAGCTAAAAATGATCTCGCACCAGATGGCAGCATTTCTCTAATAAAGACCCATTTGTTGTCTTTTCAGACTTCACACATCACAATTTAAAATGTATCTATATGGATTTGCTGTTATCACATTTTAAAAGTTTGGGAGAACAGTTAATGATCATCATAATCTTAATGGTTTGCAATTGGAGAAAATACATGATCAAATATCTTATTTTAAAATTCACATTCATGTAGGCCTACTCAATACATCCTCTTCAGTATATTAAATATTACAGATAATACCAAACAGTTAAGGTTAAAAAATCAAAATGACTGTGCCTGTGCCCTAGAGCCTAGAATATGATCTATGTGAGCTGATCATATCTATATGCTGCTTTTATCTTTCGGTCTGGAGTATGAAACACATCTTGTTGTAGCTAAACCATTTTGATGCGTGGAAACTAATGAAGCTGACAGGCTTACTGACCATGTTCACACCGCTGACTCTTTTCCTATGTGATGTTTTGGGGAGATCATGTGCGCCCTTGATATAATATGACGGCCACTTCAAAGGCAGGGGCCCGGCGTGAGAACCAGCCGCTCTAAA
The DNA here is from genome assembly GCA_018155175.1 of Sinocyclocheilus anophthalmus. Classification (NCBI taxonomy): domain Eukaryota; kingdom Metazoa; phylum Chordata; class Actinopteri; order Cypriniformes; family Cyprinidae; genus Sinocyclocheilus; species Sinocyclocheilus anophthalmus. Next base: position 102,967 of record JADLZN010009863.1, read on the forward strand.
GCAGATAGCCGCTGGATTTATGGCCCCGCACTTTTCCCATGACTGCCGATGGGTAGCAGGCGCTGTTTGCCTTAATCCCCATTCACTTGGAAATGCTGATACTTTTTCTCTTAAGGAATTTAATGGTGTGACAGTGATTTACTAATGTAAATCTGTCTAACAGACCCTGGCATAAAGGGAGTGGATTAGGCCGGCATAAAGACCCATTTTAGTGAGGAGTGACTAGTGTTGTTGTGCTTTCATGTGGCGCACACTACTGCAGTCCGACCGGCGGTTTGTTCACGCCCGCCAGAGCAGCTACATATGTTTTGACTTGAGCTGTCCCTGAGGGACCAAGGGGGACCTTGAGGGACCTTGTCTTTAAATAACAGTAAACATCAAATGAGAACTGCTTAAATGTTATTAAGAAATGGTTGCAATGTAAACTAATTTGGCATTGAGACAAAAACAAACATTTGAACATATTTAAAATTGCTGGTGATTTTGTAAGTTGACTGTGTTCGTAGTTGTTACCTTTAAAAAGTACTTTTTTTTGTATTCAGTTCCTTTCAGTTTAATTTTTATATTTTTTGACTAACAAAACCAGTTAATTTAAATGTTAGATGTTACCACTTAACATATTTTAGGTTACCTAAAATGTTCGACACTGATAATTGAAATCTTAGCAGCATCTAATTTGGCACTGAGAGATTTTAAACACAAACATGAACATTTAAAATTGCTGGTGATTATGCAATGTTTGTATGTTGAATGTTAGTGTGTGTGTGGTTTTATTCAATAAATGTTTGCAGCTTATTTTAAAGTTTGTCGACAGATTTATAACTGTTGAAGTGGCACTTATAATTGCAGTAGTTTGTTTCACTTCATTGGCTTCTTTTGCATTATAAGAAAAACACATAAAAGAACACAAATATTTTTTTCCACCATAGAATTTCAATAACTCAAATTATGCTATGGGAAAACAATTACTTTCTCTCATAACATTCCAGGATCTGTTGTGGTGAAAGCAAATGGAATGATGGTTTTATGGCATATGTGTCCGAATGAAAAAAACAACAACAACAAAAAAAAAAAACACCCAGTTTCTTCAAGGACATGTTTTTTTCTTTTTTGCATAGAAAATGTTACAGCTTATAGAGCGTGGTAGGGTTATTAAAAATGTAACAAAGTTACAGTAGTAGAAAATCTCACATATGAGTATTAGTGAATATTATTAAATTTTTTTTTAATTCAGTAGGTCTATTGTGTAAAGTGGAGAAGATCCTGTCTCCCCCCATAAAACAGTAGTGGTTGAAGTGCATCATACCAACTCATCGTCTAATTTCAATATAAACTCTAGTTACAATCTTACACATATACAGATTTACAAACTGGATTGTTAAATCATAGATTACAAAACTGATTCACACCTCACTTTAGTGATTATCTGCAAAACCTTTGGCTTGTCTTTGAATAAGCGGTTCTGTTTTACTCTAAAGCTACTGGTTTGTGTTTTTGTGAAAATCACATATGCTTTTTCTAATGAGAAATATCAAAGCATACATCTCAAATGCAGCATTTTAGCAGTGTTTATGCAGGCACTGTTACACAGTATGGCCCTTTACATGAAGTTAAAAAAATAACTGATTTTTTCTTCAAAAATGAAAATCGCTCTTCATCCTTATGGGTTTCCACGCAGCTTGAGGTGTAAAGTCTGTCTTTCTTTCCCTCCTAGAAAGTTGGCTTATGTTTCATGTTGCATATGTACACACGCGTAGAGAAAACAAATCAAAGGCCTTTGCTGGCCAAAGCAGGCACAATAGATGTTTTCTTTCCTTTATGTACAAAGTGTGTAACAAGTCCAGATGCAACAAGAACAAATCCAACACTTAAAACGCTCCCACTTCAGTCCCCCACGGTCGGTATGGTTTACTGCTGCTTCCGCTGCTCTGTTGGGATGTGGTGGATGTGGAAACGGAAGGGCTCACGGAGGAAGAAGCCACCGAAGATGCTGTTACGCTGGGGCTGAAGAGCGGGAATCCTCCGGGAAATGTTAGAGGGAAGGTTTGTGCCGCGGCAGCAGCGGCCGCCGCATGAACGGTCGCCGATATTGAAAGCAGCGAGGTGGACAGCGGCGGAACGCAAGGAGCGACGCTACCTGTAGAGGGTGCTCTGAGTGCGGAGTCACTGTGGGTGAAGGAGGAGGTCAAAAGGGCTGCGCCCCTCTGAGGAACCTCAGACAGCCTGCTAGAGGAGCGCTCTGAGGACGGAAGTCCGCTTTGTTGCAGGAACGCTGCCGGGATGGGATGCAAAGCTGCGGCCCAGTGATGCGGGTGGAGGGCCTGCTGGTGATGGGTCATTGATGTGGTCATGGCAGCCGCTTCCCTCTGCGAGGCGCAGCTGCTGAGGTGAGAAACCAAGCGGATGCGGAGGGGATCGCTGGAGTCCAGACCTTCAACGGAGCTCAAATACCTCGCCACTTCAGTTAGACACTCCCGAAAGCCGATACTCATGAAGTCCATGGCCAGAGAATGAGCATCAAAATATCCTGAGAGAGTGAGAGAGAGAACAATGAAAACGTGAATGCCATGCTTCTCTGGCAAGAGGAGAACTGGTCCACCGACTAAGCCTGGTTTCTCCCAAAATTTTGTCTCCATTTCTATCACCTGATGGAGTTTGGGTTTAAAAGATATTCAGTAATATTGTATTATCGATTTGACTGCACAGACACCAATGGATGAGAACAAAACTTGAACTGAATTGAGCTGAATGATGACACTAGAGGCTGCTTAAAGGTGACATATTATGCCCCTTTTTACAATATGTAATATATGTCTGGTGTCCCCAGAATGTGTCTGTGAAGTTTCAGCTCAAAATACCCCACAGATCATTTATTATATCATTTTGAAAATGCCTATTTTGAGTGGAAGCAGAAAAACAATGTTTTTCGTGCCTGTTTCTTTAAATGCAAATGAGATGCTGCTTCCCGCCCCCTTTTCCAGAATAGAGCCATTACAGCTCGTACCTGCTAAAAACTTTTGGTTCTGATTAGCATGTTTCGCGCTGAAATCATGCGTTTTACCATATGAGTTTAAACTTCTGATATTGGTTGTCTGAGCGCACACAACCGAGCAACACAGAAGCGGCGATCACACGCAAACTGTTTCTCATTCACACACAAGTTTATGTTAAAAACACACATGTGTTACAATAACAGTCGGTTATGTCTGTGAAGGTAAACTGCTGGGAAATAAATCGCATGTTTATTTTAGATCTGGTTGGCATGCAGCATTCCCAGAATAAATCAATAGAGAAGCCAAGTGATTTGTGCTCTGTTGCTCTCTGAGCGGACTGCTACATAGTGTTCTGTTGCTCTCTTGGTGCGCCAAGACGAGGCAGTTAGAATGTTTGCTCAAACTGTCACATGGATTATACTAATACACCGTTGTCGTCTTTTGGCCCCGAAAACTCAAATGACGGTGCCATTGTTTGAGAACTACCAGAATTAAGGGACGTAATATTTAATGATCCCTTTGCATCACGCAAGGTGAGCGAATCAATGCGCCATTCTCAACGCTTCAGAAAAATGCTTACCAAAACAAAGTGATTGGGTTAATATTTTTCACGTTTCCTTGGTTGGCAGATGCACTGGGGACCTGTTTATAGCACTTAAAACCTGGAAAATTTGTTTTTCATGATATGTCACCTTTAAAGCTGAATCGACTTTGTTTCATAATTTATGAATTTTGAAACCGTGACACTGTTATTGAACTGAAATAAATCAACACTGAACTGAGTTGAGCTAGATAATGACACTATTGTCTTCTGTAGAGCTGATTATAGCTGAATTGAACTCATTTCATATTTGATCAACTTTTCACTGTTATTGAATTAAACTGAATCAACACTTAACTGACTCGAGCTGAATAAAGACACTATTGTCTTGTGTAGAGATGCTTTATAGCTGAATTGAATTTGTTTCATAATTGATTAACTTTATAACAAATTTTTATTTACACTGACTGACGAGCTGAATACTGACACTATTGTCTGTGTCTGCTGCTTTCATTAGAAGTTGAATTTATATCAAGTTTGATCACTGCTTCGTTATTTCCACTTATTACTGGAAGCGCTTTGAAACAATTCAGCTCTAAATAAATGAAGCTGCATTGACTTGAGTTTTTTTTTTTGTTCTTAATCATGACGATCAAATGCAGACTCCCTTTTTTCGGAGGCTAAACCAAGCAGACCGGCTTGTGACCTACTCTGTTTGTATAGTTGTTTTAGCTCCCAGTGCTTCGGTTTTAACGCTCCATTGGAAAGCCCTCAACAAACCCCCCCATTGCAGCTTTGGAATGTGCCCCACTCCCCTCGCCAGGTTTATTAACCAACACATCCCAGGGTCAGTGCTCTTTGGCTGCCGCAACTTGCCCAACACGGAGTTCAATCCTACATATACTATGAATTTCCACTTTAATCTGGTCTCTAAGGGAACTTGCACTAACCGTGTGAGGTCGTGCAACAGAGCCAATAACAACAACTACCTTTTCCTCCTGTGGCCTTGAGCACTTCCAAGTGTCCACTGTCATCTGCACTATTCTCTGCCTTCTCTAACTTGCAGATCCCTGGAAGCAATGGAGGTGTGGATTTTTAAGAATGATACTTTGACAAGCCTCCTCTTCCCCTTATGTTAATTTATTATAATTACATAGGTAGTATTAGACCAATACGTGTTCATAATGCAGATAGAAAGCTGCAAGGGCTGAACAGAATGGTGAACTGCCACGCTTGTTCTCAAAGCTCTGGCAACCAAACACGCAACGCTGATAAACTATATTTATTCGTTGGTCCCGTCCTTGTCTCAATGATCTGCAATTTATAAAAATTTTGGAGCGTAATGGATCAGTGTGTGTGAATATCATTTTTTCAAAACATTTATAACATATAAAAAGTAAGGAATTACCCTCGTCCCTCCGCTCTTTCTGGCCATGACTCGAGATGTTGTCGTGTGGTGAGCCACCACTTATAATAACCTTGTTTGACTTTGTGGGAAAAAGGGATGAAACTTATCATGCACTGTTTTAAGAGTTTATAGATGTACCACCCATTTTAATTATATTTTTATTTTGACTAATAACCCAGTTTATTTAATTTTTACCACATGAAACATTGTAGTTACCTAAACTCTTTACCGTTATAATTATTAACCATTCACTTCATTATAACTTTCACTTTTCTTCTTAACAAACAAATTCTCCATACAATGCTTAAAGCACCATTACTACTTATATCCTCACACCTATCCTACCACATTTACCATAATTTTATTAAGCATACTTGTAAAAATGGAACATCTCATTACAAATGCCAATACATTTTTCTCTTGATCTACCCAATACAATTATTGTTTGTACCCTCTATGTCGTCATTAGATATAGTCTATTAACAATACGTACTTATGAATTAACTTGAATTAAATACACCGACATTAGCACATTGATTTTTAGGTTACAAACAGGATAATAATACTAACTTTTTTAGGTTAAATTATTTTAATGTAACGTCATTAGAGATTAAATATAATTCCGTTTAGTTCTATATACGTGACGTTTCTAACGTGTTAGCATGCATAATAATGTTTGTTAGTGAAATATCCACAGCCTTAGAATTCTAACATTAAGCATCAAAACCAACTGATTATAGTAGTACCGTTAGCAATTAAAGACGCATATTTGATCAAGGTTATAAATTATATAGTATGTATATATTATATGCATTATATATATATAAGCATACGATCTTAAGATAACATCTCAAAGTAAATCCTCAGTTACAGAACAACAAACAAGCTGTGGTTCCCATGCATGCTTACCCCGAGTAGTTATTCTCGCTGCCCACATCAATAGTTTCATCCATGTCGCTGTCGGACGTGCTGTCCTCAGAAGGCCGCTTCATGATGCAGTGCGAGTGCGCACAGGTACAGTCACCAAACCCTCTGAGCGTCTTTCCCACGAACCGCTGGAGCCTCAGTCTCACATTCACGCCCACGTCCTGCTTCGGGAACACCCACCGAAAAAAATAAAACACGCCCCGAGCCACCGAATGGAGGTCTCAAACTTCATTCCCCTGATAATTGACTCTGCCCAGCTTCAGCACTCGCGTTCTGCACCCGAGGGCCCCAGAAGCGTGAGAAACACTTTACACAAGAAAGGCGACGGTGTTTCAGAGCCTGCCAGAGCTTGGACAGTGTGCAGATAGGCAGGGAATCTAGGTAAAGGGTTTCTGGCAGGGCTAAGATGAGGATGCAGAGTGGCTTGCCAAAATGTAGTCAGGTTTATTCAGTGTACGAATTATTTCATGATTTTAAAGACATTTCTAAGAAGATTTTAAGAAATTTCTGTCAGCAGTTTTGGAAGTTCATCTCGCGCATGCCAAATCGCTCATAGGCTAACTCTTCATATATCTAATGAGCGATTTATGCTATATTTTTATTTAGTTTAAAACTATATTAACCTGAAAAGTAACGAAAGATAGTTTTATTCGATTTACCGTACAGACAACGATCGAGCTCAGTTGCTTTTACCTCACGTGATTTCTGTTCGCCATCGTTTTACGCTAATTTTACTTTTAGTTATTAAAGGGTCTATGATCTTCGAAACAAGAACATTATTTGGTGTAAAGAAAATATGTTTATGCGGTTTAAGGTTAAAAACCACATTATTTTCCACATACTGTACATTATTGTTTCTCTTCTATGCCCCGCCTTTCTGAAACATTTTCGATTTTTACAAAGCTCATCTTTCTAAAAAAGCGAGGTGTGCTGTGACTGGCCAGCTATCCAGTGCATATGATTGGCCGAATTACTCAAGCGTGTGACGGAAATGTTACAAACCCCTTACCATCTGTTATGATGCCTGTCAGCCAGAGCGCCGAGACAAAAACCTGAACAACCCGTTATACGGGCATTCCTTTCTCAGTGGGGACATATTATGGATTATATGAGCCTTCTGTTCTTTTGCGTGAACATTTGTTGGCGGCGTTTGCAAATCTTCCCACCTAGTGAACTAACTGTGGGGGCGGTCGAACGAGGCCATTTGGGTTTTTTTTTTTGTTTTTTTTTTTTAGGTAGGCGTTGGTTGACTCTTAACTTTTATAAAGAATAATCTCTTTGGATTTGAGACTTTATTCTTTGCAACTTTACAGATCTTTTTTTGCACCAAGAGCTTGTAACACTCCAAGAGAAAGGAAAAAATGAAATCGCACCATATGACCCCTTAAAGAGATTAGCCACAGTACATATAATTTTTACGTTTTTTAAGTAAAACTAAATACCTTTTATTGAACCTAGTTAAGAAGGAAGTACTTTAAAATAAAATATTGTTATGAGGTTTTCATAGCCGACTTTAGAGTTATGGGAAAATGATCATTTGCGTCATACACATAGTGGACATATTGAAAGTCCTTTAAAATGCTTCAGTAAACACTGATTATATCAAGATTATAGAAGCATTCAAAGTTGATAGGGAATATCTGCATATAGACAGACACACTTTCACACATGGGCTTCTCATCTGTTTGGAGGCTCTAGCTGTAGTGAATGTCCTGGGTTAAACAGTGAAGACGGTACATTGTTTGGGCTCACAAAACCCCCACTTGTAATGTGCCTTCCCCCTGGTGGAGCGTAGCACAGTCTCCTAGGCAGGCCGCCAGTGTGATGACTCGTTCCCACAGCTCTGAGCCCTGCGCTGAAACCCAATCACCATGTGAGAGACGGCCAGGAACAGAGGGAGGGCCGGCAGGGCCGCTGCCACTGGGAGGTTAACCGCAAGCCGAGCGTCACCCCCACCACTGCTGCCGCAGCTCATAACCCTATTCTTCACATTGTTTGTTTGTTGTATGATTTAACTAACATGACAGAAAACCGTAGAAATATCAAGCTGGCATTATGGAAGAGAACAGCTTATGACCTTTCACATGTTCATTTCTGCAGCTTATGTCAAACTGAACTTTATTTTGTTGTTAATTTGAAAACAAAAATTCTTTGATCTATGAACTTAATAGAAATTTTCATGCAAACTGTCTTAAAAATATTATTACTGCAACATTAAAGCAAAAATTCATTGATTAATTTACTCTTATACACGCATAATAAGTCAATGTACTTGCATTTACAATAAAGACATTTTCATCCATACCAATCATTTTTTAGAATAACCACAAGAACCAAAATAATAACTTCTCATTGAATACTACAATTATAACTAAAATATTTACGATCAATATTTAACACAGTCGTATAATAAATATCAATTAGTATTTAGTATTATTATATACGAATAAAGTTATGAGTTTGTCTACCAAACCACAAATTTTTTAAGAACCAATAAAAAAACAGTACATTAAAAGATATATATAATATATTATAATATATATCGATATAATATATAAGACAAACCAAAAATTATCATACCCCGATATAATTTGGAGATAGTGCATTTATGTCAGTGAGGATAGCAAATAGTAAACTGGACATATTATAATGTAATTCTTCATACATGGACTATCAGTAAAAGGATAAAAATTAGCAGACAGTGACCACTTTGACCGGACCATGGTTTGGCTTAGGTGTAGCGACATACTCAAGATGATTGTTCTGACACATTAACCTCCGTGCGTTTCTTGTCATATCTTTTACCATTTTCCTAAACAACTAAGCGAATATACTGTAATAATGTGTAAATATGAGGTGTCTGAATACTTTTGGTTTTATATAATAAAGATATATATATATTCAATATACACAAACACACACACATCAATCCCATAAACCTATATATATAGATATATATATATATATATATATAGATAGCTATATATATATACAACACACACACACACACATACATACATAAACATAGATTATATATATATATATAAATTAGAATATAAGACAAACACACACATCACGACCCGATAACATACAATTTATATGCAATTATTAATCTTTAATGTCGTGTAAATGATATTTTACTCCAAAAGTTTGAAATTATATTTTTAAATGAACTGCATTCACACATATCAAGCCCAAGTGGCATTAACGAATGACATAGAACATTTTGATGTTAATGAAAAAGATAGATTTGATTCCCAAAAAGGCAAAGAGATTTTGACATTTTAGGTTACAACTTCTCCCAGTCCCTTAGTTGTGATGACCTACCCCTTGGTTATTCTATATGACCTTGAGAGAATTGACTGACTAAATCCACTTAACTGACTAATGATACCACTTGGCTAAAAGCAAATAATGAATAAAAAAAATATAACTAAAAAAAATTCTAATACAAAAAAATGCATATTGTGATTTAAAACTGGCCAAAAACTTTAGGATCACCTAATATAGTGAATACACCAACCTCTGTACTGGACATTTCTGCATCACCATTTGCCTTTAAACAACCTGCCACCAGATCCCTCCTCACCACAGATAGCCCAACACAGCTGTCAACAGCCTCTCTAGCCCAGGGCAGCGCTGCAGGCCTCCCAGTGTGGACCTAGTAGTTAAGGGCATAAAAGCAGTCTTCCTGCTTCCATACCCGCCTTTCCCCGTTTGCCCCTGTTGCATGGATATGCCCCTCAGAATTTTTCTAAGTTCTTTTTGGACAATAATAAAGACATACAGTGAAAATATGACAGTAGACACCAACAACAAGCCCTAAAGGTTTTTATTGTGCTCTATGTTAGGGCTAGAAAATTACACGAATTCTAAATTAACGCTGGTTATTGTGCGCTACATCTGACACAAAGGTCTGCTGATGCACCTTTGCCTCTGACACTATTGTTTTTAAGTTGTTTTTTTCTGTAGAACCTGACATGTTACAAATCCCCGAAAACTAATTAAAAACATTATCAAAATTCCAAATCAAAAGTCAAGCAAAATGACAAATTATTAAATAAGCAAACTAGAAATTGCCATGTAACAGATCATTGAATGCACTACCGGTCAAATGTTTGGAATAATTCCAATTTTTTTTTATTGTTTTTGATATAAGTTTTTATGCACAGCAAGGCTGAAATTTATTTGATCAAAATACAGTAAAAAAAAAAACAGTAATACTGTGAAATAATACCGTTTCAAATAACTAAGCATTAAATGATTTCTGAAGATCATGACACTCAATACTGGAGAAGCTGCGCCTTAAAAGTCCCTTTGCCATCACGGAATACATTTCATTTCAAAAAAAATATGAAAAGAAAATGTTGTTTTAATTTAATATTGCACACTGTACTGTATTTTGATCCAATAAATACATCCTTGTAGCATAATAGATGTCCTTGAAAATAAAAAACAAAAAATTCTTAATTATTCCAAACTTTTGACCAGAAGTGTATATTAGATATTGTGAAAAGCAGTTTGCACTCCTATTCTGTTTGTTTTTGCGTTTCATCCTTGGCTGACAGACAACAAGTGCCAGTGATATCAGTCCGGGGCAGGTCTACAAAACAAAAACCGGAATATGGCCTCTGCCAAGTCTGCCGACTGGCAGCGCGGAGCTACGAACTCGTCAGTGTCACCTCTGAGACTTCTCATAGCATGCGGTGAAAGTGGGTCCAACCCTGGGATCCAACTTAGTGCAAGTGTTTGTGGGTGTTTCTTCTATTCCCAGGCAGGAGGAAGGATTCCTTTCATCCCAAACATGCTTGCTTGGAGAAGGCGGGCGGCCCTGCCCCTGGGCCCGGCGAGAGGGGCCCAGCCCTGATGTGCCATGCTATCAGTGGTTCCCAAGGCTGGCCAGCCTGGGAAAAGCTGGGTGGACCCATTCCAAAATCAGCATTACATGCATTATTGTTCTTACCCTCCCCGAGTCCCAAGCACACAATGAAAACAACAGCAACAGCCACAATCTCAAGCCCTTCTCTGAACACAAGGCTACCCTTAGTCACTCGCAAATTCCCATTTTAAAACCAAGTTAACTGCTTCATGGCAACAGACACTGTTGCCTGGGCACCAGCTTCCTCAGCCCAGATTCTTCCTTGAGAGTACATTGACCTGTTTTAGATTCAGGGCAAACAAACATTTGTCTTGTTAAATTCAAGTATAGTGCAAGTAAAATGGTTAGGAAACCATTTATTGCTCTTCAGAAAAGTCACCCGAGAACCAGGATTCATTATCAAGCTATAGTGTTATGATAGTCTTAACGGGGCAAACCCTGTTTAAAAAAAGTCTAAAATTGATTTCTGGTCTTTAAGTCTGATCTGAACATCTGACAAGTGCCTTCCTTAAACTAAAAAAATAGGCCATCCTGACCACCTTAGGCTGATTTAAACTGGTTTTTAAGTAGTTCTTAAACAACAACTACAACAAAAGACGTATAAGAAACTAGGAAGTTACTGAGATCATAATCTAGCTGTCTCATCATTTCATGTTATTTCAGTTACTCAAGGGATGTTCCTGTGATGAGTAAATGAAGTCGGAATGAATGAAAATGTTTTCTAATAAAAAATAAACTAGTTATACTGATAACTTTCATTTTCTTGCTGATCAAACTCCAACCAAGATGTTAAGATTATGTCTAACCTGATAAATTTCCGTTGATGACTTTCTGGATTTTAGCAGAAGGTGGTTTCATTTCAGCACCAACCTGAAACAATTAACTCCTGAGTAAATAATCTACTTCTATCTCATTGTTATCCAATCTGTCCGAGACAAATGTGCATCTGTTTATTTTTCCTGTCAGTGGAAGAGCGAACAGCCTTTTGTGAACTTTTGACACCAAAGTCATATTATAGGCACTTTATTAGTGTTTAAGGTCACAGAGAGTCAAGCAAGTGCATCCTATATCAGGAAGCCTTGTGCGTCTCTGGAGTGAAATATTTGGCTTTTAGTCGGAGCGCCGGCCATGAGTCGGAAATCCTGGGAAGCCAGTTCATGGCAGACAGGCTCCAGGCGTCGTATGGGCCAACGTTGAAGAGAATGGGTTAGAATAATAGGGCCCTTCCTGCTATTCTCAGATTCGGGGCAGTATTTCTGTCACGGCTTTCCATCGTACTGTGTCCGGCATTTGGCTTTGGCACCCATCAACCCACATGCTATGCTCAGAAATACACTAATCTGCACTGCAAGTGACATTTGGCTCAACACAAAGAGTCTGTCAGAATTATGCCAGCATCAGAACAATATCAATGTGGTCATTTTGCATGGCTATCAAGGGAGCGTACACTCATGTAAACATGTTTATCAATCTTTAAAAGATGTTTTAAACTCTGCTGTAGTGTGTGGTGAGGGTTTAAAATACAAAAATGGCATATATGGGGCAAGAAAACACACAGACAGGTGCCCCTTCTCTACTTCCTGTCTTATGACCTGAGCTTCCTGTCAGGATACATGAGTTTGAGGAAGCCATGGGTTTCCCCTTCTGCATTCAGCTCTCATTGTTCAAACATCGTTACCCAATTGTCAAGCATACCTTTTATTCACTGTGGCACCTACGTTATTTACACAATAGCTTTGTCTCCACTGCTGGAACCCATGGAATTTCATGCATTGTCAGCCCTTCAGACAATTCTAAATACTGAAAAATGACATTCTAAATGACAAAAGTTCTAGCTAAATACTAAAATAACTGAACATTTTGTAAGCTTTTAGTTTTCGTACCTTTTGAACATTTGGTCCAAATACTCAAACATGCCACAGTGCTTGTAGATCATTGGAAAGTCAGCGAAGAGATGGTTTTGTTTGAATCCAACCTACAGAAATACAACAATTTTCAGTTCAGCAAACTCATCCATTATGAATAAATAAATGTTTCTTTGTAAATATGTACTTTTGACAAAAGCTTCATTCATTCAAATCTGGATTGGGAAAATTCAGAATTGAAAAATTGGCTCCCTTTCAAATGCATGATTTGGAATTTGAATCAAATTGTTCACACCCCACAGGAATTTTAATTGGAAATAAAAGTGAAGTGATAGGAAGTGGAAGTCTATATATCATTCATCCATCCATCCATCCGTCCATCCATCATGGACTTCTAAAAAAATCCCCTTAAAAACAAAAATTCCCTTAATCTAAAAAATTTTTCAGTTCATTTAATTTTACTTTCTGGCTTCAGATGTTAATTGCAATTCTGATCTTGTTTGCTACCTCAATTCAAATTCAATTCTAAATCCATTTCTGCATTTATATGTAAATGGAATTCTAAATTAAATTCTGAAGATCACACAAGATCAACCCAGATTAAAAATGTATAGGTACTAAAACACAATACCATTTCTCTCATTGCAGTAATTAGCTTAAAAAAATAATAATTTTCCTGTCATTAATGTAATTTAAGAGAAGAAGACATTTAACAAATGCATTGAAGTTGCTATTTGACACTGAAAATCTTAACTCTTTTATCCAATTGCATAAGCAGTCTGGCTCTGCTCCTATATCAGTGGCTTCTGGCTCGCTCTGCTTGCAGGGAAGCAGCTGCCCTGGACGCCCAGTCTGAGCAGACTCCAAAGGCAAATGTGTTAAAGTAATTAACAGACAAGAAAGAGGAAGTCATCAGATACACATTAAGTGACCTGACCACTGTGAAATCACTACTCTAGCCGGCAGGATATAACCACAGTCCAAGAAAGAGATATGCTTTCACATGTGGCACCAGTCAGTGAAGGCCAACAAGATAATCTTCTCTTCAACACCAAAAACAAACAGAAGAAAGGAAAGATGTCCTCTTGTGACACCTGTGCTAATCATTACTGGTTTGTCAGATATATGTATGTATGAATGCATATATAAATATATGTATATACAGTGGTGTGAAAAAGTTTTTACCCCCTTCCTGTTTTTTTAATTGTTTGCATATTTGTCACACTTGACTTGTTTCAGATCATCAAACAAATTTAAATATTAGTAAAAGATAACAAGATGCAGTTTTTAAATGAAGGTGTTTATTATTAAGGGAAAACAAAATCCAAAACTACATGGCCCTGTGTGAAAAATTGTTTGCCCCCTAAACCTAATAACTGGTTGGCCACCCTTAGCAGCAACAACTGCAATCAGGCGTTTGCGATAACTGGCAATGAGTCTTTCATTTCGCTGTGGAGGAATTTTGGCCCACTATTCTTTGCGGAATTGTTTTATTTCAGCCACATTGGAGGGTTTTCGAGCCTTTTTGAGGTCATGCCACAGCATCTCAATTGGATTCAGGTCAGGACTTTGACTAGGTCACTCCAAAGTCTTTTTTTTTGTTTTTCTTCAGCCATTCAGAGTTGGACTTGCTGGTCTGTTTGGGATCACTGTCCTGCTGCAGAACACAAGTGCACTTGAGCTTGAGGTCACAAAATGACGGCCGGACATTCTCCTTCAGGACTTTTTGGTAAACAGCAGAATTCATGGTTCCATTTATCACAGCAATCTTCCAGGTCATGAAGCAGCAAAACAGCCCCAGACCAAACATACCACCACCATATTTTACTGTTGGTAAGATGTTCTTTTCTGAAATGCAGTGTTACTTTTACGCCAGACGTGATGGGACACACACCTTCCAAAAAGTTACACTTTTGTCTCGTCAGTCCACAGAGTATTTTCCCAAATGTCTTGGGGATCATCAAGATGTTTTCAGGCAAAACTGAGACGAGCCTTTATGCTCTTTTTGCTCAGCAGCGGTTTTCATCTTGCCATGCAGACCATTTTTGCCCAGTTTCTTTCTTATGGTGGAGTCATGAACACTGACCTTAACTGTGGCAAGTGAGGCCTGCATTTCTTTAGATGTTGTTCTGGGTTCTTTTTTGACCTCTTGGATGAGTCGTCGCTGTGGTCTTGGGGTAATTTTGGTCGCCCGGCCACTCCTGGGAAGGTTCTCCAATCTTCCATGTTTTTTTTGTTTTGCCATTTGTGAATAATGCTCCAGTGGGGTTCTGCAGGGATCCCAATTTAGAAAATGCTTATAACCTTTCCAGACTGATATCTCATTTTCTTTCTTTCTCATTTGATTTCTGATTTCTTTGGATCTTGGCATTATGGCTAGCTTTGAGGACTGTTGGTCTACTTCACTCACTTTGTCAGGCAGTCTATTAGGAGAGTTCTTGATTGCGAACAGGATGTGCAGTAAGCAGCCCGGGTGTGACTAAGAAATGAACTCAGTGTTATACCCCCACAGTTGTAACAGGGGGCAAACACTTTTGGCACACAGCCATGTATTGTTTGATTTAGTTTCCCCTAATATAAAAACCTCATTTAAAACTGCATGTTGGTGGTTCTTGTGTTATCTTTGACGGTAGTACATTGTTTGATGATCTGAAACATTAAAGTGTGACCAACATGCAAAATAATAAGAAATCAGGAAGGGGGCCAACACTTTTTCCCACCACTGTATATATATATAGATAAGTTTTTATTGAATATTTTAGCAAGTGATATATAATCCTCTTGAAAGAAAAGTTACCACTGTTAACATTTATCTGTGAAGCCAAAATTTGTTTTTCAAAACATATTTTTATTATCTATTGCTGTGGAAAACCCTAATAGAACACTGTGAACTCAAGTCTAGCCTCCAGGCAATAGCTACAGCCATTAACCAACCTTCCCCTGAGTTTTAAGACAGGGTTTTCTCCTTATGCTTGGCTTGGGTATCACCGGCCCTGAGGAAGCACAAGGTTAGAGAGAGATCCAGGAAAGCATTTTCTGCCAATCTCAACCAGGGTAAGACCCCAAAGAGCCACAACATTGATATGGGGTGTCACTGCCTGGTGATAAACAATGCTGCATATTGTTGTTTTGGGCTGCACCCTCTGGTTCTTTATCAGGAAGCATCCTTCCACTCCCCATGATTGTGATGGCAATGGGTGTGCTACAGAATGACGGACTTATATAAGTGTTAAAGAAGTTAAGATAAATTTAGTGCACTTTGAGCATGTCTCAGTTTTTCAGAAACAGGGAAATCTAGGAATCATAGTCTCAGCTAACCAGACTTTTGACTATCTGAAAAAAGTCTAGTATAGCATAATCACACATTTAGATAGCTTGATAGACATAAAAGTAATTCACAGACATAATTAAACTAAACTTGTGTTTGTGGATATACAAACAGAATGCCACAAAATGTGAGCTAATATATTTTAAAAGGCTGAGGTTGAGACGTTATTTTATAAAGTGTCATTTAAAATTTGGGGTCCGTAAGAATTTTAAAAATGTTTTTGAAATGTCCCTTATGCTCACTAAGGCTGCATTTATTTGTCCAATACGCAACACATAGTCCACTTTACATACTTACAGTTTCAATACTGGTTTTCTGCTTAAATACGGGTAAAATAATTTATTTCTGTATTGCAAAGCTGAATTCAGCCCCTCTTATTCCAGTCTTCATAGTCGCATGATCTTTCAAATCCTTCTTAACCGTATTTGGTCTCAAAAACGTTCTGATTATTAGATTATCACTGTAAAGTTTGCTGCTTAATATTTTTTGTTAAACATTGGTAAACATTTTTTCATGATTTTTTATTTTTTAGAATTCTCCTAGACATCAAGAACAGCACAACGCATTTATTTGAAAGGGATCTTTTATGACATTATACAGTTTTACTATAATTTTTCTCATTTACAGGCATCCTTGCTGAATAAAAGTATTCTTATATCTTTAAAACACAATCTTAATGACACCAGACTTTCAAACAAATCTTATTATAATGTTTGGACAACAATGCAATAAAAATGAGCAAAGAACATTTCCTTGATATTCAGGGGAGTTAGTCTAGGAGGACTGACTCTGTTATCTGAATATGACCTGCTATGGCTAAAAGAAAGATTTCTTTAAGGGCAATAACTCACAGCCAATTTGTGCTTGACTTACTTTTTTTAAATAAGAAAAAAGCTAAATCAAAAGTGGCAAACATTGCATGTCTAAATATTTATATCTTTAGACAGATATAAGATATCTTTCTGCTGCCAACATCAAGATAGATCACAGTCACAGATTTTGAAGGTGGCTGATCGCTGGTTTTTGGAGTTAAAAAAGGATGACTGAAGGCTCGTCTATGGTGGGAACGAGTTTCAAGTACAAAATTCAAGAATTTCAGGCTAATTTTGAACAAGCCTAAATCTGTGTGTGGTTTATTTTCGATCTGATTGGCTGGGCCTCCATCACTGTTTGGAAGTCCAGACACTGACTAATCAGTGCGAGCAGTTGAAAAGCACTAGCGCACATACTTGACCCTAGGCCCTCTGGTCTTACTGCTATCACCCGAGACAGCACTGTTGAATCTGGAGGAGAATGCGACAACAGCAGGCTCAGCTCGTCTTATCAGGCTGAGTGAGGGCCACCAGCTGACCATATGCAGACCCCAGATCAGCAACACGTCTGCTAATTCTGCAGGGGAAAACCTGGACTGAAGGTCCGAGCCTGGAAAATACCTGTCATCAGAAGAGCCGCGATCAGCAGCAGGAATCTTGCTACATTCACACCAGGAGAAACGCAGAGGGAGAGGTGTCCACAACAGCTCCCAGATACTCTGCTGCTGTCTTTTCCACCGGCAGAAAACACACAATGCTTGTCACTGTGCATTAAAGCTGAAAAAAATTTTGGGTAGGACAGACAGTCTATGAAATTTCAATAAAATTTATTATTTGTACAGAAATAATAGAATAAAATATTTTTTATATAAAACACAAATTGAATTATAAAGAAAGGAAAAGCTCACCTGAAAATAAAAAAATCTGTCATTATTTAACCACCCTCATGTTGCTCCAAACTCATTTTTTTCTGTAGAACACAAAAAAGGATTTGTCCAAAAGTAGTGAGCCATATGATTGCTTTGATGAACAGCAAATATTTCTGTTTATTTCAATGATTTACAATATCTGTTTATGTGCAAAATGGCTGTATTGGCACATACTGACATATTTTGCAATGCTGTTACATAGGTACTGGCTGCAAGAAAGCATTTTATTTAAGGGCCTAAGCTGGTTCTGCTCTAAATATTGTGTGGGTTTGTTGTTTGTATATTTTGTAAATACACATAGCATAGTCTGAAAATTGAAAAAAGGCTATACATAAAATGATGGCTGACAAAGTGGTCAGCCATACAGAATCCTAAAAAATCATGGTTTTCACAAAAATATTAAGCAGCTGTTTTCAACACCGGTAATTACGAGAATGTTTCTTGAACACCAAATCAGCATTGATTTCTGAGGGATCTTGTGACACTGAAGAGTAATGGCTGTGGAAAATTCAGTTTTGCCATCACAGGAATAAACATTCTAAAATATATTAAAATACAAAATACATATTTTAAATTGATATAATATTTCACAATATTAGTGTTTTACTGTATTTTTGATCAAATAAATACCACCTACGTAGGTGAGCACAAGTCCTTCAAAAACATGAAAACTACACCCTGACCCTAAACTAGCACGCATGAACTAAACTATCCTTAAATCAAGAGACTTGACATTTCATTTCAGTAGTCTGCCACACGTCAATGGGTAGTGATGTAAATACTGGGTGGGTTGTGAGAGTTGATTGTTTGCTTATATGTGCACTGTATATTGTTTAGTGAATACACACAGTGCTTTATGAGTACTTTATTATTGATATCGATTTTTTACATGCACTTTAGTTACTGGTGAATAGAAGTGAATATTTGTGTAAACGCAGTACACACTGCAAATTAGGTCAAGTGTTACAAGTATATAACTCATAAAAGGAATACAGAGAGACGATTATTAGCGACTAAATTGAGAACATTATAACTGTAAAGTTTGAACTGTAAATGACAGGACTAGGCAACATGATCCTTTCAGCAATCTATAGCACCACACTGTTGCCAAATATGTTTTCTTGCCGAACTTGTTAAAATAGTCCCAGCAAACAGACTGAACTGTATTCTGTATAAATAGAATGATCATTTAAAGGATTCATCCACAAATGTTAATGTGAATAAAGACGCTTCAGTCTCATTCATCAAGCCAAAGCCGTCTTGGATGGGAGTGTTGAGTTACTGTACAGAATGGCAACAGCTGTGGCTTTCATTGTTTGTAGCCACACTCTCTTTCTTCCTGTAATATAGTGGTCAGGCTACATTACAGGTCAAGCAACTCTGGCCACTCTGGATTTACTGCAGCAGAGGTTGCCGTTCGGTCAGAGATCAGAGAGCTGGCTTTCAGAGAGGGTCAGTAAGAGTAACTAGTTGGCGCTGACAGGCAGCTGGCAAAGACCATGCTGAGGAATGATCAATGGCTAGAAAAAATTTAACATATCAGCTTCATTTACATGACTACACTGATTTTACTGTATATATACTGTATATACTACTGTTTCAAGGTTTTGTGTAAGATTGTTTTTTGAAAGAAAATAACAGTTTTTTTCACAGGGACGCATTAAATTGATTCAAAATGACAGTAAAGACATTTATACGATCAAAAATCCCGGTTTCAATAATGTCATTCTTTGACCATTCTAAAACTAAGCAGCATAACGGGATTCAGCATTGATAATAAAAAATGTTTCTTGATCAGCAAATCAGCATATTATAATGTTTTCTGAAGATCATGTGACACTGAAGAGTTGAGTAATGGCTGCTGAGAATTCAGCTCTGATATCACAGGAATAAATTACATTTTCAAATTCATTTACCTAATTTTCATAAAACATCAGCTAACCCCAGTGTCCATAGTCTTAAGCTGAGAGCAAAACACAAAAAAAATACTATAAAAGCACCATAAAAGTAGTCAGTCATGCAATACACTTTAAGTCTCCTGAAGCCTATACAATACCTTTGCGCGTTAAACAGACCATAATTTCAGTAATTATTATTCTCTTACTGTCTTTATCTAATACAAAGCAAAAACACAATTTGTCTGTGTGAACTATTCCTTGAAATAACTGAGTAAAGTTTAGGAAATCCCTGCAACCCTTGACACTTCTTTGTGAATCTGATAAGATAAATGACCGAGACAAGAAGGGGAAGCAAACCCTTGACACGCTCTCACTGTCTGAGCTGCAAGTAAGGGTCTCTCTCTCCTTCAGCCTGAGTGTTTACTTTGGATTATAGTAGATGCTTCCAGACCTCTGAGAACTCACATCCTGAAGCTGATACGTCCTGTTGCACTCAAAGATTCAGTTGGTTCCCTCTAAAACTCCTAAAAACCCTCAGAAGCTAAACTAGCTGGCTATCAAGGTTGTAAAACACATAACAGACGGTTCTTCTAATCTTTAAGGAAATTACGAAATTGATAATTAAAGCTTGTGGTGTTTTGCATGACAGGTGCTGGTCAGGTCTTTCATGTGTGAAATATAGACTATAAAACAAAACATGAGAGCGTTTGTGTGATGTCACACCACTGGTACGATGCACATCTGATTTAAAGCATTCAAATGAGCATTTATGATAATTTTGCAACATTAAAAGAAACTACTACATTACAAAACACTAGAAATGCATTTCAATGCAAGGCAAGACATTCATATTTAATATTCATATATAATATATATGCACATACATATATATAGCAATATCACACTTGTAGCAGTGCGAAATGGCTCGTATTCAGCCACGGCTGTCATTCGCTGTTAGGCGGTATCACACTGCGTGTCTGCCCAGTTGTATACAGCCATTTGAGAAAAAATTCAGAAAATTGCAAGAGATAAACAGCTACGACTGGTGATATTACATTATAAACATTTTGACGGAACAAGTGTTATAAATAGATAGAAACAACAAACGGATCTCTTAGGTCTTTAAAAAAACTCTTTGTTCCTTCCACCACGGATTCAAATCTCAAGTTGACAGTTCAACAGCTGAGCTCAAGCCTCCAATACTAATTCGAAAACGTCACTTTAGAACTTGTAACGAAGGAACGTTGAGTTGCTTCGTTGAAAGCTTATTGTATTATTGTATTAAAAGCTCACTGTATTATGTAAGGAATAATTGACAATGGGTCATTGAATTATTCGAAAATAATGCACACCTGAGGTGGCGATGCGGCCATGATTGTTTAATTAACCATTTTAATAATTTCTCAAAAGTACTATTAATTTATGTTTAGGCTTTTTTTAATGGTCAAAAAATCAAATGCACCTTTAATGGAACATTGAAATACTGTTTGCAACACACCTCTGAGGAACTGGCATGAAAAGTCCCTAGGACAGTGTACAGTGCTCTCTGACCCTGTGTGGTGGTCTTTGAGACCGAGGGGGTCAAAAGAAAAGTCTAGATGTGGCTCTGAAGATCAGGCCTGTTTGATGTAGCTCACCACGGCTGCTGTTGCTGCATGCCTGTGAAGATGTTTATGGCAGCTGGAGACTCAAAACTCTCCCGGAGAAATCTGCACGACACGGTCTGACTGAGGAAACAGCGTTATGAGGGTCTTGACCCAGAGCTGGAGAATGCTGTGGGCTTGAAATGGTGACAGATAATGAGCACAGATCTTCTAAGGACAGCCTTCACTAAACAGCTTTTTTCCTTCTTATACCGAAAATAAAAGCCTATACAGACACTTTTTTTTGCATTTCCTGGGAACTAAAGCTATAAACTCAGCGTTATGGCTAACAATTGCCCAAAATTTGAAATAGATTGTTTTCATATGGCACTTTAAAGATAATATACTTGTGTGTCTGTGTGTTGTGTGTGTGTGTGTGTATATATATCTTATATATGTATATATTATATATAATTATATATATATATAGATATATAGTTTTGTATATTATATACACAAACACCACACACACCCCACACACACTTTTATTTTGTCAAAAGTGTAGATTTTCTAATATATATAGTACAATTATATGTTATAATATTTATATATATTTTGGCCTTTAAAATTTGGTGGGTCTTGTTAGCATTAGTTTTTAAAAATAAAAATGAAATGTGAAAAAGTAAAGTTATGATTTAATATTGCAGTATTATTACATTTATTATTATTACACGTAATTTAACATTTTCATAATTTCATCTGCAAAAGAAATTTCTGTATAAAAGCATATGGCGTTTTAAAAGTTGTGTACATGCACCTTTTCGCGGTAAATTCAGCTTCTGTGCCACAATGTAAATACGGCATTAAACTAGCTAAAATCCCGCTCTTGAGAGGTCTGAAAGACGAGCGGCTGTTGCTGCTGCGGTCGATGGTGGTGGTGAAGTCGGTGGAGGGAGTGAGGCAGAAGGGGTTTATCGTCGCTCTGTTGGGAAAATAACAGCCTCAAGGTAGACCGCGGCAAACAGGAAGGGTGTGGACAGGATTCGAGCGCAGCTGCTGCCGCTGAGCAGCGTCTGCTCCCTCAGACTTTGATGTGTGGGCACACTGCGCTCTGTGCCACGAGATAAACACTCTGGGAGCGAGGAATTGTTTGTGTTACGCATAGCTCCGTAATGACAAGAAGCCTGTGTGAAAGTCAGCTGCCGCCGACAGCCCCGCGGGAAGCACGTGCGGAGACCGTCGGCCCTGAGATAATTGATGAGCGATGTCACTGACGAGTCATCGGTGGCTCCTTTATACCCTAAATAATGTTAACATTTTAAATTTAACCTTGCTTCTTGCATTGATTTGTATAGTGATCAAAGATAAGCAAACAAATATTGATGAAAAATATAATTTAATTTTTTACTTGCTATTCCTCTGAAGATTACCCTTTTCCCCCGCTAATGTCACTTTGGTAGGAAGCTCTGATTTAAAGATTAAAAATGGTAATAGCGACCTTTTATCTTACAAATTAGACCTTTTTTTAGAAATTGCGACAATTTCAGAATTTTGAGATAAACACAGAATTGCAAGATATGAACTCGCAATTCTTTGAAGAAAACTCTGAACCGTGATAAACGCGCAATTGAGAGAGAAAAAAATATGAATTGTTAGATTTAAAAAGTCACTATACGTTTGTCAGAAACAGAAATACTGAGAACTGCAGATGTAAACTCAGAATTCAAGAAAAAGGTTCGGAAATTGCGAGATGAAACTCGGAATTGTGTGAAAGAAAGTCAGAATTTTGAGTTTATATCTCGCAATTCTGAAAAAAAGCTGAATTGTGAGATATATACTCAGATATAAACTTTTACTTGCTCTTCCTCTGAAGCGATGTTTTTTTCTGCTAATGTCACTTTGGTATATGAAGCTTTGATAAAGAAAAAATTGTTTATGTAATGCATAGCTCCATAATGACATGAAGCCTGTGAGAAAGTCATCTGCTGCCGACAGCCCCGCAGGATGTCAGACAGAATTCTAAGTTTAACTCACAGTCTGAGAAAAAAAGTCGGAATTGTGAGATATAAACCCAGAATTGCGAGAAAAAAAGTTATTCCAGAATGAAAACAGGCTTCCATATGGGCCATGTGGGCTATTGGCTAAAATGAACCAAATAGCTAGTGTACCTGGCTTCATTCTTGCTTTTCATGATCAAATCAATTTTCAATAGGTAAAATAAAGCCCTGCCCTACATTTATTCTCCTGTATGCTGTTTTACTTGAAATTACATAAAGTTGCTGAAAACACCAATTCATGTTGACTTTAAGCATTTGGTTAATTTCATTATTTATTTTTGTTTTAATAGGAATGTAGTGTTCTCAGCTCTACGGTGGCCGAGGAGTGCAAAGCAAATCACAATTCTGAAAACAAAATAACAAATTACAAACGCAAATGCAAGTTTAAAAAACAAAATAACAACTCAGGAAGCACAACAACAATTCAGAAAACATTATAACAAATTCGAAAACTAAATAAACAGTCAGAAAACACAAGGACAAATCCAAAAACAAATTAACAAGTCAGAAAGCACAACGACAATTCAGACAAACCGGATGAGGTAGGTATAGTTTGAGACAGCGTCATTGGTTTGGGATTACTCACAGCTGACTGATCTGTCAATCAACGTATACAGGAAGAACCAGCCGAAAAATAGCAGAGTCGTGGTAGAAAGTTCAGAGATGGTATTAAAGTAGCAAAAATTAAAGTGGTATTAAATCAGCAGCTTGCTTGATGCGATCAACCCAGGTTTGATTCCGTCTTTTGCCGAACTTTTTTTTCTCCCTTTTCAAATCTCGTGTATTAGCGATGGATTCTATTTACACTAAGTGAAAGTAGCAGTATTTTTAGCAAT
Source organism: Sinocyclocheilus anophthalmus (assembly GCA_018155175.1). Lineage (NCBI taxonomy): Eukaryota > Metazoa > Chordata > Actinopteri > Cypriniformes > Cyprinidae > Sinocyclocheilus > Sinocyclocheilus anophthalmus. The sequence continues at coordinate 127,023 of JADLZN010009863.1, forward strand.
ATGCTATTTACTCTAAGTGCAAATACCTATTTACACTATGTTTAAAATAGCAGGGTTTCTACTATCAAGTATACTACTTGTAGCAAATAGTGGCAATTATCTGCACTTCAGTATTGTAGCACATTAAAAACATGTATCAATACAATGCACTTATTGGGCCTCATTTACGAAACGAACGTACGACAGAAAATTGAGCGTACGGTCGTTTCAACGCAAAACTTGGAATTTATCAATATGGACGTGAGCGGTGGCTACGATCAAATCTCACGTCTGGTCTCAGCTCGTGTACGCAAGTTTTTGAGTTACCTGAACTTGTGCGCAGCATATAAATATGGTGGAGATTTGTAGAATGACAGCATTTGTTTATTTTTATTTTCCTGACCATCAAACGAAGCTCATTAGTCGATCGTTAATCAGTAAGATTAGAATGTCTTTTTTTTGTTGTTGTTTTGTACAGGGCTTTATCTTTATATGAGCGAATAGCAGCTTAAACAAGACCGTGAGGATTCAATCGTCGCATCATGCACCTGCAGCGCTTCTGTGAAAGGAGAAAAACTGAAATTAAGTTTATAAAAGGAATCAAATCAATAGGATCACACAAAATATATAATAGGCTATAATATAATTAACAGATTAACAAAACGGGGAAAAAAACACTGTGCAACAAGTATAGGTTGTGCTCGTTTTGTGACACTCTTAATGCATTTAATTTCTTTATATCTTTATTTGATTTAAACCATCTGATCGCACAGGCGCCTCTCGCACACACAAACAACATTAGTTCTAACGTTGCCTGACATTTCAGCCATTCATAATCAGACTAAAATGCAGTCAACCAAACATAAAAGTAACACTGTTTATTTGAAAAGATCCTCTGTAAAATCAGCATGCAGCGCCCAAACAATAAACATTTTTGCACATGTGAAGGATTTTACACGGATATTAGAACATGAGTGAAGTATAAAGCCATGTTTAGGCTGCATAATGAATAATAGTAATGCAAACAAATGTAACAAATATGGCAAAAATGGAAACATTTGTATTCTTGTGGTATGAGACAGGCTCGTGAGCCCAATGCTGTTTTAGTTTTGCTTGACATTTGTATGCTGTTTATATTGAATGCCACTATAGCCTAATTTGTTTTGTTTTTTTATAGTTGAATATATAATTTTATAACTACGTATTTTTCATTCTTGTTCTGTTCTGAATACCGTTAATTTTTAAATATTTGTTGTAGAGTGAGGTGAACTAAATAGGCTGTTTATATTTATTTTAATATACATATAAATTACATAAATGAATATAGCCTAGTTGTTTGCAATTACAAGGTTAACGGGTGTTTTGGAGTAAGATCAATTTCTCTTTAGCGAGATACTTCCTCTTTTTGGCCGGGTTTTGTTTCTCCGTGTCGTAAACTCTAGGGCGAGGCTTCGAAACCTGGGTGTTTTTAGGGGCGTGATATTCAAATGACAATTGTTTTCAGCCGCCACATTTATCAACATACGATCATTCATACGATGAGATCGGCGGCATACGAATGTTTCATAAATCACACTTGAACTCTGTCGTAAGTTGATTTGTGCGCACAGATCTGCGCTCGTTTCTACGTTATATTGATAAATGAGGCCATGAGTTGTAAAATTCCATTTTAAATTATTACATGCCCGATGCCACCTGATTGGTACATAGAAGCCCTCCCTACACCTTACCATAGCCCTACCGATAGTTATTTCTACTTTTTCAATATTTCCTTAATTTTTTATTGAAAATAAATGCCTTTACGATGTGATACGGGATTTGAAAAGGGAGAAAAAAAAGTTTGGCAATAGGCGGGTTCGAACTCGGGTCGATCGCATCAAAAAGCCAATGACTGGGGCTTATCCATCTGCGTCACTGGAGCTGATAGTTTACAGTCACTTTTAACTAAATGTAAACATACACTCCGTATTTTTTATTCCATAGTAAAGGCAATTCATTCAATACATTTAAACTAAGCTACTTTAATACCATCTCAGAACTTCCTACCACGACTCTGCTGTTCTTCAGCTGGTTCTCCCTGTATACGTTGATTGACAGATGCCTCGTCCAATCAGCGGTGAGTAATCCCAAACCAATAGCACTGTCTCAAACTATACCTACCTCGTCCGGTTTGTCTGATTTGTCGTTGTGGTTTCTGACTTGGTATTTTGTTTTCGAATTTGTAATTGTGTTTTCTGACTGGTTATAATGTGTTCTGAATTGTTGTGCTTTCTGAATTTTTATTTAGTTTTTTAGACTTGCATTTGCGTTTGTAATTTGTTATTTTGTTTTCAGAATTGTGATTTGCTTTGCACTTCTCGGTCACCGCAGAGCTCTGTTTAAACACTTTAACTGTGTTTAAATCCATTTGGCAGATTTTCCAAAATCACCACAGAAAACGCCAGTAAATTCCCATCTGGGCCTGTTTTTAAATGTTAAAAAAGCTGATACATAATATTAACTTTTACATTTGTTCGGGTTTAATGTCATTTAACGTCATATTTTCAAGACTTTCCTGTAAGGCACTGGTGTTGGAAAGCATCCCTCTTGTCCTCTCCAACACTCCATAAAACATTATATTCACCTTGGGAATACTGCTGTGGAGAAAGACTTGTGGCACTGACTGGGAGGGAGGCAAACATTCTTCAAGGGTCTAAATAAAGTCTGTGAGACACTCTTTCTCATGGGCCCTGTTGACTCATGAAGCAACAACAGGGCAGAGTGTGTGTGGCCTTAAATCAATGCTTAGCATTTGAGAAACAGAGTCTGTCTGACAGAAAACAAGTGACTGGTCTAGTGCTAGCATAGCACTGCATGATCAGAACGTGGTGATGGGAATATAACCGATACCGACGTTGCCGGCAGTGTCTTGCATCGGCAGTGTACGTGCGAGGATACTCTTCACCTGGCAGAACACTAGGGAAAATGACAATCGGAGACAAAATAGAGAGGAAGTCCGTGTTTGCTAAGTCAGTTTTGATTACTGGTTTCACAGTTATTTAGGGGAATTCGCCCCAAATAGGGAAACGAAAATACAACGTGAGACCCTGCATTATTATTAGTCGTTTTTAAATGATTCATTGCATGTCCTTGAAACCGTAGAAAATGTGTGCCAATCTCATGCAGGTGGTATAGGAAAATAATTGCCGCCCCCTTTAAAATACATCACATGTTTTTGTTTGCTTTTGCGAATGAAAAAAAATGAAGATGGGACGTTGTATTTACCCAGCGATTTACTAAATGAAACTCTATAACATCACGTGAACATATATTACACCAACATACATATATATTTTATAGTAAAAATTAAAAAAATAATGTAGTTGGAAAAAGTATCACACCCTTGTGTCAGTATTTTGTTAAACCTTTTTCTTTAATTACAGCCTTTAGTCTGTTAGGATGTGTCTAAAGTAACTTTGCACATTTGCAATATTTGCCCACTCTTCTTTGCAGAACTGCCCAAGCTCAGTTAAATTTGATGGTGAGCGTTTGTGGACTGCAGTCTTCAAGTAATTCCACAGATTGGGGTTTAAGTCTGGGCTCTGACTATAGGCCATGCAAGGACATTCGCCTTTTTCTCCTTCAAACACTGTGTGGTCAGTTTTGCTGTGTGCTTTGGGTTATTGTCATGTTGGAAGGTAAACTTTCTTACTATTGACAACTTTTTGGCAGAGGGCAGCAGATTTTCCTCAAGAATTTGATTGCATTTTGCCCCAGATGCAGAGAAACACCCCCATAACAGGATATCACAACCTCCATGCTTTACTGTAGGAATGCAGTTATTTTGATGGTGAGCTCTATTGGATTTCCGCCAGACATATCGTTAGGGGTTGAGGCCAAATAATAAAATTTTAGCCTCATCTGCCTCAGAATCTTCAATGTGCGTTTTGGCAAAGCTCAGTCATGACTGATGTTAGATGGGGCTTTTTTTTGCAAAAACCCTCCCCGACAAGCCAAACAGTGGTGGGAATTTGTGATATTGTTTACACTGACCACAAATGGACCACTCTTTGTCATAAAACTGCAACGCTTCAGAGTTGCTTGTAGGCCCTTGGGCGCCTCTCTGACCATTTTCCTCCTGGATCTGTTCATTAACGGTTGGGGAGCGGACCGTCCTGATCCAGGGAGGGTCTGTGTTGGACCAAATACCTTCCACTTCTTAATAAAATACTTCACTGTGCTTCTAGGCATTGATAAAGCCTTTGAATTATTTTTGTATCCATCTCCTGAATAGCGTGTACACAACGATTTATTCCGGTAATTATGTATAATTTAGATAAATAAAAGATCAAGATCGTGAGAGAGAGAGAGCAGAGAGTCTCTCGCTTTTATATATATAATATATTCCAGGGGGGAAAAAAAAAGTATTTAGGTCGCCACCAATTTGCAAGTTCTCCCACTTAAAAAGATGAGAGAGGCCTAATATTTTCATCATAGGTATACCTTAACTATAAGAGACAAAATGAGAAAAAAATCCAGAAAAACACATTGTAGAATTTTTAAAGAATTTATTTGCAAATTATGGTGGAAAATAAGTATTTGTTCAATAACAAAATTTAATCTCAATACTTTGTTATATAACCTTTGTTGGCAATGACAGAGGTCAAAACGTTTTCTGAAGTCTTCACAAGGTTTTCACACACTACACTGTTGCTGGTATTTTGGCCCATTCGTCCATGCAGATCTCCTCTAGAGCAGTAAATGTTTTGGGGCTATCGCTGGGCAACACAGATTTTCAACTACCTCCAAAGATTTTCTATGGGGTTGAGATCTGGAGACTGGCTCGGGCCACTCCAGACTTGAAAAGCTTCTTACGAAGCCACCCTGCGTTGGCCCGGTGGCGGGGTGTGGGTGGGATCCTTGTATGCTGAAAGGACGAAAGAAGGGGAAGACACGTTTCATCTTCTATGCCCTTGCTGATGGAAGGAGGTTTCACTCAAAATCTCACGATACATGGCCCCAGTCATTCTTTCATTTACACGGATCAGTCGTCCTGGTCCCATTGCAGAAAAACAGCCCCAAAGCATGATGTTTCCACCCACCTACCCCTTTCACAGTAGGTATGGTGTTCTTTGAATGCAACTCAGAATTCTTTCTCCTCCAAACACGACAAGATAAGTTTTTACCAAAAAGTTCTATTGGTGGTCATTGACCCCCATCAGAACAAAGAAAGAAAAAAAAAAGTTTCAACATGTATTTTTACCCGTTCTGTTGACTGTATTTGCATCTTCATGTCACTGAAATATATACATATATGATTGTTAAATATTCTGTTTTAGGGGGACCTGGTCTTGCAGTGCAGCTATCTATTTGAGGCATTGACAAAAATCTGTGTAGTGACAAAAAACCACAAACTCATCAAAATTGTTCAAGGGAGGTGAGACATGCACTGTATTTCTATCTGAATTGCCTTGGATACTCAGTCCTGCTCACAGAGATAGACTGATTATTGTATTTAACAAGAATGCATTATACATACACCGAATTGTTGTCATTTTGTAGTGTGAGGTTTGACATCCAGCCTGGCAAAGAGGGCTTTGTTGATTTTAAGAGCAGCAGTGAATCAATGGTCTACAGAGCCAAAAATGGACACTTGATGGTGGTGAGTCCACATAATGCAATGCACA
>JADLZN010009864.1:0-72625 GCA_018155175.1 Sinocyclocheilus anophthalmus
TGTCCGGGGACAGCGTCATTACCTGGTCGCCGGGAGGAGGTGGAGTCGTCTGTGCAGTGGTGCTGTTTGGGCCGCGAAGCGAGCAAAGAGACGTTCAGCTCGTTCACAGGGAGATTGGGTGCTGTCCGGTGCGTGGTGGGGGCTTGTAGTCTCGCCTCGCGATGTTCTGACCCCTGCCAAGCGCCGAGTGCGCTGCTGCACTGAACAGGGCATTACTCCCGCTGGAGTACTGACTTTTTTTTTTGGCCTTCCTGATGCCGCGGGAAAGTTGTCCTCCTAGCTTCTTCAAGCCCACCTCATCTTCTCCACTCTGAAGGTGCGAAGGCGTTCCGCCGTCTCAGGAGTCCGTAGACCTCCCCTTTAGCCCGGCTTCTGGTGACCAAGTGATTGTTCTTTTGAGACTGTTACAAGTCTCAATACATTGGTGAGTAGGCGGACAGTCTCTTGCGTACTCCCTGGAGGTCTGTGTGTTTATTGGAGTGGCAGCCTTGCTTAAGAACATGTTCTATTCCAGTCATTTGTGGTAAACAGTACTTGAGAGCCTCTGACACCCTTCACAGCACACTTGTATTTTTGTGCTGGATTTGAACTTCTGTTGGGTGACTTTAACGCTGGTTCCTATGCAGGCATTAGCAGACATGTGATTTGCGCTGAGGCAACTGAGTGGGGGGAGGTGGGGTGCCCCTTGTATCTCCTCTCTGTTTGTTGTAAACAAATCCAGAGGGTTGTTTCCCGTGTTGGAAAGTCCATGTGTTGGTGTATTTTTGGGAACACACTCTTTAAATCTGCGTGGTTGAAATCCCCAGCCAAGAAGAGAAAAGCATCAGGGTAGGCTGTCTGCTGCTCACTGATGTGCTGGTACAGTTCATTTGTTTAGTGCCTCGCTCCTGTTGCTGTTGTTGGAGCTGGGAGGGATGTATACAGCAATGAGCAGTATTGCTGTTTATTCCCTCGGTAGATAGAATGGCCGGCACTTAATAATCATAAACTCCAACAGGGGTGAGCAGTGTTTGCAGACCACAACAGAATCGCGGCACCACGCATCATTGATGTAAACACAAAGCCCTCTGCCGCGGGTCTTACCTCCCTCGACGAGAACTCTGTCTGCTCGATAGCATGTTAGCTGGTGAATAGCGCAGTCCGGAACGCTGTTGTTGATCCATGTTTCCGTGAACACAAAAACACAAAAACACAACAGTCTCTTACAATCCTCTGAGTTGAGCGTAGTAGTCGGATGTAGTCCAGTTTATTGTCCAAAGAGTGTACGTTAGCCAGTACGATGGTGGGGATAGCGGCCTTGTGTGGGTTAGCCCTAGCCTAGCCTGGATACCTCCCGCTTACATCTTCTGCTTCCCTTCAGTGCGCCGCTTGTTGGCTCCTCCGCTGTGTGCGAGAGCAGTAGTGGGTGGTGTGGCCTCCGGAGCAGACCGAGATCCCGCAGCTCTTCGGCGTGCGCAGAGTTAAACTCTAAAAATGTGGTTCTCTGGGACTCGGGCCGACATCGAGCAGAAACGCACGACTGTATGTGCGCTTAGAGACAGATAGAAGCGACGAATACGTACAAAAACACTGCGAATCACAAGACAAAAAACACAAAAACACCTTTCTGTCGGGAGAGAGATAAGCCACAGCGTGGTGAACGCGCCGCCATCTTTTAAAATATCTATTGGTCTGATTACACATGAGGTTCAGAGCCCGTCACACTGAAGGGCGTTCCCCTAGCATTTCCAATGCAGCTCGAGTTCCTGAAGAGGAACTGTAATAACCTAGATTAAAAAATGTTTGAAAGACAAATTTATGCTGGCTTGTCTTAAAGTCTTGCTTAAAAACGTAAATGGTGTTTGGTCAGTTAGATGTTCTAGATGTTTGCTGAAGTGTTGCTAGTTGGTTGCTAGGATATTCTGGGTGGTTGCTAGGCTCTTGCTATGCAGTTGCTGTGGTGTTGCTAGAGTACATGGTTGATAGAGTATGTTCTGGGTGATTACAGACGTTCCCATCTCTGTTAATAACAGAAAATCAAACATTGTTTTCAAAACTGATCCAGTTTCAGTGCTTTGATATTATTGTATTTCTTTCTAATGTCAGGAAATTCAAAAGTTTTTGTTGCTCTTAAACTTGCACTAAACGTGATTATACCTAAGTAGCCTATGTAATTTTAATAGAACCGCATGTCTTCTTTAGTGATACAAGCTCAGAAACATTTATAACCTGTTGAAGTTTTTTTATATTGTGCATTTATTTTTCATTTTAAACAGTATAGATGATTACTTAATGGTAATACAATATTTGTGAACCCAACTGTGTATGTCAGACCATAAATCCCCAAAAATGGGGGCTTGCTTTGGTGTTGCCACCCCTCATAAACCCCATGCCACCCCTTTGCCACCCCTAATTATTTCTAGGATCCGCCCCTGGTTAACCTTATGTATGTATGTACCACAACCTAGTGCTCTCATGCACTCAAAGATTTCAGCTAGCATTTTTTTTACAAATTTTTTACGACGATGGCAACATTTTTTTTTAACCAACATTTTTAGTCCCATACATTATTCCTTTTTACGTTATTTGTTACATACATACAGACATACACACACACAAGATTATATATATATATATTATTATAGTATATAAGGATGATATATATATATTTGTGTGTGTATATATATATATATTTATATACAGTGGGGGAAAAAAGTATTTAGGCAGCCACCAATTGTGCAAGTTCTCCAACTTAAAAAGATGAGAGAGGCCTGTATTTTCATCATAGGTATACCTCAACTATGAGAGACAAATGAGAAAAAAAAATCCAGAAAATCACATTGTAGGATTTTTAAAGAATTTTATTTGCAAATTATGGTGGAAAATAATTATTTGGTCAATAACAAAATTTCATCCAAATACTTTGTTATATACCCTTTGTTGGCATTGACAGAGGTCAAACGTTTTCTGTAAGTCTAAACAAGGTTTTCACACGCTGTTGCTGGTATTTTGGCACATTCCGCCATGCAGATCTCCTCTAGAGCAATAATGTTTTGGGGCTGTCACTGGGCAACACTGATTTTCAACTCCCTCCAAAGATTTTCTATGGTGTTGAGATCTGGAGACTGGCTATGCCAATCCAGGACCTTGAAATGCTTCTTACGAAAACACTCCTTCGTTGCCCAAGCCCAAGCCGGAAAGATTACTTGGTGGATGGGCGTGTGTTTGGATCATTGTGCTGCTGAAAAGACCCCAGCCGTTGGGGGTGGGGGGGGCATCTTCAATGGCCCTTAGTGGCCTGATTTAGAAGAGGTTTTCAACACTCAAATCTGCACAATACATGGCCGCCATTACAGAATCTTTACGTTTACACTGTCTTCAGTCGTACCTGGTCCCGTTGCAGAGAAAACGCCACCAAAGCATGATGATTTCCATACCCCCCCATGCTGTCACCAGTTGGTGTTCTTTTGATGCAACTCATCATTCTTTCTCCTCCAAACACAACAAATTGAGTTTTTACCAAAAAGTTATATTATGGTTTCATCTGACCATATGACATTCACATTCGCTTTCCTCCCAATCCGCTCTCTGGACCAGACCAAATGCGCTCTACAAACTTCAGACGGGCCTGGACCATGTACTGGCTTACCACAGGGGGACACTCTAGGCACTGCGCGGCAGGATCATGAGTCACCTGGCGGCGCAGTAGTGTTATCGCAGATGGTAGCTTTGTTACTTGGTCCCAGTCTTCACCCGTGCCAGGTATCTCACTAGGAACGACCCCCTTGTGGTTCTGGGGACTTTTGCTCTACAGATCCTTCAGGAGTGATCATACATTAGAATCCACCCCAGGGTGAGATCTTGCTTGGAGCCCCAGATCGAGGGGGATTATCAGTGGTCTTGTATGTCTTCCTTTTTCTAATAATTGCTCCCACAGTTGAATTCTTCACACCAAGCTGCTTACCTATTTCAGATTCAGTCTTCCCAGCCTGGTGCAGGCCTACAATTTTTTTTTTCTGGTGTCCTTTGACAGCTCTTTGGTTTTGGTCATGGTGGAGTTTGGAGTGTGACGGTTTGAGGTTGTGGACAGGTGTCTTTATACTGATAACAAGTTCAAACAGAAGCCATTAATACAGGTAACCAGTGGAGAGCAGAGGAGCCTCTTAAAGAAGAAGTACAGGTCTGTGAGAGCCAGAAATCTTGCTTGTTTTGTTATGGCAATGTCAAAAGCACTACTTATTATATTTACCGAGGAATTTACCAATTAATTCTTAAAAAATCCTACAAAGTGATTTTCTGGAATTTTTTTTCTCATTTTCTCTCATAGTTGAGGTATACCTAGGTCTTAGAAAACTTTCACCAGTGCCGCTTGGCTCTGCACTCTCATCGTTTTAAGTGGGAGAACTTGCACAGTTTGTGGCTGACTAAATACTTTTTTGCCCCACTGTATATATATATGCACACAGTGTACTTTATAATCTAGGCTGAAATGTTGGATATTGATTTTTTTTTATCAAAGTAGTTCACAATAACAATACCACAATAATTTATTAGTATGGTGTAGTGCCTCCCTTTTGCTGTGGCCATACCGCTCAGTTTGGTCTTGGATGACCAGATAACAGTCCTGCACAGTGGCCAAGGTCATTGTGTTGAGCCATTCTTCATTGCAGAACAGATTGCCAGGCTCATACATGATCGCTGGTGGAGGAAAACGTTTCCTTGACTTAGTCCTCCAAAACAAACCCAAAGTGGCTCAATAAATATTCAGATCTCTGGTGAGCCAGACCGCGCGGGGGTGCTCCCCCCCCCCGGGGGGGACAGGTGTGGTCAGGAAAGAAATAGGCAAAATAAATCACTTCAAAACTACCTTTCCATCCTTCATCAAACCACTCTGCCACCAGTCTTGCTGTGTGTATTGCTGCATTCTGATACACGGCACCAGCTTCAAGGTACAATGTTTGAACCATTGGGTGCACATGTTCCTCCAGAATGGTTCGGTAGTAAGTCCTTGGCCGGCTCCTCATCTTGGCGTCGATGGTTCGGTAGTCCTTGGCAGTGACGCGCCCATCTAGCACAAGTATTGGGCCTAGGTAATGCCATGATATTGCAGCACAAACCATCACTGATCCACCCCCATGCTTCACTTTGGGCATGCAACAGTCTGGGTGGTAAGATTTTTTGGGGCTTCTCCACACCGTAACTCTCTCGGATGTGGGAAAGACAGTGAAGGTGGACTCATCAGAGAACAATACATGTTTCACATTGTTCACAGCTCAAGATTTCTGCTGCTGGCACCATTGAAACCGACGTTTGGCATTGGCACGAGTGACCAAAGGTTTGGCTATATTAGCCCGGCCATGTATATTGACCCTGTGGAGCTCCCGACGAACAGTTTTGGTGGAAACAGGAATTGGAACGTAGGGGCATCCTGTCTTAACTCTTCTCCTGTTTCTCCTCTGTAGATTTACCTATCGGGCATGGCCGGGTCCGCGTGCGCTGTGCTTGCAGTTATTATTTGTCAAAAAATCTATATAGTATAACTTTGTGTTGTCCCATTCAGATCTCATGTGAAGTTATGGTTCACCTTGCAAGAGGCGCACTTTGTCTTATTTAATTAGCATGCATCCAATATATAGACAGACAAAATGTGAAAGGGGTGCTCTTTGCAGTTCACCTTGCCTAACAAGACCGTCGCCAACGGTACAAGCCACACACATTTGTATAATAACAACATAATTGTAGGTTTCGGTCGGCACCTACGTACAGCACCATGCCCATTTGATGTTCCAGAACACTTATACAGGTGTTTCTCAATAAATTAGAATGTCGTGGAACAGTTAATTTATTTCAGTAATTCAACTCAAATTGTGAAACTCGTGTATTAAATAAATGCAATGCACACAGACTTAAGTAGTTTAAGTCTTTGGTTCTTTTCATTTTTATTTTGGCTCACATTTAACAAAAACCCCACCAATTCACTATCTCAACAAATTAGATATGGTGACAATGCCAATCAGCTAATCAACTCAAAAACCTGCAAAGGTTTCCTGAGCCTTCAAAATGGTCTCTCAGTTTGGTTCACTAGCTACACAATCATGGGGAAGACTGCTAACCTGACAGTTGTCCAGAAGACAAAATATTGACCATAACCGTTCCCAAGGGGAAAGCCACAACATCATTGTCAAAGCAGCTCTCTGTTCACAGAGGACTGTATCCAAGCATGTTAACAGAAGTTGAGTGGAAGGAAAAAGTTTGGAAGATAAAGATGCACAACCAACCGAGAGAAACGCAGCTTTATGAGGATTGTCAAGCAAAATCGATTCAAGATTTTGAGTGAACTTCATAAGGAATGGACTGTGGCTGGGGTCAAGGCATCAAGAGCCATGCACCACACACAGACGTGTCAAGGAACTTGGTTACAGTTGTCTTATTCCTCTTGTTAAGACACTCCTGAACTACAGACAACGTCAGCGGCGTCTTACCTGGGCTAAGGAAATAAGAACTGGACTTTTGCCCAGTGTCCAAAGTCCTCTTTTCAGATGAGAGCGAGTTTTGTATTTTATTGGGAAACCAAGGTCCTAGAGTCTGGAGGAAGGTGGAGAAGCTCATAGCCCAAGTTTCTTGAAGTCCAGTCTTAAGTTTCCAGTCTGTGATGATTTGTGGTGCAATGCCATCTGTTGGTGTTGGTCCATTGTGTTTTTTTTTTAAACCAACGTCACTGCACCCATTTACAAAGAAATTTTGGAGCACTTCATACTTCCTTCTGCTGACAAGCTTTATGAAGATGCTGATTTCATTTTCCAGCAGAATTTGGCACCTGCTCACACTGCCAAAAGCACCAAAAGTTGGTTAAATTTTTAATTTTTTATGGTGTTGGTGTGCTTGACTGGCCTGCTAACTCACCAGACCTGAACCCCATAGAATCTATGGGGTATTGTCAAGAGGACAATGAGAAACAAGATACCAAAAAATGCAGATGAGCTGAAGGAAACTGTCAAAGAAACCTGGGCTTCCATACCACCTCAGCAGTGCCACAAACTGATCACCTCCATGCCATGCCGAATTGAGGCAGTAATTAAAGCAAAAGGAGCCCCTACCAAGTATTGAGTACATGTACAGTAAATGAATATACTTTTCAGAAGGCCAACAATTCACTAAAAAGTTTGTCATGAAGTGTCTATTTGTTGGATAGTGAATTGCGGGGTTTTTGTTAATGATGAGCCAAAATCATCACATCAAGACCACATACTTCAGTCTGTGTGCATTGAATTTTAGTGTATTACACGAGTTTTTACAATTTAGAGTTGAATTACGTGAAAAAATGAATTTTCGCCATTCCAAGTTCTAATTTATTGAAATGCATCTGTATGTGCGCACATATTACATGCAGTGTAAAACAAACAACAAATACCAAGAGTGTTTGCGTTTTGATTGGATAGTGACATCAACCACTGATGTGATTCGGCTAGAGAACGGCTATGCAACACCGATAGCACTCATTGTATAAAAAGAGAAGGGAAAAAAAAGAAAAGCAGTGTGTGTTCACAAAAAAATGGCACAGTTTCATAGATATGATAGAGTAATATTTTGCACAGTGCAGTTACAGGCCCAGTGGAGGGTCAGTGAATGGTAGAAAAATGGCAGCTTAGAAAGAGCAGCATTATCAAGTGGCTTTTCTCCACTTGTTGACAGCAGAATGGATCTGGGTGGCCCTGTTATTGTTATTATAATCTTATAGCACAACCTCCATTGCACTAGTGAGTCTGGCAGGCTGGGGAAATGGCGAGTGATGAGACACTATTTGTGTGTGTGGCTGTGTGTATTTGAGCTAACTAGACTGTGTATGCTGCCTGTGTCTACAGTATGTTTTTTTTCAGGTTGGAGGCCAGTTTGCTTAGGACTGATCAACGCTGGCTGGCCTGTCAGCTGGCTTTATGGCGGGCCCATTAAGGGGCTGACATGGTTAATGCTGATTGCGGCAGGCACAGCGAGGACCTGACAGTAACGGTGTGCTGGAGTCGACGCTGATGAGGTTCTAAATCAATCCGTGGGATACGCGACTGGGCCCCCTCCCCGTGTTTTTCCAATGTGGGGGTGCTAAAGCTGTCTACGCGATAACCACCAACCTCCTCGGCACACTCACAAACACACCACATCACACACATGCCGAGGTCACTGGGCACAAACTACACCATGGAATAATTAGCAGCCTGGCGTTCATGGTTTGCCTTACCCTTCTTAACAGTGGAGAGACTGCGTGGCCCGTCACAAACAGGTGAATAGGCTCTTCATCTACAGACTATTTCAAGCTTGCTAGTTCTACCACAGACTTTCATCTTTGACCTGCTGCTAACCAGTTTTGCCTTTGATTCATTATATATAACTGTGGCAAGGTACACGCCGTGCGCTCACCAAAACTATGCGTGAACAATAACACAGTGGTTCAATCATAAAGATTTTTTTTTTTCTGTGTCAGGCCAGTATTCCGACTTTTTAGTTGACCGCTTTCTCACTGGTCGCGTCGGGTGTCACGAATGTTTGGATCACGTTTAATTTTAGCAATGTATATTGTACATTATTAAAAGCAATTATAGATGTATAATAAGAACAAAAAAAAATCTGTATAACGTATTCATGAAATACTAAATTAGAATAATAAATAATAGTAAACAATCCTCATCTACTATCTATCTATCTATCTATCTATCGATCTATCTATCTATCCATCCATCCATCCATCCATCCATCCATCCATGTAAATGTGTGGGCATGTATGTGGTGTGGTAATGTATTGATCAGAACAAAGTAAAATCATATATGCACATAAGTACCCTCTATTTCATTGTTTTATCAATTCAATTGAACACCCACATGTACAGAGCTGGAAGACCCTTTTTTGCTCATGTTTTTCATATTTGTACATCCCGTCTGCACATTTGAATGCCAATTGAATTAAAGAAACATTCTGATATTAGATTTGATGCGTGCAGTCTGTATTGCCCGCAGTTGTCTTCTGCAGCTGCCAAAATGAAACGATTTCCACAATGATCTAAAGAAACATGCTCAAAAACAATTAGTGTTGAGAACTCACATTTCAAATTAAGCTGTGGGGCCATTGCATATATAAGTCCTCTTGTCAGCTTGGTGAAGTGACATCTAATGAGCTTCATTAATATGCTAAACAGGCGTTTTCCCCCTCATTTTGCTCGTGCTCTGTCCACTGCAAAGTGACCAGCTCTGGAATATTTCTAATTGCAAGTCAATTATGTCATTGAGCCCATTTATAACTTCATTTGTATGCAAATTCAGGGTTGTGGGGCTGAGAAGAGGGTTCAACACTCGACAACAGTAAGTGTATAAATAGTACATGATCTAAGTCTGGGCCCAACAGAGATGTTTTGTGCCGATGCAGACTTGGACTTGAAGCCTAGCTAAAACAAATCTAGGCTTGTTTATGAAATTTCCAATCACTCCACATGCAAAGAAAGAATTACAAGCTGCTTGGCTCGTGGAATGATCATTAATTGAACTTACAAGGGAGAGTTGCACCCAGTAAATGATTTCTCAATGCATCATCTGTCTTTGATCTCTATGTAGTCAATAGGTTTAGTGGGGTGTAAAACACCCATCAATAAAGGCTGGTGAAGACATACTGTAAGTAAATGATTAAGGGAAGTCGGTACCTCCTGTCGTGACAGTTGTGGGTCCGTAGAGTTGTGTAGCGGCTGCTGTGAACTTAATAGGCTGGTGTGTGTGCGTGTGTGTGTGCGTGCACGCAAACAGTCAGCGAGATGGCGGCCCGCTATGGAAATGACAGTGAGTGGCTCTCTCTTCCCAGAGTGCAACCTGCCTTTCTGTCAACTACTGCAGCTGTAGAGAGTAAACTTACACACACAAGAACACACATAAGCTGGTAATAGGCGCATCCATATTTTGTGTACACACCTGTTAGTTTTGGAGACGGTGTTGTGCTCGGCGGGTTTGGTGCAGGCTGACGGAGCCGTGCCTGCTGTCCGACAGGCCCCTTAACGATTATCAAGCTCCATTTTATTAGTGCAGACTAGGGCTCTTCAGAAGAGGCAAGGTTGTAAATTAGCTGCCAGGCCGGCATCAATACTAGAGAAAATCCAGTGACATTGTGAAGTCTGCCACCCATCAGCAGTTAATGAATGGATGAAGTGAAGACCATTTTTAGTAAATTCATTACTGTATTGGACTTGACAGGGCAGATTAATAATTAGTTTGTCACATTTTTTTCTTCTGAATGATTAATTTGCCTATTGATTAGTGACCTGGGTGGTGTGCAGATGATATGGAGAAAAATGCACACACAAGCACTTGGATACAGAAATCCAATGGACACTGAAAGAGTGACCAGCAGTCAAAAACACTGCATCCAACTTAATCAAATCCTCCTACAGTTATCTGTCCACATGCCACTGCAGGAACAGGCTATTGGTCAGGTGGTTTGCTGCAATGACCATTTCAGCTCTGCTTAATCAGAGTGCAAAATATTATTTTTGGCCTTTTGCCACTTTTATTTACAGAGACACTGAGAGGACAGGAAGTAATGCGGGAGAAGAGGGGGAACAGGACCAGGAAATGTCACTAGTTAGATTTGAAATTACATTTCTGTTTATCATGTAAGTTGGGCAAATTGTAGTATATTAAACAAATATGTAGACATTGATTTAGCTTGAGTTCAGTCTGTCTGCATTCTGATATGTAATTTCCACTTTCATGATGCAATCTAAAAACATTTAATAAAATCCAATTCTCACACTACATTTCTCATTGAATATAATTTTTCAGTATGAAGTAAAGATATCAAATGAATTGCAAACAGCAATTTATGTTGACTTAAACGAGATAGTTCACACAAAAATTTAAATTATGTCATCCTTTATCATTCATCATCCAAACTGTATTTGTCCATACAATAAAAGTCAGTGGTGTCCAAAACAACTCTGAACCCCACTGACTTACTGTATGGAGAGAAAAAACAACAACAACACAGATATTCTTAATTTTTTATTCTCCACAGAAGAAAGTAAGTTTGTAACAACACGAGGGTGAGTAAATCAGAAACAGAACTTTAATTTTAGGCTGAACTACCCCTTTAAACATTTTTTGTAACTATCAAGCGGCAGTGGTGGACAGTAGTTTTAATTTACTACTGTACTTAATTACATGTTTTCAAGTATCTGTATTTACTACGTTCGGAGTAGTTTTATTTTTAGTACATTTTACTTTTACTCACTCACTCATTCCAAGCATAAGATCGTACGTTTTTCACTCTTCACTAATTTCATGAAAACTATCGTTACCTCCTTACTATATCACATGCCTCGGGGTTCTGATTCAAGAACTGTTCGTTTCAATGACGTTTAATCGGTTCGTCACAATCGCACCAAACGATTCATGTCACGAGTTACGAAGTAAACCGATTGAGCTGATCCCCGACTCGACAACCTCACGTTATTCCAATAAACCGTTTATGCGAATCTCCAGTAATGAAATTCACAAGTAAGAACCTGCACGCATCTGCGACTGATTACAATTCATCGCTGCTAAAAGTAAGTTACTAATGTAGAATTTTAGTACTAATTATTGTAACTGAAAATCATATTTAGGTCAAAACTGTCAGTTGTTTTGTGAACTAAATCTGCTGTATAGGGTGATCTATTTAAGCCCACTGAAAAGCTTGAATGCAGACACATCAACATCAATGTCTCTATGTTTTAGGTAAAAAAAAAAAAACATTAAAATAACACAGACTAAATAAAACTCATGCACGTTCATATTCCCCATACTGGCCTTAATAACCGTTGACCAGTTTAAAATTTTCAAAGATGGCTACGGCATTTTAGAGCCCTAATGAAGGAACAGTCTGTTTTTAAATTCAGAGTTTTATCAGCAGTATAAATTTTTATATTGTTTGGATTAACTAGCCGAGTTGACGGATATGAATGTTTATTCATAACCATACAGAAAATAAGTAAATATTGTTAGCTGATGCTAACTGTCTAGCTAACAAGCTTGCTGGTGCTAAGTTGAGGTAATTTTAGATATAAAGTCCAAATATTTTTATTCAACCACCTAGATAGATTACATCTGGGGGAAAAGAAAGGATGTGATGTTCAGAACATGGTAACTACAGTAATTATCAAAGTGGGAAGTGATGCCCTCTGGGGGCATTTGGCCAGGGGTGTTTTACATCACAGACAAGGTTTGAGAAGAAAAAAAATCATTACGAAAATATATTTTCCTTAAAATGTTCTTCCTAACTTCAGGCCTTATTCTCATGTCATATATAACTGATGTTCTGCAAAACAACAAGCTTTAAAAAACTTGTTTCTTGCTGGTGAGAATCAGATGGTCAGATCTGTTTTCTCTCAGGTACATCACAGTGTAAGCTTCACAGTGAACATTACTACATCACTCTCGTCAATGTAGTCCATATCAACAACAAAAATATATCTTGACTCCATATAGTGGTTATTTTGGGAAAATCCCAGGTATTTTGAGCAGTAGGATTATAAAAAATATGTGCTAATATAAAATTAAATTAAGTAATTAAGACTATATAAAATTGCAAAATAATTCTATCTATCAGTACTTTTTTACTTAAGTACATAAAAAATCGAGTACTTTTGTACTTTCACAGTAAAATTGAAAAATTAGTACTTTTACTTTTACTGGAGTAAAATTTTATTATATGTATTTGTACTTTTACTCAAGTACTTGATTTGTGTACTTTGTCCACCACTGTCAAGCGGTCAGAGCCATGGCTTACGGGTGGTTTAACTAAATGCCTTAATCGTCTTGATAAGAAAGATAATTGGGTCAGATTTTTATTAATGTCTATTTTTTTTAACTTCTTCAATTCATTGATTTTTTTCAATTTGATTTTTTTTTTAGTTTAAAGTTATTAAAGAATGAAAATACCACTGACATTCTTTCTTTTCGTTTTCCTCTGCAATGCGCTTTAAAAAAATACTGGCTGGCATTTTGTTGTATAGTTTGGCTTAGCTTGAAGATTGTATTGTGCCATTCTGTGTCGAACATTAAAAGTGGTAGGATCAAGATGGCATTAGCAGTCAAAATTATTTTGAAAAAAAAATCCATATTGGATAGATCATAGATGAATGCTGCAGAGCAGATGAATAGAAAGAGCCAGTTTTGCAACTCAGTGTTATTAGTCATGATCACACAATGAATAGTCTGACATTTATGCATTGCACAATATATTACAAGGATTTGAATCTGATAATATTTGTTCAGTTATACATACATTGTTGATGGATTTAAGAAAAAACATGACATACAATCAAAATATATTACTTAAACTGTATCTATAATCCATGATAGACAGCCCTTTTAAATCTAGTTCATATTTAAAAAATCGAAATCAGTGAAAATCCTTCATATATCTTGACTTAACGACTAATACAGACACATTGTAATTCGTACTGTAGATAAAAAAAAAAGAAAACACCAAAAGAGTCACAGATTGAGTTATCATTTTACTTCTTGGATTTCTACTGGAAATAATCCATGTTCTACAAAACGTGTCTAATTCTGAACACACGCAGCTTTGTGGCATCTCCTGCCGCATCATTGCAGCTCATGATAAAGCGCGCAGCTCAATTTCACTACAGCCGAGATTAAGAAAACCATGCGCCACTTGCGACAATGGAGCATTACCATATGAATATGACCATCGCATCTCAGTCTCTTTAGCCCATCAATCTCTGCTGGCTCTTGTAGGGGGAGTCAGATAACCTCCAGGAGATCCCTCTTAACCTCAATATTCTAACCTCATCAATTCTGCAGATGGAGTTAAGAAAGTACAATACCCGTGAGCGGAGTGTGGTTGAGGAGAACGGCCGGGCCCCTTTGCCATATAATTGTTCTTGTCCCTAAAAACGAGTTATAATACTAATCTTGTCCAGGCAGGAAAATAGGCACCTAAGGTGAATCTTTACCATGAAGACCACTCCCCCGACGGCTTTATCGCTGGTGCCGCCTATTCCTGAATTGGGAGTATTGTGTGCTGACAGAGAAAGTCAGACCTGTAGTGTGAACGTGTACTGAACTTCAGTGGAGACAGCTTTCAGAAGACTTGTCACATGCACAGAAGAGACTTCTTTAAAAAAAACGTTCGAAAATCTTAAAATCTGTGTAAGAACGTTCTTTTTTATTCGTTGATTCCCAAAACCAAAATGTAAGATGTCTGCTCATGTATATTACAACAGTAATTTCACAGTAATTCTTATTTTAAACACATTTTTGACAAATATGATAAATATGCATAATGACATTACATATAATTATTTCATATGCAAATGTGATGTTTAAGTTGTTACATATTTGGCATATTCTTTAAACTTGTTTGCTTATTTTAACACACTAAAACTTAAAAACATTAAATGTACAGTCTTTTTTTGCTGTACATTTACAGCATTAAAAAAAAATTAAAATCTGTTCCATCAACTATGCAAAAAAATCTAGGTTTTCTGTTCTGTATGATCTACTAAAGAACAGAACCCATTTCACAAAGAACATCCGCTGTATGTATTTCTTAGCAAAGTAGAATTGGGCTTGAGAATCACTTCCTGCTCTCCAGAAGCTTGCACAGCTGTGTAAGCATCTCTCTCTTAAAAACATTACCACACGTTGTAAAGTTCATTGCCTCATACAAAACAAACCATGAGAATAATTTGCCATCACAAGCTCACTTTCCCCTGATAATATCTGGATATGTGCTGGGAGTGTCATAATGAACTTTCCCACCTTTCTGATGCTGCGGCATTATTTATAAACACTTGTGTTTATGCAAATTGTGCTTGCATTTTAAACATATTCAAATCGCATGTATATTTATTGATTTGTAGTTCTCTCTTCATTTTATTTTCATATGTTTGCTTTGTTGGTTATTCCCGTAATACTGGAATTTAGTGTCCCATGACGGCCTGGTAAAAGGATAAAGAGCAGGTTTTTACCTCCGGAAGAATTCCAGACTCAATTACAGAGCCAGGTAGCATGATTTATTTAAATAAGTCTATTTAATTTACTTATATCTTACACACGCTCGACATTTGTATCGGAGGTGTATTGGACAGTGTATGGGGTAAAGAGAAGACATAAACCATGGTCTGATCCATGGGTCCGGCCACTGGTGTGAGGAGAGGAGGGGGAGAGAACACAGGTGAAATTGATTCTTGGTGTCTATATTTCATGTTGAAAATTGGCTCGTACATCCAGTGGTTTGATCTATGGGGGCCGTCGTCCTAAGAAAAAACCTTAGTAAATGTGTAATTTCTCCCTTGATGGAACACGGATGAAAGGCGATCCTTCTTATTCCTCTGCCTCTTTCTCTCTCTTTCTCACTCCCCTGTTCTTTTTCCCTTTTTCTCCATAGACAGTTCTGTTCCTGCTGGATTACGGCCCCCTCCCCTCTCTTTCTCTCGTCCTCTCTTTTCTCTGCTCCTTTTCATGCTCCTTGATGTCTCCATTTCATTATGGCCCCTCCATTTATCAACTCTTTTCGGGTGAGGAGTGACTTTGTGCCTGTTTTTTTTTTCTTTTTTCGGTGTGATTGTATGTGTGTATCCGTTTCCATGGTAGTGGGGTTCATATCTGCGTGGATGACATAGGAGGGTCTGTGCTGACGGAACAGTGTAATATTCTCTGCAGGTGTCTTGTTTGTTTGGCATCGGAGAAGTGGCCCCGGGCAGATGGGCTGCCCTCTGTATGCGCTGATTGATGTGAATAAAGATAGAGTGGTATAGGTATACATAGAAAAGAGAGGCGAAATAAATGGGGCAGACAGGGGAGCAATGCACAGCCACTGATGTGTAAATGATAAAGAGCCCCTCGGCATCTATCCGAGGCTTGGATGCTACGAAAGAAAGAGATGGAAAGAGAGAGGGAGGAATGGGTGAGTGCATTACAATCAAGGAATGCTAATAATAATAATAATAATGTGAAATTAGTTCTCTCTAACAGTGGCTGAGCAGACAGGCCTTTTAATCATGGCGTAAAAGGTGCGAATGCGCTTTATCATCATTGAACTGTGTCCGGGGCTAATTGTGGCCATATTTCACTGTCCGGGAGCCCGGGGTGGCCAACGATCTGGCCTGCTGGAGCTGCGCCGTGATTGAACGCAGATAAAGTCCCAGTCAGAGGAGGGCTCAGCTGCGAGTCGGCCCGGGAGACAGACACTAAGTGAAACAGAGAGCTCCCTCGTCCTGAAGCCACCCACCGGCCCCCCGCACTTCCGTCTCTCTCATCTCTCTCCCCCTTGGACTGTGCTGAAGAACAGGGGAGCCCCTAAGATCGGGGTCCTCTGTAAGGTGAGCTCAGGAAGATGTAACATGGTGCCACGTCCTAAGAGTCTGATTCTCAATTATCATTTGTCAGTGGAAGTGTTAGCAGACAGATGCTTGCTGTCTTATAATCATGACTCAGTGATTTATGATCAGCACTGACATAGTGTTTCAGCACTTACTGATAAAAGAATAGTCGAAAGATGTTCTCTGTAATGAACCTCTCTTTAGAGATAACTTTGTCTATCAGACATGATTGATGAACAAGACAAAAAAAAAACCCACTTACACCAAAAGTGTTGGTATACAATATAATATAATATTGTTTTCTATTTATTTTAGTTATTTATTTTTATTTATTTTGTGTTGGCTCTGTTTTTACTTGCGGTACAACTTTCCTTCTTGCATTTTTCCTTCTGCCACACTTCCATCATTTATTCTCACCTTCCTTTTTTATGATCATTTCCTTCTCTTTCTCAGTCACCTTGCAGAGGGATGTAGGTCACCTACAGGGAAGAAACTTTTAATTAAAGTTAAAGCTTCACCGGCAGAGCAGACTGAGACCTGCGGATGTGGATTGGGGGGTGGGGTTTGCCCCACACCGTCCAAGTCCTGGCCTTATTATCATACAGGAGGCTGTCTTATGAATTAAACCTAATAGACCAAATATCTTTAACAACAAAAAGTGGACTGATAGCCAAAGTGGAAGTGTGTGTGTGCATGTGTATGTGTAAAAAAAAAAAAATTCTTGCATAACATCAAATAAGAAAAGAAAGTAAATAAAAAACAAAATATCCTTATTAATTTATATAAATATTATAAATAATAAAATATGCAAATTAATTATTTTCTTATTAATTTTTTATATAAAAAAATAAGCATTTACAGTGGGTGATGGGGTATTTTCAATATCAATATATCAGTACAGATAGCTGAGTGTGTGTGCTTGTTACCATGTGTTTGTGTCCCCAAATGTATCGCCACATTTGTGTTTTGTGTCTTACTGCAGAGGTGTCCCTGGGGTGGATCTGGTTACACACACAAACTGCAGGAGAGGCACATGATATGGGGAACACACAGCAAACATTGCATCCCAAAGTAAAACGCATAATCCAAAGAGCCCCCTAACACAATTAGGAGTGAGGCTGTCATCGGTGCCGAGCACCAACAAAATGCTCTTCAAGTGGCAGCGTAATGTGCCGCAGCTATTTAGAGGGGAGAAAACAGTTTGGAGAGGGGCATCCATCCTTCAGAGGAGTCCAATCTCATTTGGGTGATGGGTGCGTCACTCGAGCAGGAATGGAAGTGCAAACTCTGGGGCTGTAATAGAAGATTGAATCAGAGGCAAATATACAAAAGTGGGGAAATTTTCAAGATTAAATTGAGACAGTTCTAAAATTGTACCACTCGTCAAATGATAATGCACTTACTGTATGTTGTAAATAACTTTTTCAGTTTTTTTGTGTTTACCTTGTTTTCCAAATGAATGCAAGTAAACAGCCCTCTAACTTTTTTATAAAATCCCATTATTTCAATGATTTGTAAATCTAATTAAGGACTTGAACGTGAAGTGTCTAATTTTAGCACTAATGGCTGGACAAAACATAATTGCGAAAATAATGAAATCTTTTTCAGGTTTCCCTGAACACTCCCTCTTTCTTTCATTGTTCGGCCAAACAGATATTCCTGTCCCGACAAACAGATATTCCTGTCCCACATGAGATAATGTTGCTATGTCAGGGTGGTTGGGATTCTCAAACAAACAGAACAATATATATATAACATTTTAGAAATCAACCTACAAATATTTTACTAGAAGAATAAGTAAGAACTTATTACAACTTATTACACACTTCACCTTTACGTCCTTAAGCAGATTTACAAATTGTACAAATAATATGGTTTTATTAAAATATATATATATATTCCAACAAAAATTTAAATTTTAGTAAACATAAATCATTCTTCAGTTGTTTGTGAATTAAAAAAAATTACAGCAGAAGCAAAAAAAAAAAAAAAAAAAACCCTCAAGAGATAGCTAGAGAAAAAGAGAGAAATCACCCTCACTCTGGTCCTGGAAGCCTTCTATATAGAGATAAATGATGGCACTTTATGTGAAGCATCAACTACCCTATTAACCACGCTCCATAAATGTGACTCATCAACGGGAGCTGTCATAACTCACTTTACAACATTGATTTTAATCATGTGAAATGTAAACATACATATTATCAATATCAATGCGGAAAATAACGTTGTAATATGCAATTACAGGCTGGCATTGATTTTTTTCCTTCAGCGTAATCATATCCAATTGATTTAATAAGGCCGTTATGGGCCAGGCTCAAGGAATATTAGAAACACAATTTTCATAAATTTAATGTGGAAGGAGACAAATTCTGAACAAAGGGGTCAGAAATTAACATGAAATTAGCGCTGCTTGCACCTATACGGCTAACAAATGTGGTGTAAGTGTGTGCATTTGAATATGACCACCATGATGTGCAATTTAAGAAAAAGGAAAAAAAATTATTGCATATGAATTATCTTTCCATTCTTTAAAAAATCAAAAAAAAAAAAAAAACGTATGTTGGGTTCCACAAAAAATTGAGTAGTGTAACTCTTTTCAACATTGATGATAATAAACATTTTTTAGCACGAAATCAGCATATTAAAATGATTTCTGAAGGACCATGTGACATGAGACTGAGTGGAAGGACACTTCTTTCTGAAATTTTTGACAGATTTTTGGCCCCGAAATGCTGAACGGTAGTTTATATCTGACCAATTTTGAGTCATGAAGAGAAAACGGAAAGCTGGAAATAAAACACTACATAATTCATTGTACGTAACGACTCATAAGAGCATCTAAAAAATTAGGTCATGATGACTTAACTGTGGAGCTTCCAATTTATCCTGCCTCTTTATTCACTCTGCATTTAGATGAAATATAGCACTTACTTCACAATGGCGGGTGTGTATGTGTGTGTATATGTCTCTATGTCTTTAAAGTGTCAGCACATTTCTTCTTCAAAATCATCATCTTTGTATGATGCCAACAACATTACTCACTTTTCCCCTCACTTAAACTCTGTGTTTCTGACCCTCTTCTCCTTACTTGTGCCACGGAAGCCATCTCTCCTCGAACTTCCCCTTGTCACACTGACAGCAGATTGATTTTCCCCCACTCCTCAGCTGTGTTATCAGATTGTGTCGGACACACGCCTGTGCCGCGCTCCCATTCAGAGATGCTCTAATGAGGACAAACTACCCCCTGAGCCACCATGGATCCTCACTGCATGAAGCAAAATAGCTGCATTGAAATGAGAGGACAGAGAGGTCAGCTCACTGTGTCCAGTCTCATATTACAGCGGTCTCTCCAAATGACTTTTTTTGCTATTGTAATTGTATGTTGTGGCCCACCGGCACATAAAAGTCACTGTGTGTCCATCTCTCGCACTATCGGGACTTTAATGTAATCACTTTAATAGTCCAGCCCTGATGGGAAAGAGCCCCATGTATAACATTATAGAAATATTTATTTGCCAGGCGAAATAAATGGATGCTAACTTGATTAAGATATGCAGTTATTCATTTGTAGGAGAAAGCTTTATGTCTGCATTAGTTGGGCCGGGATTGGCGCTGATTTTTGCCGTGATTAACAGTCTGCCGCCATCTCCTGCAACACCAGGGCCCTCTCTGAGAAAACATAAATTCTTTATTATGCAGGTTCAAATGGTCTTTTTTGCCATTGTATTTGTATAAGACATACACAAAGTCTTCTGCAGAAAGAAAAAGTGTGAATGTTCTTCTAAAAATTCTGTCAACCCTAGGTGATAAAATAAGATGGCACATGCCATTTAGTGTTTTTTACTATGCGTACATCACATAATGCTTTTCAGTGCAAATAGTGCTCTGTTCTGGTGTAGATAGTAAAATGCTGCTATTTGGATTATCATCCAAAGTTGTAATTGAATAATTAATTGGATAGCCATCCAAACTACTCCATAGACAAGCATTTACCAAAGTACGGGCCATGGACCCCTGGTTGGGAATGTCTACGGTTGCAGACAAAGGATTTATGAGTATTGGAAAAGTGGGTTATATTTTTAAAGGGGTCATATGATGCTTTTTTAAAGATCATTATTTTGTGTATTTGGTGTAACAGAATATGTTGACATGCTTTAATGTTCAAAAAACACATTATTTTCAAATACTGTACATTATTGTAGAACTGCTATGCCCCGCCTCTCTCAAACACGTAATTTTCAACAAAGCCCCCTCCTTTGACAAACGCAGTCTGCTCTGATTGGCCAGCTGACCCAGTGCATTGTGATTGGACAAACACCGCAAGCACTCGTCGGAAAAGTAACGCCCCTTACCATAATCACGAGATTCATCTTTCAAAATAAATGTAAACACAGAGCCTGAAAGGGGAACAGAGTCGCGTGACAGACACAGTGAGGAAGCTGGTGGTGTTTGCCGTACACAAGCCACGGTTAAGACAGCTGACTCCACTGTAATCTCTCTCTCTCTCTCTCTCTCTCTCTCTCTCTCTCTCTCTCTCTCTTCGCGCTCTCTCTCTCTCTCTCTCTCTCTCTCACTCGCTCTCTCGCGCTTTCTCTCTCTCGCTCGCTTTCTCTCGCACACACACACACGATGCGCAAAAACTCCGCATTTGAACAGTCAATAGTAAATATTTAAACTAATAACAAAACAGTAGCTGATCAGAAGCGCCAGATTGTCATAGCAAAGTCATAATTACCTTCTAGGTTCAAGAAACGGTGTCCATAAAATGCATTGCTGTTCTGTTGTAAAGTCATCTTAAAGATTCCTAAATGCATCTACTTCGGAAGGCCAAATAAAGTGCTTTTACCGTCACCTAGAAACACACAGCGTCTACCTGACACGCTGCTTCAACACTAACTGCGGATACTGAAACAACGCCTTCTTTCTTTGCGTGAAAAAATTTGGGTGGACATAGCAATATTCAACATAGTGTAGTGAGGTAGATATGTGGGGGCGTGGCAGAGTTTTAACTTTGATAAAGAATATCTCTTTGGTTTTGAGACTTTAGTCTTTGCAACTTCACAGATCTTTATGCACCAAGAGCTTGTAACACTCCAAAGAGAAAGGAAAACTTGAAATCGCATCATATGACCCCTTTAATCAGATGTGAGGAAAGACAGAGGAAACCATGAAAAACATTTTTTGTTTTACTTTTGTTTTGTTTTTTTATCTAGCTTTTCTGACCATTTTGGCTTTGTTTCTTGCAATTGCAGCTTCATATCTCAGAAAGTGACTTTATAAATAACAATTTCAACTTTATTTCTCAATTGCAAATTTTATTTGCAATTGCACCTTTATATGTTTTTTCCCCTTATTTTAAACTTTGTCTCAAAATTACATTTCATTTTTTACTCTAAAATGGAAAAGGCTTCTGTACAAAATCTTTAGAGCGTTTTCAAAAAAAGAGGCCAGGTTGTGAATGTGGCTGATAAGCTTAAATGACACATTGTTTGGCCAGTAACAATCCTGCTTATTATGTTGGACATGTTTTGTGGTAGGTTTCTGATCTTTCTTAACATTCTTTGAATGAACTTTTGCACTAGCCTAATGTTTCAATGTTGAGGCACATTTACGTTCTTGTAAACGCATGCATTGTGTTCATTCTTTTCATGTTATTTGTACTCGAATAACACAGTGTTCATTAACTTGCCTTAATCAACTTAGCGTTAAACAAAGCTGATTACAGAGGTCTGCCAATTTAGTCCCCGTCTTCTTGGTGGGCCTTAGAATTACATGAGAATGTTTGGCTAGTGCTGCTTCTATTCTATTCTATTCTACTATATTCTATTCTATTCTATTCCGAGACCAACCATTACTGCTGCCATTAGCTGAGCATGTATATATTGAGTACATCTTAACATATTGCTTTCTTAATCGTGAAATGCATTTCACTGCTTTATGACCAGTCATTCATTTTGTTGAGTAAGCAGTTGGAATCTAGGATAATTTTAAAAGGTATTTTCTCTCTTTCTAGCTTTTTTTTCTCTCTCTCCAACTGTTGACCTGTCAGAAATCATAGAGCTATCAGAGGTGCTGGTCACTGGAAATGTGTTCATTTGCGGCGTGATGGTGTGGCACCTGAGCTCTGCTGGAGGGTAGGACAAGTGGATGAAGGGAGGGAGAAAGGGAGGGAGGGAGAGACGGATAGCCAGTCATCCCTGGCCCAGCAGGTCCATATTTAAACTGTCCCTATGTTTTATAGCCAGGGATGTGAACCAGTGGCTTTGTGTTTAGGGACCATACATCAGTGTTAAAATGGCAGATTACTGTTAATGAATGATATTTGTGTTCAGCGGGTATGTCAGAAAGGCGGAGTGACCAGGAAAACAATCCTCCCTTTTCATTGCATCTCTCTCTCTCTCTTTCTTCCCTCTGATGGTTTTGTTCACATTTCTCCATCCCTTAATGCACCCATATACCCACCTTACTCTGCCCCTTTACAGAGCAAAGGGAAGATCTCATTTAATGGATGATATTTAACTGTACTTAATGCAGCTTGGGCTGGCTGGGCTTAGGAGAGCTGCATGTGTAATCCACTCACCGCAAGTTCTTATGGAGCCAGACTCCACCGCTTGCCTCCCAGGACATCACTGCTTACATTAGGGATTAGAACAAATTAGGAAATTTTGTTCTTCTGAGAGGAATGTATTCTAATGTTTCTTGTAACTGTATGGATTAAGGACATATTATGCTTTTTATCCACGTTACATTTGAAGATTAGTTTTTGGTATTCTAGTCGTGAGTGAAAAAAACTTAAGTAAGTTTTTAAAATAAGTTCCCACACAGATCCAGTTTGACTTATTTTTTTCTTCACTTTGTGATCATCTCAGCAGGATGGATATTTTTCTGCTGGACCAGTAGTTTAGCTTTTATTTATGTATTTTGTTATGGCCAATGATTTAAAAAAGTATTTTTGTTAGAAATTAATATGACATAGATAATTGTTATTTTGTATTAATCTAAATATTTCTAATCATTAATTATTTATTATAACTATTGGTTATAGCAAAAGTATATTTGGTAAACGGAACATATAAATAATTATTACATGTATATTACTGGTGTGTGTGTGTGTGTGGGTGTGTAGTATAATATTTATTATGTATATATACAGTGGGTACGGAAAATAATCAGACCCCCTTAAATTTTTCACTCTTTGTTATTGCAGCCATTTGCTAAAATCATTTAAGTTTTTTTTTTTTCCTCATTAATGTATACACAGCACACCATATTGACAGAAAACCACAGAATTGTTGACATTTTTGCAATTTATTAAAAAAGAAAAACTGAAATATCACATGGTCCTAAGTATTCAGACCCTTTGCTGTGACACTCAAATATTTAACTCAGGTGCTGTCCATTTCTACTGATCATCCTCGAGATGGTTCTACACCTTCATTTGAGTCCAGCTGTGTTGATTATACTGATTGGACTTGATTAGGAAAGCACACACCTGTCTATATAAGACCTTACAGCTCACAGTGCATGTCAGAGCCAATGAGAATCATGAGGTCAAAGGAACAAGGAACTGCCTGAAGAGCTCAGAGAAAGAATTGTGACAAGGCACAGATCTGGCCAAGGTTACAAAAAAATTCTGCTGCACTTAAGGTTCCTAAGAGCACAGTGGCCTCCATAATCCGTAAATGGAAGACGTTTGGGACGACCAGAACCTTCCTAGAGCTGGCCGTCCGGCCAAAACTGAGCTATCGGGGGAGAAGAGACCACTCAGGGGAGAAGAGCCTTGGTGATAGAGGTAAAGAAGAACCCAAAGATCAATGTGGCTGAGCTCCAGAGATGCAGTAAGGAGATGGGAGAAAGTTGTAGAAAGTCAACCATCACTGAAGCCTTCCACCAGTCGGGGCTTTATGGCAGAGTGACCCGACGGACACATGAAAGCCTGCATGGAGTTTACTAAAAAACACCTGAAGGACTCCAATATGGTGAGAAATAAGATTATCTGGTCTGATGAAACCAAGATAGAACTTTTTGGCCTTAATTCTAAGCGGTATGTAGGGAGAAAACCAGGCACTGCTCATCAATATCACTACAGTCCGAACAGGGAAGCATGGTGGTGGCAGCATCATGCTGTGGGGGTGTTTTGGACAGCGCAGGGGACAGGACGACTGGTATTGCAATCGAGGAAACGATGAAATGCGGCCAAAAAGTACAGGGATATTCTGGATGAAAAACCTCTAAAGAGTGATCAGGACCGAAGACTGGGACCCGAAGGTTACCTTTCCACAAGACAAGACCCTAAGAACCCAGCTAAAATAACCGAAGGAGTGGCTTCTTCACAACAACTCTGTGACTGTTCTTGAATGCCCAGCCAGAGCCCTGACTTAAACCAAATTGAGCATCTCTGGAGAGACCTAAAAAATGGCTGTCCACCAACGTTTACCATCCAACCTGACAGAACTGGAGAGGATCTGCAAGGAGGAATGGCAGAGGATCCCCAAACCAGGTGTGAAAAACTTGTTGCATCTTCCCAAAAAGACTCATGGCTGTATTAGTTCAAAAGGGTGCTTCTACTAAATACTGAGCAAAGTTTCTGAATACTTAGGACCATGTGATATGTCAGTTTTTCTTTTTTAATATCTGCAAAAATGTCAACAATTTGTGTTTTTCTGTCAATATGGGGTGCTGGGTGTACATTAATGAGGAAAAAAAAAATTAACTTAAATGATTTTAGCAAAATGGCTGCAATATAACAAAGAGTGAAAAATTAAGGGGGTCTGAATACTTTCCGTACCCACTGTATTATATATATATTCTGCTATATTTATAATGTTAGTACTTAATATAAATGATATATACTTTATTTGTTTATAGCTGTGTACTTTTTATAGAAATAATTTATTAAATGTGTATTTTCTTTGCAGCAGTTTAACAGTTTACAACTACTTCATATTCATAAAAATTTTTTTGGAAACACACACACACACACACACACACACACACACA
This sequence comes from Sinocyclocheilus anophthalmus, assembly GCA_018155175.1. Classification (NCBI taxonomy): domain Eukaryota; kingdom Metazoa; phylum Chordata; class Actinopteri; order Cypriniformes; family Cyprinidae; genus Sinocyclocheilus; species Sinocyclocheilus anophthalmus. The sequence continues at coordinate 25,341 of JADLZN010009864.1, forward strand.
CACACACACACACACAGCATAATAGCATACAATACAACCATTGCTGATTGTTTTTAACACAGTAATTTTTGCAAATGTGACGCAAACCATAGAATTTGCCAAAACAATATAGAATACAATCACATAAAATCAACTTTTCAGTTTGCAAGGTATAAAATTAATGTACAAGATTAACAAATGTAAATGTTTTAGTGGCAATGCAGCAGTGGCCCAAAAGGTCAGTGACTGTTCCTTCAACTGACACAAAACTCTCTCACACTGGACTTGGGCCATACATATTGTTGAGCCCTGCGTGGTGAAATGGAGTAGACTGTAGCATTCCCACAATGCCATATGCGCTGTCCTCTAAGAATAGCTGGTGAAATGGTTTTGATGGCCTTTTGTTAGGTCTTTTCTTTTTTCTTTTTTTTTACCAGAGTTGGAGATGTTTTTTGATGCATTGCTTAAGTTAACCACCAGCAGGTGTCACTCATCCATAACTAAATGTCCCAAGCAATCAAGCAGCTCAGCAAGCATGGGCCAATGATTTCCTTCAGAAACTGAGCAGTTGTTTTTGGGGGAGGATTGGGGACTGAAAGAATGGGAAATGAATCAACTCCATTAAATGCTGAACCGTAAAAAGCTAAATATTATTGTTGATATTAACTGTTGCATCATCTTAGCGTTGATTGAACACGTTGTTGTGCATCCATTTTATCTGGTCGTGTTCCATAATTTGTTGTATTGAGTCAAGATGACTTGGTGTGATTTGCACCATTCTGAATCACAGTAATGCTCTGTCCCAGCCATTCTTATTATCTATTTTCACCAAGGGGAAATGTTGTGACTTAACTATGAAGGACTTTCCCATGAGGGCATTTTTGAATGAGACGGAGGGGAGATAGAAACAGTCTTCTCATTCACAAACATCCTCCTGCTTCGCGGTCAGAGAGTCAGACAATACACGCACTGACGCAGAGTTGTGAAGCCCCATCCCCACCTGCTGCCCTTCCCTGCGTGTTTGAGGCTGTTATTGTAGGCATGTTTCCACATGGTCCAAACTGTGGGTGGGCCCATGAAGCAGGACGCACCGGGCCAGCAGGAAGAGGAAGCCATTAGGCTAATGCTGAGTCACCTCGCTGCACTTTCACCCTCTGACATTGGCCTGACAATTGACTGGATCCTCCCCTTGTTTTCACCTGCCTTCCAATGAGATCACTCACCCCAGGTTGGCAACATTACCTCACAGTTAAAGCTTTGCTCTAGTCAAATTCCTGGTCAGAGGTGTGAGTTAAACTTGAACACTAAATTTGCCTTTCCTGACATATCAGTGCTTTCAAGGCGGCAAAAGATTAGTTAAAATTTTAGGTTTTAGGTTTTTTGTTCTTTGAAAATTATTTGGTTCTTGTTGTCATAACTTAGCACGAGTATTGTACTGTAGGCCATCTGCACACTAGAATGAATGAGTAAAAGTGGTTTCATATAGCTCAGCAAGCATGCATTTAATATGTGTGTGTGTATCTGTATGTTTGTTTGTTTTTACATTTACATTTGTTCCCAAAGATTTCTTTTGAACATCAATGATTTCCACAAAAATATTAAGCGGCACATCTGCTTTCATAATAAGCTGTTCATAATAAGAAATGCTGCTTGAGCACCAAATCAGAATATTAGAATGATTTCTGGAGGATCATGTGACACTGAAGACTGTCATCACAGGAATAAAAAAATAATAATAAAAAAATAGAAAAACATTGTAATGATATTTCACAACATTACTCTTTTTACCGTTTTATCTGATCAAATAAATGCAGCCTTGGTAAGCATTTGGAAAGCAAGAGACATAATATTAATCATAGAAAAATATATATTTTGGGATATTTTTATTTGTATATACATATCAATTTTGTCATTTATTTTTGTATATTTTTATACATTTCTTATGCCCATTTGGAAGCTTGAAAACCTTGGTCCTCATTTATTGCAATTGCATGGAAAAGAACAACTTGTACAATTCTTCAAAATATTCCTTTTGTGTTGCAAAGTAATAATAAAATTCATTTAAGTTTGAAATGACACAAGTCTTGAATAATTAATTTTAATTTGGGGCTAAGCTAGATCTTTAAATTTCTGCAAAGAATTGCATTGGTGAATCATCATGTATTGTATGCTGAACAGAGAATCGTCGGAAATTTTACTTTAATTTTAAAAAGCTTACACATCACAGAGTTTGAATGGAGTCCAGAAAGTTTTGCAACTAGAGGTTTAGAGCAAACAATTACCAGAATATTTGAGAAAATTCAATACACAGCTGTCTGGCAAGCACTGTAATAAGCAGACTGTGTTCTCTGAAATGTGATCATTCTATTGGCATCTGACCTTTGTGACCTGACAGGTCAGCCTGTTTGCCCGGTTGACTGGTTGTTTATGTTGCCAGCGTGTGGGCGGCGCTGCTGTCTGTTGGTGTGTTGGCCATGAGACCCGGATGCATCTGCCTGATGAGCATCTGATTGGGCGATCCACAGCTCCAAACACCAACAGATACAAACCTACAGCACCTGCTTCCTCTGGAACATGCTTGTTTGTGTTTCTGACTTCCTGCTGTCTCGTGCCGACCACGTCCAGCTCAGCAGTGCAATTATACTCGCCTCCTCTCCTCTCCTCTCCTCTCCTCTCCTCTCCTCTCCTCTCCTCTCCTCTCCTCTCTACCCCCATTGATCCGATAAGCTTGGTCGTTTTAATTGAAAGTCAGTCAGAGGAGGGCACTCTTGTGGTTTCATTATTAATTTAAACACTCAGGGTAACTTAAAGTGCAATTTTCACCCACATGTGAAACAAAAAAAATCAATGGAAAAAACAGCAGTAAGCATCAAGGTTAATTACAGATGCTGGAGACACAAGTGTGCACAATGTTTTCTCACTGTTCCTTTGCTGTCTCACTTAAAGTGTTTTGACACCATTCCTCTGTAACAACAGGCTAAGGGTAAACAGTCTTGAATCGGGAACGCTGAAGATTAAAAATTGTGCTTGATTGTTATGTGGCATGACTTTGGGCTGCTCCTTTCTCCTCCTTAGTAGGGATTAAACGAAGACGTATCAAAATTTTGGTTTTTTTTTTTTTTTTTTTTCCCACGTCTAATGCAATCTGTCTGCTGAGGAGATGACATGCCCTCTCAGCTAAACATAGACAAGATTGTTTGGGAGGACTGGCTGGATCATAATAAAACCTCTCTCCCTTTAAACAAAAAATAAATAAAAAAATCTAATAGAAACATAACATATTTAAGAAATATATATATCTTACAGTTTTTCTGAATTGCTAAAACACATTTCTTGAAACCATCACTCATTTGATCAAAACCTTAAACACAAATCCAAATACTCAAACTAAATTCACGAAACCTCTGACTCTTCCATCAAAATCAAACAATCACTGCAAAACCATTTCACTTGCACTCAAAATCAAACGGTGCTCTCAGATCACACACACACGAGTCAATAAAATAAACACTACAGAGCATTCATTAGACACTACAGAGAAAAATGGAGAACATTCAGTACTCAATATTGTATTGAGTAAACAATTTAGCAATTCTGTAAAAATGTATAGTAATTGCAAGTTGCAACTGAGTAAGGTGAATATATTGTATAGGCCTACTGTATGTATTGCAAGAACAGTATTGTGCTGGATATTGAATAGTACTGAATGTTTGTATATATTCAGCACTTAGATACTGCAAAAATACTGCAGTCCAACTGCAAAGGCCAAAAAGGTCAAATAAAACTCTAAATGAATAGCATGTTACAGTACACTCAAATACTGTAAAATCAGGGTCAATGAGAGATTCATTCTGTCTCAGCATCATGTCTTTGTGCTTGAGTCCGGCCTGAAGACTTTGTCCACATTACAAGTAATGTTGTCTTTTTAGCTAGACAAAGAAAAAAACCCCTCTGGTCTGACAGATCCAGCCTTGATAACACTCTCTAAACCTTACTCTTCCTCCTCATCCTCCACTTCTTACATGTACTCTTCCTCCTCTATTGTTCGTATCATCATTCAGTCACCTGTGCCACTTGTGCACTCTGAACTGGCTCATATTTTGTACAGTTGGTTTGATCACATCATTAGAAACAAGTGTGAACAAGTTTGAACCGTTGTGTGTAAACGATAACAACTGTGCTTTAGTTGTGTTTAACTTTTGCCACTTGTGTTTAGCATTTTGCAGCACAAATGCGTCACAGTGTGACAAGTGTTTAAGTGAATGAGAATGTGTTTAGAGTTTTGCAAAAAAGAGTCCATGAGATCTGCAAACAGTGTCTAAACCTGAATTTGTTTAAGGTTTTGCAGAAAGAGTGCTTTATTCGACAAATTGGTTTAAGCTAGTGAGAATTTGGTTCAGAGACTGGGGTTTAGTGTTTTAGCAATTCAGAAAAACTGTAATACCCTATATTTCTGTTCTATTTCTGTGAATTATTTATGATTTAAATGTCTAAATACCTAAATGTTTTTTAAACACAAACCACTTCAATTGGCTACATTTCACAGAGTATTTAATGTTTAGCCTAAGTTCATCAGATGTTACAGTAATATTTTAAAGTTTTACATTTTTTTAAAATTTGTATAATTCTCGTTTATATGTTTGTCACATTAACAGCATGGACTTATATATGGATATTTAGAGCACATATTTTCAGTTAATTTCTTCATATCTTAAAAGGCTTTAGCCAAACACATATTTCTGTAGTAAGTATCATGAGTTCCTCATCACGAACTGACATTGTGGACGGAAGGAAGAAATGAGCTGCTGAAACATGGTAATCTACACAGATGTACAAGTGTGCAAACTTGCACACACTCACATTTACAGAAAATAATAATAAAATAAATAATAATAATAATAATAAATTAAATAATAATAAAATTATGATAACAATGTACTGATAATAAATACTATGTTTCTTATTACCAATTTAATGTGCAATACAATACAAATTAATTTAAATATGAGTCTTTTACGTTTTCATTTATTGGAAAATATGTGCAGTCACATTTCTAGACACAATTGAAGTAATGTAATTGTGTCTAGAAATGTTTAGCATCAGTTTAATGTTGTCGTCTGCACTTTTCTTCTATAGCATTTGCTTCCTTCCACAATGTATTTTACCAGTAGTTATTGCATACAATAATGTGTACCAACTAATACACTTCAGTATATCATATCCATTTTGCAGTTTACGTTTTGTCCACTCCTTAAGAGAAGAGAAGTTGTGTGTTTACATAAACTCTGGTGGACCACTCTGATTGTAATTACTGCAACATTTCCAGCGAGCTATATCCACACTCTCAACCAATTAGTGTGCTCTACACCATAATAGAATTATGGAAATGGAAGACACTTATTCAAACAGGTTCTGCATTACCATATTTAGAAATATTTGACTTAATTATGACCAGCGACTTGGCGAAACAAGAGAGGGGCCAAAAATAAAAGGCAAAAAAAGCAGCAAGACTTTTAAAGCAGCCTCATAAAGTTGTTATTAAGAGGCCAGAGATGGCCCTAATGATGTGCTTGGAAATTAGGCCGATCAAACATTTAATGCAAAGTCCTCCTGTAGGCAAAAGGCCCCTAAATGAGTCAATTAGACAGCCATTATTCTCACTGCCAGGCCACAAGTGGAAGCTGATATGCATAAAGTGTTTATCAAGACGGACGTCTACTTAAAACGATCCTCTAAAATACAAAGACTGTTAACTACAAGGAGTGCAGCTACTGTGTGTACAATTTTTGGTGGGGGTAGGGGTTTCGCTAGTGGTCTTCAATCAAGAAGTAATTCAGTATTATCTGCATAATGGTGTATCATAAATTAGAATAACCCGATTAACATGCAAAACTCTCAAATTTGCCTAAAATAATGCACATGCATATATTAAGACCTCCCTGCAAATTAGAAGAATTACAGTGGTGGAGGATGGAGGAGGTGGTCTTCCAAAATGGCAACAATGACTTTCGTTTAGCTGTCCGTGTGTGTTCTCGTCAGTAGGAATTAACGGTAGAGTTTACTACACAGAGACAGAACCTCGGAGTGAGCCTTAATTGAGCCGGCAAAATGTAGGCAACTGTAGTTACGGTGAGACAGCGGAGCTCCGACTGTGGATGAAGTTATCGCTCCATGCTACATTTGCATTAATTAACATGCCACCCTGCCACGTCTTCATTTCTCCTGCCTGTCCATTCACTGGCGCCACACCTTTTCACCCATCCGCTCTTGAGTGTGTGCAAGAGGAAGATGCTGGAAGATGGAGATGGGAGGGTTGTTACATGTCTGCCATTTGCAAATGGTTATTAATTGCGTGCAGGGATGAGGTGTGGGGTTGTGTGCGGGGGTTCGCGACGGCTGTACGGGGGCGATCGGCCTGGCCGGTGGTGGCGGCCTGCTCTTCTGCACACATAGCTCTTCATCAAGCCGTAGCCGTCACTGCTCCACAGACAATTACAGTCCTCTGATTGCTATCAGACAGGGAGGGGATTTTTACAAATTAGGGGATAAATAGAGTTTTCCACATGCCTAATGGCAGAGGCTGGGGCGCAGTAATGAAAAACTATACATCACAATCAGGCAGACAATCCTATTCATGGCAACGCATTATGCTCACTATTCATAATAATGGTATGCTGACAGAGACAGGCCAGGCCAGGACAGCACAATAGAGTAATGGGGAAGATGCTGCCAGCCCAGGGCACTAGAACCCCATCCCCAGTACGAGCTCCATCCCGTCGCCCTATGGATATGTTACCTCCCTGTTTTTCTCATTACATTCATATGGAGATGTTTCTATTTGATTCAAGGATGATTTATCATTTTGCAGCTGTTTGGCATGTGTAGGCTGCTCAATAATTTATGGGAAAAAAGCCGCCACGTGATTCTGCCGGTTTTATGTAACCTACTGTACTAAAATGCAGCTGTTTATCGGTGTGCCTTCATAACCTTAAGGATCATGTGCAGTTTTAGATAGCTACCTGCACAGTGTTATGTTTAACTGGAAATGCATACGCTTAGTAGCATGAATAGGAATTACTTTATTATTTAGAATTTCCAGTATTTCCTTTTGAAAGCCTTCATAAAAGGAAAAGCTAGACATCCTCTTATGATCATGGATTTGGTATTTCAGTTATTGTGGAATTTTATTCTATCAGAAAGCCACAGAAAAAAGAAACGCTTTCAGTCACCCCCAAACCAACATGCACACAACACACAACAAACACCTTTTCCCTTTCTTCCCCCCCCCTTTTCCCTTCTTTTCCTTCCTCTTTTTTTTTCCTTCTTTCTTCCTTTCATTTTTTTTTCCCCAATCTTCCCCCCCCCCCCCCCCCCCCCCCCCCACCCACCACTTATCATTATTACCCACATTCCCTTTCCATTAACTTTTTACCTTTCCCCACCACCCCCCCCTCCTCCTTTACTCCCCCTCCCCCCCCCTAACCCCCTCTCCCTCTTACCTCATCCTCCACCCCTTTTTTTCAGTTCCACCCCCGACCTATATCCCTTCCCCGCTCATAAACTCTTTTTTTTCCACCCTCTTTTTTTCCCTTTTTATTACTCCTTCACTTCCTTCCTTCCCGATATTCACACTTTCACTTACTGTGACGGCAATTCACACCTCCGAGTAACCACAGTTCTTCACTCCCGTCCTAGCATGAGTTGTGTTTTCGCACATCCCTTTCTATCACCCTATGTATCGCCGGTGTAGTCCTTGCTTTCATCTCCCTAAGTGATCACATGGACCCACCTTTCACTCTAACTAAGCCATCACACCACCCCAACCCCACACCTGTCTTTACTACAATACGTTCCACTCAGACACTCAATCTGTAACACATAACACTAACTGTGAACGTTGACCACCTGATGTACCTTCCTTTTTTATTTTTTTTTTTTTGTCCCCCCCCCCCTTTCCTTTTCTTCCTCCGTCGTATCCCCTTTTACTCTCCCCACGAACCCCCTGGATCAGATCTAGCTCCAGCTTGTGCAAACCACACATATACACGACTCCCCAATGCGTTGTCTCCCCACCACTATATTTTACCCCTACATTTTCCACCTCCAACCTTCCCTCATATATTTGCACCATTACGCACCACATATATTTCCACCACCCACACACTGCACCCACACACAAATCACACACACATTCCCTCACTCCACCCACCCTACTAACACATACCAATTATGAAGTGCAACTGTATCTAGTTTGACCCATACTTTATTTATCACCTCTCATTTTTTTATTAATTTTACTTTATATATTATATTATAGATATTTTCATCCACAATTACCTACCTCTAATATACTATTAGCCTGTCATTCTATCTATTGACCCTAACATCATGTCATTCTCAGTTTGACCTTGTATGTGTTTAATATGTTTGATCTTACTTTGTGTCAGCGGTGCATATCCCTTTCTTGTTACCTATTCTTGTCACTATTTGATACTATCCACGTTGATCCCGATCCTACCTTACGTATATTATTTATTGTATTTCATTGACCTATTTTCTATTTTTTTACTATCCCACTTTTAGATATTCATTTCTGTTCATGGGCATTTATTTGTCCCACATTTGTGACATACCAACATATTCTACCTCTTATTCTAGCTTTTTCTTGATACTTCTTGTAATTTATTTTGTGTGTTTGAATATCTGTAAAGGATTTTGTTTTGTATAAGCCTGCTGCCTACTGTAGTAATATAGACTGTGTGTCGTACTGTAGTTATTAGTGGAATAGGCTCACTGTCCATGAGAAATTTCTGACGAGTAGCATATGGATGTGCTCGGGCTCGCTGGTTGTATTTGCGTTGATTGTCTATCTGGTGTCTTTGTCCCCTCCGTTCCCCCTCTTTCGATTGTTACTTTTCCTTGGGACTGCCGAGTGCAGGTGTGGTTGAGTGATTGGTTGCGTTTCATTTGCGACCATACTGCGACTCATATCAGCATCTAGAATCCGTTTTTGTTATTTCCTCTGTATCAGGTGTCACAAATCCATGTTACAGCACACTTTGAGTGCACAAAAGATAACCAAGGTCAGTATTTAGATAGTCTCGTCAGAGTGCGCCAGACCACATTCAAACGCACCCTCCCCCCACCCGCTACCAAACCTACAATGCTCCCTTCCACACACTCACTTAGTGACGATTTAAGTTGACTCATACATAGCTAAACCACTCATTTCGGACACTCATAAGAGATGTCACACTACGTCATTCTTCACTTCGCCAACCTCATCGCACCCACCACTAAGTATACAACTACAGGCATTCCGGGTATCGGCTCAATGAGTGAGACTAGTATTGTAGGTCACTTATAATATTCTATGTCACCTCCCCCGCTAGTCAGTGCGTTACTTCGACTGCACTGTCTTACCCCCATATTCACAAACTCGTAGTCTTAATGTAACACTATTCCCCCCCAGCTCGGCTCTGCACCCCCCCGCCCCTTCCCCCCTTTGTGTTACCTGTCCCAACCCACCCACATTCCCTTTTTCCCCCTTCCCCACTGGCCCCCACACAGCGCCGTCACCTTAACGAGTGATTTTCCCGTCTCCTATAATTACCATGACCTCTCACATACCGCAATTCGCTACTGTCTTGACATCCTAATGCCGCACCGCGCACGTTACTACCACCCATTCCATATCGGAAATCGATTCGGGCCGTTCCCCCTTTTACTCACACGACCTTCGTCGCTCCCCTTTTCCCAGCACCACTGATTGAGCAAAACACCACAGACATGTGCATACAGATACACGAAAGTGGATTAGCACCTCCATCTCCTTGTTTATTTAGTACCCAACCACACCTCATTACTCCTTCTTCCCCATGAATTCATGTGTATTTGCTCTTGGCCTACACGTCATTCGTTCATGACTTTCCTGTATAGCAGGCTTACACGCTGCCCTGTCTGTGACCATTTGGTTTGCTTGTTGTACGCCGGCACCAGTCTATACGAACCACCTAAACGAGAGGATCTGTGAGACCCTAAACACTACTCTTATCCCCACCTGCCTCTACCTATCCACTTTCATTTTATCCTCATGGCTAATATGTATATCTCTATCCACAGCCTGATTCAGCCTGTAACCGCCTCCCTGTCTCATACTGCACGTGCTATAAATCGGCAACACTTCACGGTATTCCGATGGACCATGGCTCTTTTCTCCCATGATCGAATGTCGTTTGCGTATCCCCCCCCACTTGGTTCTTTTTTTGCAACTCTTGGTCTTGCCCCCTGTCTGTGCATTAATTCCCTCGTACACCTGCTCGCCCATTGACTACCCCATTGACCCCCTTTCGCAGACCACCACCCCCCCTGATCCTCCCTCCCCTCACAACCTTTCCATTAACTTTTTTCCGTCCCCTTCCTCTGTTTTCACCATCATTCTCTTTCCATTGCCTCCTCTACCTCCAAAACTACCTCACATCTACTTGTTTCCCTACTAGCCTAAAACGCTGTTGTCACCTTCTCCGACCAAATTTACTGTGTGAGGATGCTATCCCTCGCCTCTCGTTTCTGATTTTCTCCTTTCCCCCTTTCCCTCTTATTGAATGCCGTTTTTCCAACATTCCCCCTTTCCATTTTTCATCTCGCTCTTTCTCCTTCCTCCATACAAACACAGCACACCCACCCCCGCCCTCCTTCACCGTCCACCTCCCCCCCCACCGTACTTCTTCTCTTCCCTTTTTTTTTAACACCTCATCCATCCTCTTCTGTTTTCTTCTTTAGTTTCTAGTGGAAGAAAGTAAAGACGCCTGACGTGATAATGGTTCACAAGATATCCCTCCACTTTCACCGCGATCCAATGTGCTCTGATCTTAGCCTGATCGCACTCTTTTTTTTCTTCTAAATTTTTCTTTTTTCTGCTTGCCATTGATTCCTGTCAATTTTTTTAGCAGGACCCTAAAGATACAAGGCGAAGCCTTCCATCTGCTACGGTGCTTTGTTTTTTTCGTCTCCCTGGTCTGCCATCGCATCGATGCTTCGCTGCTGTTGTCACTGCTCTGTGTGTGTGTGTGGGTGTTGTGTGTTGTGTGGCCGATGTGTGGGTGTGTGTGTGGGGGGTGGGTCTACTGGTTTGATCAAGTTGAAGTGTTCTGTGTGCACAAGTGTCTTCGTGCTCACCTCCTACACTTCCTTTAAACTTGATACAAAGTGATTGATCTTTGGGTCCAGTGAACAAAGGCAGACAACTAGGCCTGCCAGACAGGCACAATGCGCTTTTCCACACCGCTACAGAGGCTCAATTACAGGGGTTACCTGCGCTCCTTATTGGATCACACCCGGGCCGATCTCAGAACTCTTCACTTCTTGCTTCACTGCCCACCCACCCCCGACCCTCCTCGTTTTTTCTCATGACTCTAACCTTCATCTTCCCTCTGTGTTCCATCATCCCCCGAGTAGAGGTTAAACCCACCCGCTTACTGCACCAATCCCTAACCACTTTTCCTTTGATCGGTCACGGCAACCACCTGTCCGACGGAGTCTCCGCGTACGTACGTCCATCTACATGCAGACCCCGACGTATCCTTTTTCTTCAGTTTCGGATGGCCCCTCTCTTTCCCTTCTTCCCCTCCACCTTCCTCTCTTTTTTTCCCCCCCCCTCTCCTTCACCTCCCCCCCCCACCTTCCGCTCCCCCCCTTCCCCCCTCCCTTTCTGTTGTTATCTTCCTCCCTTTTCCCATTCTTCCTTCCCTTTTTCCTCCCCCTTTCCCCCTCTTCTCCTCCCCCCTCTCTTCATTTTCGTCCTCCCATTTACACTGTCATTACCCAACGTTCCTTACATATGAAGTATTCTCGATTCATGACACTTTTTCCTTCGTCCTATCGCCCACGATTCCTATCCTTATTTTCTCTTTTTTTCTTCGTACACATTTCGCATGTCTCCTCCTTATTCCTCCCCTCACCTCCCCCCTTTCCCCTTTCTTCGTTCTTTTTTTTTTTTTTCCCACCAGCCTCCCCTGTCGCTGTTACATTGCACGTTCCCGCACGATTATGACCACGTATCACCTTTCTGCTACACACATCCGCTCTGTCTTTATGTCTCGTAACTCTCTCACCGTTGATCTTGGTACCGACTGGCCGTCCCACCATCCCGCGCTTGTTTGTGTCCTCCCACTTAGTGCTCAGTAACCGGAGATGACTAATTGCGATGGTCGTTTGTTATTTGCCTGTTCACGGTCACCTCTTGTCGCCCCCATATGCTCATCCTTACTGCACCTGTACTCACGCCAATTAACCTCGACCACATTAACTACGTCAACGATACTGCACGTCATAAATTCAGTGATAAATATTGACTATGAGCCTATACATTTTCTTATTTTTGTGACAGTTGCTAACCTTATTAAACACCATTATCCACATAAAATATGGCCCCCGCATGGTCGATGCAACTTTGTATTTTCATGTTACCCCTGTCACTTAATTAATTTTTTATATTTTTTCCGTTGTCTGAAAAACACTTAGCATCAGCTATGATTGCCTGTCATTGTGCGTTTCCACAAGTACGTCGACTCCTATCATACTTAGTCATCACATCTCCCCCCACACTGTTCACATCAACCATCCAGGATTAATATATTTTAGGAAATGCTAGGATTCCTCACTATCCATTTCCTTCCCTTTCTTTTTCCAGACACCGAAGTACCTTATTGCACCATCTGATCCCCCCCCCTCCCTCTTTCCTTTCCTTTCCCTTTCTTCCCATTCTATAAGATGTCATTTGGGATCCTCATTTCTATTCTTATAAGTAGTTGAAAAACAGTTGTGTTGATTCCTACTATTGTTGCACCCATCTGCATTTTTTTTCCTCTTTTTTGCTCTTTCCTTCCCTCTATTCTCCCCCCTCCTTCTTCCTTATTCCCCCCTTCCCCTTACTGGACCACCCGCCTCTTCATTTTTTTTTTTTTTCCCTGCCAATGACTCCCGCCGCCAGTCTTAATCAGTTACCCAGTAAGGGCTGCTTGAAATCATTGCTTTCCGCAACTACAAGGACCCATGACTTACATTTTAAAAAATATTAAAATAGAAACAGTTATTTTAATTTGTAATAATACTGCATATTATTATCATTTATACTGTCAAATAAATGCAGCCTTGGTGAGCATAAGTGATTTTCAAAATTAAAAATAAATTAAAAATCTTACAGACCCCAAACTTTTGAATGGTATATATGTATGTAATAAGGTTACACTGCACAAAATTGTATAGGCTACATCACTTCATTAAAGTGGTGTTATATTGTTGGGTTTTGTTTTTATTTTGCTCTTTCAATGTGAAAAAGACAACAGGACCTGCGCCCTCTTAGGTGCTTTAACAATTTAATTGATTTATTTTACTAGATTATAAATCTAATTTCTCTCCCCAGAGAGTGCTCTTACATTTTTTCGTTGCCTTTTTCACGGCATAATTCAAATCTACAGAGGTGTTTGTAAAAAAGAGAAACACAAGAGACAGCAGAAAGCCCTTTGAATTATTTTATTTTATTTTTTAAATTCAGTGAATACAGTAAATGTTTCAGCTAACAACCTCTCACATAATATCTAAGTGCCTCGATGTGTGGTCGGATAGTCATCAGAATGAAAATGTAAATGAAATCTAAGTAATAACATTCAGAATGTAGGAAACGCATGTTAATGCCAAGTGTAAATAGGGCCTCAAATATTAAGAGGAATGTGCAAGTGCCTCAGATGTTCACAGCTGACCCATGGGAGTAGGAAGTGTCAAAGTAAAGGTCTTAAGGTCAACCAGATCAATTTAGTGTGGAGGTGTGTCATTTCCTTTTTTTGTTATTTTTAGCTCTGTTTTTTTTCCAATCCATATAGCAAATTTTGCTGTCAGACACTGGACAGAATGTACATCTGCACACTTCAGTCAAAAGTCTCCTTCTGTGATCTCATGTGAGCTGCGGTACGTACGCTGATACTCCGGTCGGACAGGTGTTGCCGTGAAGCCAGTAAAGGAGAGAGTTATTAATGGATTGTGCAGTAAGCTGGTGGGTTAACCTACTCGGGCTGCAATCCTAGGAGTCTGATCGTAGTTATAGTACATTAAGCAAAATGGAGTGTCTGTTAGTGTGTTGCAGTGGAGAGCAGGAAGTGCAGAGTTCTGAGATGCGGCCCGGGTGTGATCCAATAAGGAGCGCAGGTAACCCCTGTAATTGAGCCTCTGTAGCGGTGTGGAAAAGCGCATTGTGCCTGTCTGGCAGGCCTAGTTGTCTGCCTTTGTTCACTGGACCCAAAGATCAATCACTTTGTATCAAGTTTAAAGGAAGTGTAGGAGGTGAGCACGAAGACACTTGTGCACACATACACACTTGCATACTGACACCATTAGACACACACACACACACACACACACACACACACACACACCACACACACACACACCACACACACACAGAGCAAGGTGACAAGCAGCCAGGCGAAGCATCGATCGATGGCAGACCAGGGAGACGGAAAAAAAACAATCACCTATCAGATTGAAACTGACTTCTCCTTGTATCTTTAGGGTCCTGCTACAAAAGATTGGACAGGAAATCCAATGGCAAGCAGAAAAAAAAAATTTAGAAGAAAAAAAAGATTGCTAATACGCTTCAGCCAGAGCCATTTTAATCTGTGACAGTGGAGGGATCTGGTGAAAGCCATTATCACGTACTCCTGCCTCAGATAAAAAGCCTCTAATCTGTTTGCTGGAGGTTTTCAACAAATGTAGAGCTGAGAAATGAAGGGGTGATGGAAGGAGCATTTGTGTGTGTGAGCTTAAGAATGTGAGGATGAAAAATGACATGGGGATGTTGGAAAACTTGCTTCCTCAGAGAGTGAAAGGTGACAGGAGAAAAGTCGAGTCCATCCGCTGATGTATTTCAGAGACTTTTAACAGGGTTGTTAAATGTGCTCAATTTTGTGAAAGGGCAAAACTCCAGGGATTCATTGCAGGTGCTTCGTTGTCATTTTAGGACATTATAAATGAATGTAGATATGGAGTTTCGTAGCAATGCCAGTACAGGTGATTGACATTTAAGAACTCTGTTTAAAGTTTAAAGTGAGTATTTTGACTCTATTCTCATGGTGCAGAACTGAAGTCGTGTAGTGATGCATACATTGACAGAAAAACAGTGGTCATATGTGAATAATTTCTAATATATGATTATATTATGTAGTATTATAATATGTAAAATGATGTATGTTATTATGATATTGTTAAATATTTTCTAAGAAGTCTCTTTTGCACACCCATTCTGTATTTGTTTAATCAAAAATACTGTAAAAACAGTAATATTGTGAAATATTATTACAATTTATAATAACTGTTTTCTATTTGAATATATTTTCAAATGTAATTTATTCCTGTGATGGCAAAACTGAATTTCAGCAGTCATTACTGCAGTCTTTAGTGTCATATGATCCTTCAGAAATCATTCTAATATGCTGATCAATTTTAAAAGCAGTTTTTTTTTTTTGGTGGAAAATATGATGATTTTTTTTTCGGGATTCCTTGATGAATAGAAAGTTCAAAAGAACAAAAAATATAAATAGTTTGTAACATTAAAAAAGTCTTTACTGTCACTCAGCATTCTTGCTGAGTAAAAATATTAATTTCCTATAGTCTTATATATGAGGGATTCTTCAGGTGTTTTGTTGTCATATTAGGGCATTATACACAAACTAATAAATGGAGTTACACATCAGTGGCAGTGAAAACGATTGACATTTAATAACGCTTTTTAATGTTCATTTTTGCTGTAGTGTTTTCAGTCATATTCCCTTGGTACAGAACTAAAGCTGTGCAGTCTGTAAACAATATCGGGCATGGGCACCAAATATCATAAAAAGACCCACCTGCACTTCATTCCCACTCATGGCCCCTTACAATCTCCAGCTTTTGACCTCTGACCCTAAGCACAGACTCAAGCCCCAAACCTCGATCAAGCCATCACAAGCTACGGGGCAAGAAATTTATCTGCCCCCCATAACTACAGATCAGTCTTCCTGCATGGCATAACCCTCCAAACCCCACCCTGCCTGCTGCACTCCCCCATTCCAATTGACTGTTCCATTTGTCACACGGAATTCTGTAGCCCCTGGCTACTAGTTAACCTGCACTCAGAAACCTTCTGTGAAATGCTAAAGATTGCAGAACCGTAAAAGAGGGGCGACATGATGTGCAATATGTCAAACAGAAGGACATTTTCAGTCTTTCTCTCCCTTGCTGCCAGTGCAAAGCAGAGGCCCAAGGGCATCATCCACCTCCAGTCGCTAACCCTTGTATAAGTTTCCAATTCCAGCTGGCTGAGATTATGGTGCTTTTTTATTATTTATTTTATTTTATCGTCAAATTATTACAACACTGATAAGATGGAGATGATGATGTCCCAGTATGTTGGACCTTGACCTCTCTCCTGGTAATGGAGCTCACTGTTGCTACTCCTTCTGCAGACACGCACGTTTGTGTTTGACACACACACACACACACACACAAAGCAATATCTATGTTTAAAACTGGGCTGTCAATTTAATGTTAATTGAACGTGATAAATATTAAAAATAAATATTTGAACTTTTAGTCTTCATACAGTTTTAAAAATGTGACGATCAAAAACGAGATGTGATCTATCTGTCTGTCTGTCTGTCTGTCTGTCTGTCTGTCCGTCCGTCCGTCCGTCCGTCCGTCCGTCCGTCCGTCCGTCTGTCCGTCCGTCCTTGTCAACAAGTCATTTTTTTCAATAGTTTATGCATTTGAATCTAATGTCAGTTTACTTAAAACATGTGCAATTTAAATGTGCTAAAAATGATCAAAAATGCTCTACATATCAAACTGACTGTGATCATGGGTGAGTATAAATTTATCTACATTTTCTTCTTTCTTCATGATCTCTCTCTCACTTATGCTTGGGGTCAGAGCTAGCACTCATAGAGATGGAGATTGGGTTTTAGTTAAATTTCATTGGAGGTTAAAGGATGGCTCAGGGCTAGTCCGCTCTCTGCTGCCTGTCATACTCTCCACTTCAGAGTCAATAAGAAGCTCTAGGGTCAGTGTGAGGGTCCTAATGAGTCGAGAGGGACCCCCTCAAACAAGCTGATCACAGTGATGAGACTTTGATTTTAGACATAACTGGTGATTCATCGTACATTTGAACATTACGTGAAGCTCACGCATATTAAGTATGAGGATGAATATCTTGCCCATCTGTAGTGTGCGAGACCAGGCTCGAGTGTCTGCTCCAGCATGTCCATGCGAATGTCTTCACGCATGAATGAATATGAATGACATGGGTTGCCTGTCCATCCCCTGCTGTTTGGCTGTCACTCACCCTCAGGTGAGAATTCTCTGGCTGGTATCAGGAGCTGCGGTGGGCCGTGGGCCTCTTCTGCTATCAGATCACACGGATCACTAACTCAGCACTGCTGACAGATATGCCCCCTGCAAAAGCATGGACGGCCAGTGGAGGATGGCAGGTGCCATTAAACGAGTGCTGACTGAGGGCTGGACCTCTGGACAGAGGAAAGGTCAGCGTTTTGCATTCCTAACATCCCGCTGAATCATGGACATAAGAAACAGTTTAAACAAAGTCCTGGAGGCTTGGAGAAGCTGAATCTGAGCTGCTAGAACTCCTGATAGGAGATTGTGGTCAAACGTTACAGTTACATTAGTAACTGTATTCGGTAGGGGGAGGCCGAAGATGGCTGTAACACAGGGTCAGTTGTAACACTGTCAGTTTAATCAATTAGAAATTATGCATAGGGAAATCACTATCATTCATGTTCACCATCCTCTTGAGGTTACAAAATACATGTTGAAACTTTGTAAAAATATAAAGAATTTACAAGACAAAAACTTACTTTGAGGTAAAAACTATAATTAGCAGGTTCTGCTTGTTTAATTTGATTAATAACATTCTCCAAACTTTCACCTAAAAAAAATCTAGAAATATAGTTTCTGAGCTGACAATTTGTATTTAATTTCTAACACGACGTTCCTTCACTTCTACTGGACCTACAAAGAAAATGGCACAGTATATAAATCAACATTTGACCCAGTTGTAAAAGTAGCTAATGCCCATGTTTTATGTATTTGTTCAGTATTTTTCCAACATATTTGCGGTTTTATAATATATGTTTACCTTTTTTAATTTAAAATGCTTAAAATGAAATGGGATGAAGAGTCTGATGGAGGTTAGTATAAAAATATTTTTTTAACCAAATAATTCATATACACACACACACACACACACACACACACACACACACACACACACACACACACTGTTTTTCATGTTTTATGGGGACATTCCATAGGCATAATGATTATTATACGTTACAAACTCTATTTTCTATCCACTAACCCTAGCCTTACCCCTAATCCTACCCCTCACACAAACTGCATTTTCAGATTTTCAAAAAACCTCATGCTCTATGATTTCCTGTTTTCCTCATGTCAAAAAATGTTTTTGTGGGGACATTCGGTACCAATAATGTATGGAATACTAGGTACACCCACAAACACTGATTTATAGACATTAGAAATTAAAGCAAAAAGTCCCTGGTCCCCTGGAACTATCAATGTTCAGCTATTTTTATAGCATGTATTTATTGTTTGTAAATTTTAATAATACTAATGAGAATTTCTGCAATTTGAAATCTAAAAAATGTGTGTATGTAAATGTAAACATTAACCAAGAATAATAAATGCAAATAATTGTTCATTGTTATTTCATGTTAGACATGTATGGCATTAACTAATGCTAATGTACAGAACTTTATTGCAAAGTGTTACAAATATCATGCTAATTCTGACTCTCTTTGATACTGTTTTGGGGCAAGATGCCTTTACATGCTATTCTGATATACATTTTAAAATCGTACGTTTTGAGCAGACAAATGTGGTCTTTAGGCGTCATATCACCTCCACAAGTGGCCTGTTAGAAAGGACAAAAATGAACAGGAAGCACACGCACACACTTTATAGTCTCAGTGCTCTAGCCCTCACCACATGGCAGCGAACACTGGGAGAGATAAATGAATATCCCCGTACACATAAACAACATCACACAAGGCCCAACTCCACTCCTCCCCACTAATTCCTATTCATTTAACCGCCACATGGGCAGGCTGCACAGCCAGAGAGACATTCATTATTTAGCTGCTTTTGTTTATGAATAGCTTACTGGTGCAGGCCCGAGTCTACGTGCAACGGGCCTCGTAAATCACAACCGGCGAGTTGTTTTTCCACAAGCTCCGCTCGGAGCCGTGTTTGCGCACAGCCGTTTGTGTGCTGGGCTCGAGGACGGTTTGTCGTCAGTTTACCTTTGTGCTTCTCAGCGCACTGTTTAATTAATAATGAGGACAAATATTTGTTTATTCCGGGGGCGAGACAAAGAGATCGAGGAATAGGTGGAGAAGAGAGAGAGGCTTGATCCCCCTCTGGACAAAATTAAAGTCAGTGCTCTCTGTCAGGCTTCTCGACTGGCTGTTTCCCACAATTCCTCCCTCTGCAGGGCCAGAGCAGAGATAAGAAGGAGGGAGCGTGGGGAAGAGGAGTGATGGAGCAGCCTGAGGTTGAGGGTAAACATGAATGAGCATTAACAACATCCCTGCCGCCTGCCCAGCAGACCGGCGGTGACTCCCTCTGTCCTTATTTATCACTGCCCGCCAAGAAGAAGATTTAGCCCGGTCGTTTCTTCCAAACGGAGTAAAAGTACACAGAGCAAACCCAGGCTGTTTAACATAGTCCCAGCTATAAATAATATCTCCCCATCTTCATTTGTCAATGTGACACTTTCGCCTTTATTGAGTTACACTCGGGGGATTTGTCTCGCTTCCTCTCCCGTTTGCACGCTCACGTGCTCTTGTCCTGCTGACGGAAGCAGTTGGCCCTGAACAAGCCGAGTCGAGAAACTTCATTTGATTGCACTTGTGTTGTTGTTTTTTCCCCCATCTGTTTCTTAATGAAGAGGAAGGAGAGCTATTGAAACATACTGGAGCTTCGTCTTTCATCCTGATTTTAATGACTACATCTTTGATATTCAGATTCTACCTTCAAAGCGCTTTCACCTTGTGGAGCCTAGTATGTGATTAGCCAACTAGTGTAATTGAACCGATACCAGTCTTAAAGTGGGTGTTTAAGAGACTTGTGAGGTCGATCAGCCGACATAAGAAGGTTTTACCATATAGTTGCTGTCCATGGTGCTGAAGGAAACTTTTTTGTACTGGTACCCCCCCCCCCCCCTCAATCAATGACGACGCGCCCCTCACCTACCGCCAGGTGTGCAGCAAAGTCATTATAGTTGTATGTCTTCATATCTGTTGCATTGACAAATGATCTGTTTCTGTATTTGGATAGAACCAGATGTGGATAGGAAGTTTTTTAGGAAGTAACTCTTCTATTTAACTTCTCCATTTAGCAAACATGCCTTGTGTAATTCATAACATTTCATAATATTTTATGAATAATATAAATTAAATAAATTAATATAAAAAATATTCGTGTTACCAAATATTGATTTTGTATATTTGCAAAATAAAAGGTTGACATTTAAAGTAAATTTAAAAAAGGTTCCGCAATTACAAAGTTGACATTGTAATGTTTGACATTGTAATGTTAGATGTATTCATTAAAAAAATATTGAATAATTAAGGAAATGCATTTTCACAGTATCTTACGTGTGTTGGAGAAACAGTCTTAACAAATATTTTTTGCCTATTATCAAAAATATAGTTGTATTATATTCTAGTATATATATATTTTAGATTTCTATAAATATTACTTTGTTCTTGTTAGATAATTTTTTTCTATTATTGAAAATATCCCTTTATCTTTGTGCTGTGTTGGATAAGCAGTTTTTCCTGATAATTGTGTTTTCTTTTTTACATTTTTCTAAAATAAAGTCATTATTTGTGCCTTTCTGAATAAGGCTTCAGGCATATTTCTACTGGAGAGCCATGCCACAATAGCTATAACTTAAGAATTGATAAAGTGCAGAAACAAGATTGATGTTCTCTAGCAAGTGTGCATTTAATTTGTATTCATTTGTTTGTCATATGTGGATATCATTAAGTTTTAGAAATTTTCTGGACCTTTCACCTGAAACATTGTTCTATCGTGCACATCTTTATGAGTATCCTTTTGCACTTTTAATCATACTTTACTGCCAAGATCTTATGTATAACCTATGTGGCATGATGCATAACCCTGAGCCAAACTTCTTGACACAAAGAGGAATATAAAAACCGCAATTCCCGCTTGCTTTTATTCCTTTCAATTTGTTTTGCTTAAAAAAAACAAACAGGCCGTGAGCGTGTGAATAAATAAAAGCAGCAGAATGAATGAAAGTGTGCAGGGAATGGGGGCTCTGAGGAGCAGAGGCCTATAGAGGGGGGCATGGTTTGTCTTCAGGCATTGTGTTCATCATGGTGTCTACCCTGGAAAGGGGACCATCCATCAGGCTACATGCTTCACATATCATGGGGGTGGAAAGGCCCCGATGCTGGACTGCCGGATCGGTGGGGTTGTTGTATTTTGTTTGACACAGACATGGACTGATTTATACTAAGCTCTGACACATTTTGTACTGTGAGATTCACTCACCTGCTTTTTAAACTGGATTTAGCAGAGGTCTGAGAGATGTAAGCACAATTATAATTCTGGATTAGTCATAGTGACTTTTGCAGGCATGATATATTAAAGGAAAAGTTCACCCAAAAATGAAAATTAGCTGAAAATGTACTCACCCTCAGGCCATCCAAGATGTAGATCAGTTTGTTTTTTCATCAGAACAGATTTTGAGAAATAAAGCATTACGTCACTTGCTCACCAGTGGAGCATCTGCAGTGAATGGGTGCCGTCAGAACGAGAGCCAAACAGCTGATAAAAATATCACAAGTAATCCAGTCCAGTCCACCAATAAATGTATTGTGAAGTGAAAAGCTTCATGTTTGCAATAACTTTTTTTTTATAGTCCTCTATTCATCATATTGCTTTCTCTAGTGAAAAATTTATCTCATCTGAATCAGGAAAGCAATATGCACAAATCAATCACTTTTTATAAGCGCAAACAGTCCAATGGCCTGAGGGTGAGTACATTTTTTAGGAAATTGTATTGAACTATTAAATTTTTTTGTGTGTAATTTAATTGTACTGGAAGCCTTTTTTCTAAGTGGTTTTATTGTTTTGGTTATCTTGAATATGGCTGTAAGTTTGTGTGACATTAACAAGCTCTTATTAATTAAAAAATAAGTTTGAAATGTAAGTCTTGTGCCCTTTGTGGATAACTGAATATATCAAATCATTTAGTACATGCGGAACCCTCATTACCAGTGTCCCACAAGGGACATCCTCTTCTGATCTGCTTTATAACTGATCTGTCAGGTCTGTCATCAGGTACATGGTTGGTCCTATCACTACTCTGGCACCTAAACTTTGTGGACTGCAAGGGAAATCTGTGGACTACCTGTAGCTGAAGGATCAAGTTCAAAACTATAACATCTTTGTCATTCAATTGTCAGTGTACATGGGTGACAAAATTGCTTTTCCTATACAGGTCCTCAGAGGTTCCAAACCTGCATAAATTTCTTGTAGAACACAAAGGTAGATATTTTGAAGAATCTCGCTCTTTTTTTGTCCATACAATGAAAGTCAATATACTCCGATGTTATTTGAACCACAGTTCTTAAAAATCTTCTTTTATGTTCCATAGAAGAAAGAAAGTCATATACATTTTTTACATACAGAATTTTCATTTTTGGTTGAACTATCTCTTGTAGAATTTTTTTATTCAATTACCTAGCCAAAGTCATAGTACCTAGCCAAAAACATATTAGAGTAAGTTTACAAACAAGTTTCCATTTTAAACTTAATTCATTTTTTATTTTATAAGTACTTAAAAAGCTAATATTTGTTCGTTTCCATTTTCTCACTGAGTTTAATACACAAATTTAGTAAAAAGTATAATTTCCTTGCAAATTAATTTAGGTAGAGGAGAAGTATTCAGTTTCAATTAAATTCTAGTCCAGAACAAATTCGCCAAAATAATAATTCTAAGTAATAATGAAGTACAAGTAAGCACTTTACAATTCTGTAAAAATGGCAACTTTATTCCTTACAATGTGACATAGTATCACACAATTTATTTATTATAAATGTAATTCTCTTTATACTCACAATTACAACTATTTCTCCCACTTTATATTTCACAATTATAATTTTATATCTCACAATTACTAATTATTTCTCACAGTTGTGACTTTATATTCACAATTAAGGCTATTTCTCTGAATGTAACTTTATATCTCCCAACTGTGATTATTTTGTCTAATTAGGACTTAATTTCTCACTATTATTAATTTATATCTTGCAATTACAAATTATTTCTCAAAATATAATTTAATGTCTCACAACTGTGTTGTAATTTTCTCAAAATATGATGTAATTTCTCATAATTGGACTTTTTTCCTTACAATGACTTTTGATAGTTTTTTTTATTGAATTTTGATAGTAGAAATAGGAAATTGCATAACATTATAAAACATAACATTATATATATTGTACATACAGTACATCTTTTTGTTTTAATTAGCATTGTTGTCCTTTTTACTATAGGACAGTATAGAGAAGTGGGATCAGGACATGACACAGGCTATTTTCTATGTAGGTTTTTTGTTCCTTTTTTAATTCTCATATGATTCTTTCTCTTTTAGTTCTCTTGGGTAAAAAGCATCTGTGAAGAACATTAAAGTATGTATAAATATATCTTATTACGTGTTTGTTGAGCAGGCAACATAATTGTAGACATCACTTCAGTGAATGCTCTAAGAGCTGAAAAAGATGAAGTGTAATGAGAGTGAGAGAAAGAGAGATTTGCAATATACTGTCCACAATAGCTCATACAGTGCCTGTGGTAGCAGAAGTCTCATCCATCTTTCCAGCTTCAAAGGCATAGTAACATATCACTATGAATAAACACACAAGGCCAATGGCACCATTCCCCATTATCAGTAGCTCTGACTGTTTGCTCTCAGAGGGAATGTTTTTATAATGCAATCAATTAATTTAGACATCTGTGGATCTGTTTCTGCACTTGCACGGATCTGAAATACATCTGTAATTCCAATGAGGTACTTTGTCTCCAAACCTCTTTATTTGCTAGTTAGGGCACTTCTCATCCCTGTCCTGCCATAGTGCTCACACATAAAAATGAGCGCTGACTTAGGACTTTTTCCTGACCAGGAACATTTTCTCTGACCAGATAATTAGAGATACAGTGGAGTGTGTGGCTAAGTTGTAACCAGGGAATGTAGCTCATATTCAAAAAGCACCTGAGCATGTCTGAAAATCCCAGCAGTCCTTCTGCACCTTGTAGTCTTGTGACAAGCATTGATCAGAGGCGTTTTTTGCTGTATTGAAGCCCAGGAGGGAGCTCTTAGCACTGGATTATAGAGCAGTGGACAGTGTTGGCCTGGAGAGCCACCCCAATAAAGAAGACATGCTTTATGACAGGCTAAATGTGCCGGCAGCACAATTTAACCGCTCAATACCTCATCTCGCACAAATTACTTTGTGTTGACGAGCAGAAGAGAGCAATAATCAGCACAACACAAATATCACTCTTACACTGAAGTGGGCAGAGAGGTAGATATGAGGACAACCATTTGGGTTGAGCTGCCGTATCTGATGGTTATGGTGTCAGTGGTGTCTGTTGAAGTCTATTGAGCTGAAATAAGCTGAAGGATGATTTTTAAGATCATTTACAGTGATAACATCAGTTGTCTTTTCATTGAATTGGTGAATGCATTTGAACGTTGTCGTTCTGCAGCACACCAAACTATGGAAGCCTGTTTCCACCCGAGAATAAAAATATGAAAAGGTAATAAAAAAGTAACTGTAAGAAAACAAGAAAATAGCAAAAAAAATTACAATTACGAGAAATTAAGTCGCAAATGTCAGATATTACGTCATAATGTGGGAAAGTATAAATTGTGAAATAGTAAGTCAATGTAAGGAGAACAAAGTCTAAATTATTAGAAATTAAATATCACTTTTTGTAATTGCAAAAAGTAATCATTGTGAGAAATTAAGTCCTTATTAGACAAAATAATCACAGTTGAGATATACATTTACATTGAGAGAAATAGCCTTAATTGTGAGTATAAAGAAAAATTAATTTATGAGAAATAAATAGTGAGATACTACTACATTGAATAATGTTGCCATTCTTAGTTTAATGTCACAATTATGAGATACTGTCACATTGTCACATTGATACATAAGTCACACTGAGATAAAGTTGTGTGCAAAATCACATATTAAGTCTTATTGTGAGATAAACTTACAAATGTGAGATGTTATATTGTGAGAAAGTCAAAATTGAGAGATATTAAGAGTCATATGAAGACATATTAAGAGGAAAAATGGTCATTCCAGATGTGAGATAAAGTCACAATTGTAAGAAATTATTTGTAATTGTAAGATATAAAGTCATAATCGTGACTTTATATCGAATTAGAAATAGTTACAATTCACTCTGGTAAAATCACTCTTGGAGAAAAAGTTAACTGTGTGTTTAAAGTCACAATTATGAGAAATAAATAGTAATTGTGAAATAAAGTCAAAATAAAGAAGTCAATTTAGAGACTTAAAGTGACATTTGTGAGCTATAACGTCGCATTGAGAAAAATAGTCATACTTATGAGTGTAAAACCACATATAAAGTCACATTGTGAGGATTAGTTGTAATTGTGAATGTAAAATCGTATATATAGTGTCACAATGTGAGATATAAAGGTACAGTTATGGGAAATTAAGTCAAAATTTGTATTACAGGCTTCCTGCACCTTACAGGATGGCTTTATTTGATCAGAGTTGACTGATTGTAAGCCTGTCTCTGTTTAGTCTGTAATTAAACATTACAGAGAGCTGTGGCCTGGGTGACAGGCTTCCAAATGAGGAGTTTGAATAGATCTCGTCTTCCCTCTGTCACAAAGATTTAGATTTTACACAACATGCCTTAACAAAGCTGGGATTATTCAAAATATAATGTGTGAACCTTTTAATGCTCTGTGCTTGCTGACAGGCTATACTGCAATAGGCACAACTTAGAATCACTGTTTTAGATTGATGGACTTGAGTGTGTGTTTGCAATGTACAGGCACATGTATACAAAAAGCTTACAGTTGTGAGGGAACATGAAGGCCTTTGCCTCTGCAATTAGACTGGTGGTGGTGTTGTGGCCTGCCCTGATGACTTGGCTGTCTAAAACAACATGCTCCAATTAACACCCCCATAATGCGGCTGCCACAGACCCCTGCCCCTCCCTTGCCCCTTTAGAAGTGCAGAATCAAAGAGTCAGGAGGCGCCCTCGCCAAGGACATAATTGGGCTGGCCTTTGACCTCCATACCTTAAATCAGCCCGCTTGATTCTGCCCAAACACTCCCCCATGCTAACTAGCTCTTGCACTAAACCCCTCATTAGACACAAATACACCAACACTGTGCAAGACAGACACACACATACTTCCATGGCGAGGGTTCATCATCATCTTCTGCTTCTATCGTTTATCCAAAATCAAATGGAAAGCTGTGAATCAATAATCATATTATGTATTTTTGGGGTTGTTATTTTTGTTTAACACAAGCATGGGTATATATGCTCCTATTAATGAGTCTTTTCCAGGACAGTCGGCCATTAAAATGGGAATATGTGCTTCTACTGTGTGGACTGATTATCATTATATCATCTTGTTCCCATGTGGTAGATTCTCCTCCGTTCAGAGGCTGGATTCTGGAGTGGGACATCGTATCATTAAATTCCAGGACACAGCAGGAATGTATTAGGACTCCCTTATTTGCATCGACAAGAGAAGTGAAAAAAACTATCATTTTGATTTCTTTGTTGCTCCTTGCTTGTGAAGAACAAATATATAAACCTATGCAACCTACTGGCTTTATTTCCACCATGTTAAGAACAAGCTTAATTTATCTCCTCACCATGCATAGGAATGGCTCTTCATTTTATGAGAATGACTACCATAAAAAGGATGTAGGTTGGTCTCGGGGGAGGCTCTACGACACACGCGATCATCATTATGTGCCGGTGGTGAGAACATTCATATCACTGTCATTTACATAGAGCATGATTATTACATCATAGTACAACAAGCACGGGAAAATAATGGAGTAATAAAACAGCTTGGGTTGTTTTTTGCTGATCTCACTTGTGATTGGTTAATTCGGAAAATAGCATAGCGTGAAAATCTCAGAGGGGTGCCGCAACAGAGCTAAAGATCACTTAACGCCGTCGTCCGCTGCCCAGGAGCATGGAGAAGAGCCAGTGCCTGATCCCGCAGGGCCTGTACAGTAGGAGGGATTATTTATGATGACATTTAATTTCCCTGCCTGGGCATTTTCTTTACATTTTTGCAGGGAAAGCAGTGAGATGGGGGGACAGCGACAGCATGGGGTTCTCGTGCCCAGCATGGTGGGAACCGAAAGAGGCAGAATTAGCAGAAATAAATTATTCTAAGGCCAGTGAAGTTATACAAAGTGTAATCGAGCCATGGAGGCTGGGGAAGCCGAGGGGGCCATGCAGAAGCGCTCCATCAAAGACTGTGGCAGGTGCTTCACTGCGGCAGGCATGTTAATGAACAGTGCGGCCCTACTTTTGCTGGCCACTTCTTAACACTGAAGTAGCTCTGGCTAGTGCACTCTTGTGAAATTACCCTAAATAGGCTCACCCTCTCAGTATGAAGTACGAGCATGTACTACCCTCTTACAGGTCACACTTCTGCACCCATGTGCCCTACTCTGGTGTACCACCCACTTCAGCAGTGAGGTCATTCGGATGAGTCGCCGGAGTCAGAGCGATGGCCTCGGTGAACAAGGCTCCAAACAGTAGAAGCTCTTCTGCCTGCCATTCACGGGCTTAAATTAACTAGCCCACTGTCACTTGAGTGTCCCATGACATCCATTTTGCATGCAAGTTCTGACGTGACTTATGACCTGTTGTGGTTTGACATCAGAAATTGGAGCTGGTTGAAGTTGGAAGGTGCCAGTGGATTGTTGGAT
Source organism: Sinocyclocheilus anophthalmus (assembly GCA_018155175.1). NCBI lineage: Eukaryota > Metazoa > Chordata > Actinopteri > Cypriniformes > Cyprinidae > Sinocyclocheilus > Sinocyclocheilus anophthalmus. The sequence continues at coordinate 53,433 of JADLZN010009864.1, forward strand.
TTATAGATTCTCCCTTCTATCCAAAGTCCCCTGAAAGCAAGTTAGTTCAGTTGATGGCCATCTTGGTTTACTCCTATGTTGACAAAGCTGAATTTTCAGCAGCCATTTCATCAGTGTTCAGTGTCACATGAATGTCACAGTGTCATCATTTTAATATGCTGATATGGTTCTTAAGAAACATTTATTATTATTATCAATGTGGAAAACTGTTGTGTAGCTTAATAGTTTTGTGGAAACCATTATATATATTTCAAATATTTGAAACATTATAAATATCTTTACTGTCACTTTTGATCAGTTTAATGCATCCTTGCTGAATAAAAGTATTAATTTCTTTAAAATAAGCACTGACCCCTTTTTAACAGTAGTTGTATTTATTTAATTATTTATTTATGTATTTTATTAAATTTTTTTATTGAACATTTTTCTCTCAACATTTGGGCCCCTGGACCCAGTTTGAAAACCCCTGTTCTAAAGTAAACAAACACATTTTAAAACAGTGATTTTTGACTCTTTAAAAAGGCAAATTTTTATTGTCGCTATAGTCACTATATTGAGCATTACAATTTCTTCCATGTATTTATATGAGTGGTTTGTCTCCTCCCTCCTTCTGATATAATCCACCTTTATTAACACATATCTTTTAGCTTTTGTGTCTTCAAATTGAAAGATTAAAATGTTGAATATAATTTCTCTTAAGTGATTATGATGAGTAGGAGCAGGGCGGTGTCAAACGATTATTGTCGGCGCTCTCAAACAAGTCTGATGGGCAGCCATTGCCATGTCAGCTTTACCTGAGACCGGCTAAGTGCAAATCCACACACATCAGATTTCCTCACGCTCGAAACCTGACCTGAGTGATGCATGAATTTCAAAAGGGCAGATCAGAGAAAGATTCGTGGAAAGCGGCAACCATATTCCCCTCATTAATGGAGCCATCATCTCTATTTTTCGCCCCAGAACCAACTTAGCAGTGATTTTAATTTGACTTTTCCATTATTGTCTTATAGCCATAGCCTTTATCTTTCCTCACTGACTTTGTCTTTAACCTTGAGCCGACCACCTGAGCCGCTAATGACTCGAGCTTCTTGAATAGGGAGAGAGGGGTGGGAAGGAGGACATGACACATGTACAAATTAAAAGAGAGGGAGAGAGAAAGGGGGAGAGAGGGAAAAGCTTTAAACAGGGTTCAATTGTCTTCTATCTACAGCTTCCGTCCTCTTAATCCTTATGCCCATGTGCAAATGAATCTGGGAACATCACCTTATCAGGCATGCCTTTCAAATACCCCCTCATCGACTGTTCTCATGCACAGACACACACACACACACACACACACACACACACACACACACACAGACAGACACACACACACATATACAAATAAACAAATACAGTCAATTGCACACCCAGACACATACATACACATGATTATTATTTGTGCTGTGGCCAGAGCAGTTTGTGTGTGGAGCAGTAGGGATGTGCATCTCCATTACTGAGGCCGAAGTGATACGCATCTCGATGCATAACCAACAATACATATCTTGTCAATACATGATACAATGAAGATACATATGAAGCAGCTAGTGATGCGATACAATACACCCCTATTACGATGCAGTGCGATCCGATTTCGATTCGATTCAACACAATGCAATTCGATGCAATTGAAAAAATATGATCGCTTTTATTTCTTAGGTTCAGACAGACAGCAAATCATAAATACACTTAAGTGTCTTCTGACTTCTAACGCCTCGAGGCTTGTTTCATAAAACAAGTTTACCAAATAGGCTAGGCTTTTTCAGTTAGTCTGACTCATTGTCAAATTATTTGGTTCCATAAAGCAAATTTAACATAGATCAACCTCAGTCACTATGGCAACTTATGCTGGGAAACTAACCTGGTCCAGGGCAGGCTAACTGTCAGGCTAAGCTGAGCTCCTCTAACACTGACCAGTTGGAACGCATTGATATTACCACTTGCTCTCTCACATACTATAGCCATTTAGCCTTTCTCTCTGGTTTTATGACAGCTGTACCTTTTATAGTTAGCAGAACAGAGAGCAGAACATTACAATCTAACATTGCTCTTTCATGCATTTAAATCACTAAACTAAAAGTTAAAATCACTAAATTAAAAGTATGCTATAAGAAACACACATTAACTCATCTGAGCTTAGTAATTAGGACTAGCTTACATTTTATTTACCATTACAATAGTCCCTTTACAGTTACTGCTTCATAAAAAATACACTTATATGTAGGTTTAAAACTCTACAAAAGGCACATTTAATGTCCAACAACAAATATTTTAGCAAAATGCATATTTGACTCAGAATTATCGCGCTCCTTCTGTTTAGCGTGCATGCGCGCAGCAGCGCTCGTTCAGCGGTAAAGCCTCCACTCCTGTACACGCAAAGTGTATATTTTTGCATGACTTTCTAACATTTACAGATGAAAAATATACTTGTGACATGTCAGTTATGCACTGAGGAAAACACAACGTCTCAAATACATCAAACAGCACAAATATATTCGCTGTTTGCCATGGTGGATCGATTTGATCCATGATCGACATTAAAGGTGCACTAAGCGATTTTTGAAAAAACGCTTTTGACCACAGCGTCGGACCGAGTCCCAAAACACACTTGTAGCCAATCAGCAGTAAGGGGGCGTGCACAGGATGGATATTAACAGATCTACAGATAGAGAGAGATGTCAGATAAAAAAGAGGAAAATGTCAGAGAAACAAAACATTAAAAAGAAGGGTTACAATCAGGCAAGAGGTAGGACCCACCAAAAAAAAAATATCGGAGCTTTCCAGTAGTGGAGAGAACTCAAGGAGAGGGAAGGGTTTGAATCGGACGCCGAGGTTGTGTTGTTTCTTCTTGATAGGTGAGTAAAATTGATTTTGCTTCGTTTCACACAACTGATCCGTGTTGGCTTTTGTTTGAATATGCTTGTGTGTCATCTTCACTTGTTTCCGCGATCGTCGTTGCCATGGTTGTGTAAGTATGTGTGGGGCGGAGATTTCAAAATAAGGGTGAGGTCCTGTTGGGGTATGGGCGTGTTTGTTTTGGTGCTTTCAAAAATTAACAACGTTTGGCAAAAATCGCTTAGTGCACCTTTAAGGCAGTGGTCTCAAACTCCTGAACTCTCAAATTCCTGAAGGGCTCCAGCTCTGCAGAGTTTAGCTCCAACCAACTCCAAAACACCTGCTAGGAAGTTTCTAGTAATCCTGATGACCTTGATTAGCTGGATCAGGTGTGTTTGATTAAGGTTGGAGCAAAACTGTGCAGAGCTGTGGCCCTCCAGGAACTGAGTTTGAGACCAATGCATTAAAGGGTTAGTTCACCCAAAAATGAAAATTCTGTCATTAATTACTCACCCTCATGTTGTTCGAAACCCATTACGACATTCGTTCATCTTCGGAAAAACCCCCCAAACTTTTTTTAAGATATTTTTGAGGAACTTATGGGGCTCTTGACCCTCAATAGAGGGTCACTTGTGTCACTTGTGGAGCGTGTTCACGACAGTATCAGACGGAGTGTGTGCGCCGCCGGCGCTGACCCGGATCAGCGTGAGACATCATGACGCAATGATCTGGGTACAGAACGGTGCTGCCCACACGCTCGCGTATGCGTACGGTCGTGAACATGGCATCAAAGGACACCAGATAGAGCGAAATGTGCTAAAGTCATTATTTTTGTTGCTTTGCGCCAAAAAGGTATTCCTCGTAGCTTGTAATCTTTACAGTTGAACCACTGTGTCACAACATAGTGTTGTTTTTGGTGTCCTGTTTGAATTTTAGTCTTTGTGTGAAGCTGTCATTTTTAGTTTTTATTAGTTTGTCACGTTCATATTCTTTTTAGTCTAGTCAAGTTTTAGTCTACTAAAAGTCTGAGCATTTTAGTCTTTAGTCAGAATTATCCATGACTATTTTCGTCTAGTTTAAGTCGACGAAAACTGATGACATTTAACCAAGTCAAGATAGATAAGTACCTCGTCGTATAGACGAAACCAAAAATTTTCTTTTTTAGCCAAACCCTTAAAGCAAGGTTGACTTATTATCTATTGTTAACTTATAACTCAAGAACATCCATTCAAGACACGGGAAAACCTCTGATTTGAATTTACAAATTTATTTTACCAACAACAGTTAGAAGTACACACCGACATTTAAATAAAAATAAATAAAAACAAATAAATAAAATTAGAATCAAATGCCAATGCCAGAAAAAAAGTAATTGCTGAATGCTCGAGCTACCATTACATACTAAAAAGTGCAAATAAAATGTGTGTCTGTTACTTGTATTGCTTGTAAACTGAAGTCAGATTTTGCATCATAAAATCTATTAAAAGATATAACACTACAAATGGTTTGGACCTTAGAGAGATATAATGGGATGGGAAGCACTGGCTGCATACAGTGGAATTCGTTGACAGAAAAGAACAAACAATACTGAATTATGTCAACTACTGAACCAAATAACCAGCAGTCTCAACAGCAACTACATAAACACGGCCAGCGGTCCTTTCGCACCGCTTTAGTTCCAGAACTAAATGTACAGTACTAAAGTACTGGGACGATTTTGCGCGAACTATTACACCAGTACCATTTAAAGGGTTGCATTCAAACCGAGAGTGTGTACTAAGAAGTGACATAAGCCAGTCGACAGCGACGTCATTTATGCACGGCGTTCAACAACAGAAACAAAGAAAAACATTAACAACAGGAGGATGGAGGACGCTGTGATCGGAGATGTGTTTTTGTTGTCTCACACGGGTTTCACAATAATGGACATGGAAAGTCGACGTATACGTAAAGTGATTGAAAGAATGGAAAGGAGGACTAAGAATCTCCAACGACAACTGGCAGTGCTACATTTGCTACAAGTGCCTGCACTTCAGCGTTCGTCCATCTATCGCTCTTTTCCATACTTGTGAAATAAGTTGACACAATGCTTACAGTATGTTTACACAGCGCTTTAAATCATGGCGGGTGAGGGCGTTCTCGTACGCGTTTGGCCAATCAGTGTCTACTTACTTACGTCGTTATGCACATACAGTCAGCTTCTGCTGATTTTTTCTGGTTTTTTTTCGACGAAGGGAGGAGGACTGAAGGCCTGGAGTACAACAGGCCGTGGTGTAGAGGAGGGGACCTTAGGAACATACCCCGCTCGCGGGAACAGAAACGCTTTGGCCAGACCGGGCGCAAAGTCGAGATAGGAAGGGGCCACTGAGAGGGCCTGCAGATCCCCCACTCTCATGAGAGAAGATACCGCCAGAAGGAAAGTAGTCTTGATAGTGAGATGGCGATCAGAGATCTCCTCAATAGGCTCAAAGCGAGGCCTACAGAGAGCCTCTAGCACCACAGCCAGGTCCCACGTGGGGACACGACCGGAGGCCTCAGCCTCAGCGCACCACGGAGGAAACATGTAACTAGGGGGTGTCTGCCCACTGACTGGCCACTGAGAGGGGCGTGGTAGGCTGCAATGGCCGCCACGTAGACCTTCAGGGTGGAGTGGGTCAACCCTGCGGAGAATCGGGCCTGCAGGAACTCCAGCACTGTACCAACCGGGCAATTAACTGGGTCAAGCTGGCGGTCTTCACACCAAGAAGTGAAAAGTTTCCACTTCAAAGCGTACAGTTTCCTCGTGGAAGGAGCTCTGGATTGAAGAATGGTCTCAACAACCTCAGTTGAGAGAACGGAAGCTACTAGTTGTGCCCCCTCAGGGGCCACAACCACAACTTCCACAGCTCTGGGGGACCCCGCCTGTGAGAGGAGATCTCTCCTGATGGGAATCTCCCATGGAGAGCCGTCGAGAAGAGAAATCAGGTCCGAGAACCATACTCGGCCCGGCCAGAACGGGGCTACTAGCAGAAGACGGACCCTGTCCCGGCGCACTCTCTCCAGAACTCCGGGAGCAGAAAAATCGGAGGAAAGACGTACAGACGAAGCCTCGGCCACGTCTGTACCATGGCATCCAGCCCCAGTGGAGCTGGATGAGTCAGAGAGAGAACCAGAGGGGACCATGCGATATCATCTGAGTCGCAAACAAGTCCACCTGGGCCTGGCCAAAAACTCTCCATATCTGTCACACACTCGGTGGCATCTCCAGACAATTGAATGCCATGTCAGATGGCGACAACTCCACAGACCGCGGGCAGGGTGGCAACTCATGACCGCACCCCAACCGGTGAAGGACGCATCCGTCACTAGCATTACGCAGCGACAAGGAGCTCCCAGCACCGGCCCTGAGACAAGGAACCAAGGTTTCCTACACATGTCTAAGGCACGTAAGCATCGCCGCTTGAACTTTATCGTGCAAAGCGGGTTCCCCCTTGGGGAAAACCCCTTGGTTCTGAGCCACCACTGTAAGGATCTCATGTACAGCAGTCCAAAAGGTATCACGTTGGACGCAGTGCCATCGTGCCTGCATCGTGGCGAATCCCACAACACACCTAGATAAGTGGTCCTCTGTCAGGGAGAAAGCACCACTTTTCTTGGCGTTTCTTATACCCAATTCTTTCATGTGTGCGAGAACGACATCTCGATGCCGAACCGCTATCTGCTCTGACTGAGCTAGAATCAACCAATCGGCGATATAGTTTAGTATGCGGATGCCCTGGAGTCGCAAAGGAGCCAGAGCTGCGTCCACACTCTTTGTGAAAGTGTGGGGTGAGAGTGACAGTCCGAAGGGAAGAACTCTATATTGGTACGCTTCGCCCCCGAAAGCAAACCTTTGGAACTTCCAGTGCTGAGGGAGGATGGATACATGGAAGTATGCGTCTTTCAGATCGATCTTGAAAAAACCAGTCCTCGGACCTGATCTGAGACACAACCTGTTTGAGTGTGAGCATCCTGAACTTCAGTCGCATGACTGAGCGGTTCAACTGACGCAGATCTAAAATGGGATGCAACCCCCCATCCATCTTTGGAACTATGAAGTACCAGCTGTAGAACCCGGACTCTGCTTCGTGAGGAGGGACCACCTCGATGGCCTCCTTACTCAAAAGAGTAACTACTTCTTGTTCCATGACAAGAACCTGCTCGGGGCCCACCAGCGTGGGCATAATCACATTGAAAAGAGGCGGAAGAGAACCAAACTGGATTGTGTAGCCTCTCTCTACAGTATGCAGGACCCACTGAGACACATTTGGCAGAAGTTTCCACGCTGTCAAAGAATCTACTAAGGGAATCAGTCTCTCGAATCAGCGGCTCTAGAGACCTCCGCAGAGGTGGCGAGCCTCTTAGCACCGCTATCAGCTATCACAATGGATATCAGACCGACACACACACAGAGCGATTGCTGAATGACAGAAAGCTGATGCCGGTTTCACCGCACGTGCTTTTATAGCTTCCTGGTCATTAAGTCACCCGCCCGTGATGTCTCACCCATCTATTGGACTGATTACACACGGGATTCAGAGCTTGGTATTGCTGAAAGGCATTCCCTAAGCGTCCTCCGACGCAGCTCAAGTTCCTGAAGAGGAACTAAACCTTTAAGGGCTGCTTAAGAATAAGTGTCCACAAATTAGTTAGATTGTGTTAACTTAATTTGTCGTTTATGGAACCGCTTTAGCCCAGATTGATTTGTTAGGTTATTTCAGGTCAGGTTTTGGACTTTAACCCCCGCTTTTCCTCAGGTCTCCGTAGTGTTGTTGTGATACGTCATATTCACGTGCAGCGGTGATGAGAGAACGCGCTTGAGAAACAGTTTTGAGAGGAGAAATCAATCTACATGTAAAATATTGGTCACAGATTATTGGTCACTTTCTAAACAATAAAAGTATAGCGCATCCACTAGTAAATATATATAAATAAATGTATGTTTACTGATGCAAATATGTTAGAAACGATGCATCGCTTTACAAATGCCAACTTGTATCCGATGCACACTTTTTAAATCGATGCATCGCATCGTTAACTTTTTTTGCCAATGCAATGAGCGAATCTGTGAATCCTTCCATCCCTGTGGAGCAGACAAGGTCAGGCCATTGGCTGACATTCCTGCCAGTGTTCACGTGACCCGTACTGTGATCTCTCCTGTTATTTTGCCTGCCATTATGTCTGCTGAGCTCTTGATCATGGACAGGCAATCAATGAGAGAGTATGGCTTTCAACAGTAGGTTAGACCAGTGGTTTTCAATGTTTGAGGCATGTAGCATACAAACAAAATGGGAATAAAAATAGAATAATAATAAAAATTATAATAAAGAAATAATGTAAGATGTATTCATTTATTTACACCTCATCTAAGACTTTGAAAACCTCAGGTTAGACCAATTACAACAGTGTAGGATGACAGGAAGAGTTGTCAATGAATTATCAATAGGTGGTGTTGATCTGCTGTTGTTTGAGTTTGCGACTGCAGGGATTTGAGGAATGAACATGAGCACTTTTTCTGAGTAACTGGGTTTGAAGAGCTTTTTGGCTGATTTTTTGAGTCATCAATTGCAATTATTTCAATAACCCGTCTAAAGGAAGTGCAATATGTGACAAAAGCACAGCCATGAAACCTGTACACCATATAACAGTGTCTTTTAAGGAAATAATTTCTCCATAATCTCCTCATAAAGAGATCATGAGGAATTCACTTTTTTTTTACACAGCAACTCAAAATCAAAATCACTCAAAATAGACATCATGGGGAAATTCTTCCAATCAATCAAGTATAATAGACATCTTCTAAAGAGTTTGTAATTTAGTTTTTAAAACATTTTTCTGACCTTATGCACTTCTCGAATTCGGAAGCATTTGTATCGAGTCACAGTCGGGGGGTGTGTGTTTGTGTGTATGTATGGGTGGGTGTGCGCCCTGTCTGTGCAGTGCAGTGACACATCAGTAGCTGGTTAATTAGAATTGTGTCACTGAGCAAATGCGCTGTGACCTGGGCCCCTCACACGCAATCTCCAGCTCCACCCTCGACCCTTTCAGCTGCACCGGAGGAGACCCCTGATGGGCCTGCCAGTCTCCATGGGTGCTTTCATTTGTGCTGTTGGGGGTGAAAGTCATGGATAAAAAAGACAGCAGGGAAAAGAGGCAGAAAAGAAGAGAGAGAGAGAGGGCTCTTGTTAGCTATCTTCCTAGAGGGCCCTCAAGATCGGCTACTGGTGCTTCGGCCAGCCAGGTGTCGACATCCCACTCCTGAGCTATGGTAATGGGACCTGGATGAACTCTTCAAGGGCCTTAAAAGCCTCTTGTTCAGGAGGGATTTTACTGTGGAGAGAGCAGGAGATGAGGCCCACTCATGCCGCTGCAGTCCACCCTGGGAAGGGGTGAAGCAGGGCATTCCCTGGAGCTTCACTCATCACTGCCTCCAGTTATTACTGCACTCTTTCAGGTCCACGTGGTTGTTTCGAGTGCTCCTAACTGTTAGGTTTAACTGTGTTTCTCAGGAGGAATATGGTTACATCAGAAATGCATCAGTTTTTCTTGTGGCTATGGTTTTACTTGAGGTATTTTTACTTGTAGTTTTACAGATTTTGGTACAAAATGTGGTTGACTAAATATTTTTATTTGATCATTTATTTCAGTGGTGGTACTCTAGTGTGAGTTTGTCTGAATATGATTCACGAACAAATGGCTCTTGTGAGTCGATTCAGAATCAAATCGCTCGTATGAACCTGTTATAGTTAATAGTTTGAATCCGTCTAATGAATCCTTCACTGAATTAACTAACTGGAACCATCAGACCAGTTGTTTAATCAACATGACTCACTGTTCAAACTTATCATTACTTATAAATAAATATCTTATTATATACACCAGCGTTCAGAAGTTTAGGGTCTGTAAGTTGTTTTAATTTATATATACAGTATATATATCTTATATTTATATACAGTGTCATGAAAAGGTTTTGCCCCCTTCCGTTTTTAAATTTTTTGCATATTTGTCACACTTAAAGATTCAGATCATCAAACTAATTTTAATATTACACAAAGATAATGCAAGTAAATCCAAAATGCAGTTTTTAAATGATGATTTCTCAAAATAAAATGGCCCAAAAAGCAAAGCGAAAAAAGTTGTCCAAACCTGCCTGGCACTACGTGAAAAGTAATTGCCCCTAAATCTAATAAATGGTTGTGCCACCCTTTGCAGCAACAACAACTGCAATCAAGTGTTTGCGATAACTGGCAATGAGTCTTCACATCGCTGTGGAGGAATTTTGGACCACTCATCTATGCAGAATTGTTGTAAACCAGCCACATTGGAGGGTTTTCGAGCAAGAATGGACTGTTTAAGCACCTCAATCAGATTTAAGTCCGGACTTTGACTTGGCCACTCCAAAACCTCAATTTTGTTTTTCTTGAGCCATTCAGAAGTGGACTTGCTGGTGTCATTGTCCTGCTACATAACCTAAGTGCGCTTGACCTTGAGGTCACAAACTGATGGCCGGACATTCTCCTTCAGAATTTTCTGATAGAGTGCAGAATTCATGGTTCCGTCAATTATGGCAAGTTGTCCAGGTCCTGAAGCTGCAAAGCAGCCTCAGACCACCACCATGTTTGACTGTTGGTATGATGTTCTTTTATGAAATGCTGTGTTGGTTTTAAACCTGATGTAACGGGACACACACCTTCCAAAAAAAATCAACTTTTGTCTCATCAGTCCACAGAAAATTTGCCCAAAAGTCTTGGGGATAATCAAGATATTTTTGGCAAATGTGAGATGAGCCTTTGTGTTATTTTTGGTCAGCAGTGGCTTTTGCCTTGGAACTCTCCCATGGATGCCGTTTTTGCCCAGTCTCTTTCTTATTGTTGAATCATGAACACTGATCTTAATTGAGGCAAGTGAGGCCTGCAGTTCTTTAGGTGTAGTTCTGGGTTATTTTATGACCTGGATGAGTCATCGTTGTTTCTCGTTGTTGCGCTTTGGGGTAATTTTGGTCGGCTGGCCACTCCTGGGAAGGTTCACCACTATTCCAAGTTTTCTCCATGTGTGGATAATGGCTCTGACCGTGGTTAGCTGGAGTCCCAAAGCCTTAGAAATGGTTTATAACCCTTTCCAGACTGATACAACTATTGTGTTTCTCATCTGTTCTTGAATTTCTTTAGATCGCGGCATGATGCCTTGCTCTTTAAGCATGCTTCACTTTGTCAGACAGGTTCCATTTAAGTGATTTCTTGATTCAACAGGCCTGAGTGTGGCTAGTGAAATTTAACTCAGCTTTCTAAAATAATGTGGTAAATCACAGTTCTTTCATGATTTAACAAGAGGAGGCAATTCATTTTTCACGTAGGGCCACGTCGGCCCAGCTTTTTTCATTTAATAAATGAAATCATCATTTAAAAACTGAATTTTGTATTTACTTGCATAATCTTTGTGTAATATACACATTTTTGATCTGAATCTTTTAAGTGTGACAAAAATGCAAAAAAAAAAAAGCAGAAGGGGCAAAAACCTTGTCACCGCATGTATAAGTGTATATACTATTTTGATTTAGAGGAGCATTAAATGATTAAAAAGTGACAGTAAGACGTTGTTATGTTTATCATAAAATCCTGATTTCCCCCCCCCAGTTTCCTCAAAACTATTAAGCAGCGCAACTATTTTCAAACAAATGTTTCTTGAGCACCAAGTCAACACGTGACTGAATTGAAAATTCGGCATGGGCATCACAGGAATAAATTACATTTAGAAATATATTAAAATAGAAACAGTTATTTTAAATTGTAATAATATTTCACAATTTTAATGTTTTTACTGTATTTTTGTATAAATAAATGCAACCTTGGTGAGCATAAAATTCCAGGAAACATTTTTAAATGATCAACTGCTAGGCCACAGCATTGACATCCATTTTTTTCATCTAGAAGTTCTAGCTTTATCTAATGCTGCTTTGGTGACTCTAGAGTCGCTAATTTAGTCCTACGAGCAGAGAAATATGTGAATGTTGCAGTTTGTTTGCAACCTCACTGTGTTACTTCATCCGAATCCTGCTTTATCCTCTCAAACTGACTCCCCCCTCCCTCTCCCTCACTCTCCTCTCCTTCTCCGCTCTTCTCAGTCTAGTGACACCACCTTGCCGACTAATTAGAATTCTGTCACTAAGTAAATGCATTGTGACCAGTGGGTGACAGCTGTGCCTCCCTGCCATTTGGTTTGGGAGAGAGAGAGGTAGAGAGAGAGACAATCAGCCGCGTGGCAGGCTGGCGAAGGCAATGGCAGCCTCCCTTTTAGTGGGAGAGGTGCTGCTCTTGCCACTGACCTGACAGTCATTTAAATTACAGCCAGTGAAGGGGAGCCTAGACAAGCACTGTGGAATAATGCACTGACTGACTGACTGACTACTGTTTGCCCTGACAACGGCCCACACTCTCTTCCTTTTCAATTAAGAAAGAGAACTGGGATGAGGCGAGAGCGGGGCCCGTGTCTCCCCCTGCTCAACCTTCACTCATCCTCAGAACAGCGTGTCCCGTCCTTCCTCGCTCCTGCCCCGGTTCCGTGTCTCTTCTCGTCTCTTGGCATCGCTCTGCTGTTCTGCCTTGCTGTGTCTCTGTCTCTCTTCCATTCAGAGCAGGGAGTTGTTGATCCACTGATACACAAATGAGGGTTTGTCTGACAGGCGTATTACCTACAGACTGCTGCACGAACGCCGAGCCTGTATACAGCTTATTAGCTTACAGCGGGGAGCCGGAATGTTGTCTTCTTGATGTTTTTGTCTTATTACTTGGATCAACAGGAAAAAAAAAAATCGGTTGAAAACAAGAAGAAAAACATTTTATTGACAAGATTTTTGTACATAATCTCTGTGGCATGCTCCAGCAGGTCTAGCCGCTGTATTATAAAGAGTAGTCATGTCCTATTTGTGAATGAATTTTTCCCGGGATGCCGAAGAGATTCTGTCGAACAGATTGGCAAAGTGTTTGTCAAATTTGAAAAACTAAAAATTAGTATTTATAATGACATTGTGCAATTATCATGTAAATAATGTTATGAAAGTACAGTTAGGCCTATTTATAAACTATATAAAGCATTTAAAAATTTATAAAGCAATTTATAAATTATATATGTACTGTATATATATATATATAGAGATATATAAACAGGTGCATCTCAATAAATTAGAATATAATGGAAAAGTTCATTTATTTCAGTAATCAACTCAAATTGTGAACTTGTGTATAAATAAATTCAATGCAAACAGAATGAAGTAGTTTAAGTCTTGGTCTTTTAATTGTGATGATTTTGGCTCACATTAACAAAAACCCACCAATTCACTATCTCAACAAATTAGAATAAGGTGAAATGCCAATCAGCTAATCAAATCAAAACACCTGCAAAGGTTTCCTGAGCCTTCAAAATGGTCTCTCAGTTTGGTTCACTAGGCTACACAATCATGGGGAAGATTGCTGATCTGACAGTTGTCCAGAAGACAATTATTGACAACCTTCACAAGGAGGGTAATCCACAAACATTAATTGCCAAAGAAGCGGGCTGTTCACAGAGTGCTGTATCCAAGAATGTTAACAGAAAGTTGAGTGGAAGGAAAAAAGTGTGGAAGAAAAAGATGCACAACCACCCGAGAGAACCGCAGCCTTATGAGGAAAGTCAAGCAAAATCGATTCAAGAATTTGAGTGAACGTCACAAGGAAAGGACTGAGGCTGGGGTCAAGGCATCAAGAAGCCAACACACACAGACGTGTCAAGGAATTTGGATACAGTTGTAGTATTCCTCTTGTTAAGCCACTCCTAAACAACAGACAACGTCAGAGGCGTCTTAACCTGGGCTAAGGAGAAGAAGAACTGAACTATTGCCCTGTGGTCCAAAGTCCTCTTTTCAGATGAGAGCAAGTTTTGTATTTCATTTAGAAACCAAGATCCTAGAGTCTGGAGGAAAGGTGGAGAAGCCCATAGCCCAAGTTGCTTGAAGTCCAATGTTAAGTTTCCACCGTCTGTGATGATTTGGGGTGCAACGTCATCTGCTGGTGTTGGTCCATTGTGTTTTGAAACCAAAGTCACTGCACCCGTTTACCAAGAAAATTTGGAGCACTTCATGCTTCCTTCTGATGACCAGCTTTTTGAAGATGCTGATTACATTTTCCAGCAGAATTTGGCACCTGCCCACACTGCCAAAAGCACCAAAAAGTTGGTTAAATGACCATGGTATTTGCGTGCTTGACTGGCCAGCAAACTCACCAGACCTGAACCCATAGAGAATCTAGGGGTATTGTCAAGAGGAAAATGAGAAAAAAAGAGACCAAAAAATGCAGATGCCGTGGAAGGCCACTGTCAAAAGAAACCTGGGCTTCCATACCACCTCAGTAGTGCCTCAAACGGATCACCTCCATGCCACGCCGAATTTAAGCAGTAATTAAAGCAAAAGGAGCCCCAACCAAGCATTGAGTACATGTACAGTAAACTAACATACTTTCCAAAATGCCAACAATTCACTAAAAATGTTTTTTTACTGGTCTTATAAAGTATTCTAATTTGTTGAGATAGTGAATTGGGGGTTTTTGTTAAATGTGAGTCAAAAACATCACAATTAAAAGAACCAAAGACTAAACTACTTCAGTCTTGTGCATTGAATTTATTTAATACACGAGTTTCAGAATTTGAGTTGAATTACGGAAATAAATGAACTTTTCCACAACATTCTATTTATTGAGGGCACCTGCATATATACACACAAACACACACACACACACACACACACCACACACACAAACACACAAACAGGGGTGCAAATAGTTGTTCAGGGTGTTCTCATGAGAGCACCTGGAGATTGGTTGGTGACTAACACATGCCACATAGTGTGACCATAGTGTGTTATGGGACTATAAAAATAAATAATTAGTAATAGGATAAAGTATTTTTGGCACTGTATGTTATTTTGTATTTTTAAACAAAAAAATAATAGACTTAAAAATAGACTACTACAATAAAAAAGGATTTAAAAAATAAAATTTTTAAGTACACTTAAAAATACAAATCTAATATTTATTTTTTACTTTTTATTTTTATATGAATTTTCATCATTTTCAAACCTAAAATCATCACGCTTTTATTTTGGCAGGTTGCTGGCAAGTAAGTATATGCGCTTCCGGGTTCCGGGTTTAACGCTGCCGATTGTAGAGCGTCAGTGAATGAAATGTCAGTTTTGTGAAACGGCGGCTGAGATCTAGCTAGATTTAGATTCAGTTTGATGGAAATCTTGTATACAGGATTACAGTTAGTCGATAGAAAAAAAAACGGTTCTGAAATATTTTACCACAGCATTTTTTATTTTGGTCGCGATGGAGATACTATAATATTAGATATATATAGAGCCTATATATTATATATATATAATATTATATATATATATATATATATATATGCATGCATGGTGACCAAAATAAAAAATGCGGTGTGTTAATAATTCAGGACGATCATGACTTAATTTATTATTAATTATTTAATATTATTATTTTATTAAACCTTGTATACACCCACCCACACCACACACACTCAACTGCAATAAGTAGTTATTTATATTATTTCTACGGAGGTAAAGATGCACAGTGAAGCCAGGTGAAAAAACGATCATTGGCCCATGTGACGATTCAAATCAGTTAAGATATTAAACGATACAGTTTGGGGTAGGAATTTATGAATGTGTCTCTGAGGGGAACTGACTGTCTTTAGGAAAGTTTAGATGATATTTTCTTTTCATCTTGAGTCTGTATACTACATATTAAGTATGTTCTAAGCGCTGCACAGCTTTTGTTCAACAGCGTAACAGGGAAGGAAATGCTGCATTGCGGCTGTTCCACAAGCGCCGCTGGCAGAGAGTGAATCTGCGTCTCATTCATCCCATCTGCTGTTTTTGTCTCGTTCAGATGTTTTATGTAGCATAATTTTTACAAAGTTAAAGTCAGACCATTCTTTTT
This sequence comes from Sinocyclocheilus anophthalmus, assembly GCA_018155175.1. Classification (NCBI taxonomy): domain Eukaryota; kingdom Metazoa; phylum Chordata; class Actinopteri; order Cypriniformes; family Cyprinidae; genus Sinocyclocheilus; species Sinocyclocheilus anophthalmus. The sequence goes on from JADLZN010009864.1 coordinate 69,314, forward strand.
TTGCTTCAAATTGAGAAATTATACAATCTAATTTAGATTAAAAACTGCTCATGCAGCATCTTTGTTTGGATCATGATTAAAATATAGTTTTGAACGAACAAATTTTCTAATATGAATCAGATTTCCTAACACTAATAAGTCTTCTGTGCATGTGTAATTTATTACTTCATTTTATGTTAACATTTTTTCATATGTGGTTATTTAAAGTATTTGAACATTGAACAAGTAGTACTGTACATATAACAAACTATAAATAGCTATGAAACATGTTGCATGCTGTAGTAATGAACTGGCTGAAATCATGCAGTTAGGAAGGTAGTTAGGACAGGGACAGGGTGTAAGGTTCTGATCCGTCTTGTCTCCATGGGTCTCGCTGCTGCTGTAGGCCTTGGCCATTATTCAGAGCTGCTGGGTGTAGAGCTTGCCCTAATGCTGGCTGATTGGCCCAGTGGTGGTCTGTGCCAGGGCTTGGCATGGCTGACAGCTTGCGACATGGCAGTGGATTACGGAGTGTCAGTGGCTGGCTGCCATGCAGATGTCCCTACTAAAACCTGTCATTAGGATGGAGGGGCTTACAGAGTCTGGGGGATACAGAGAATGTGGTTGCCTTCTCCGGCACATACAGAGAAAGAGAGAGCACTCAACATGTTTTCACCTAAGGACATGTTGATTGTTATCATTAACTGAAACTAAAACGATTAAAAACCATTTTCAGGCAGTAAAATCAAGCTGAAATAAAATAAAATGTAAATATTATATCTAAAAATTAAAAAATATAATCACAAATCAGAACTGCTGTCTTGACAACTAACTGAATTAAATAAGTTTTAGTAGTAAAATCTAAAAAAATAAAAATAAACTAAAGAGATATAGAATTATAAAAACAACGACAACAAAAACTAATAAAAATGACAAAAGCACACAAGTAATAAAGCGTTAGACCAAATTATTAAAATTAAAACTGAAAATATAAAAATAAAGCTAATTAAAACATTAATAAATATTAGAAAAGTATAATAAATAATAAAGAATATAAATAAAACTAAAATAACACTGGTTACAGTGAATATATTTCGTCTTAGCCTTAATGAACACTTTTTATAAGATAATTATTGGTCTAATTGGGCTGATATTTGGAAGCAGATAGAATCTGATTATTTTTTGTTTTTTTATTTTCTACTGCATATTAAAATGCATTGAGGATATTGTAACAGATCGGCCAGGCTCCACCACCAACCAATCACAACGATCCCTCTCACCTGAAATCTGAGCACCTGCACCTGTCACCAATCAAACACCTCATCAACCAGCCTGCATAAAAACACACACCTCAGACACCCTCACTTTCCGGTCTCGAATACACGTAGAGGACTCAATGACTTTACTACTGATTACCTTGGAATACTTCTTGCATTACTTACCTCCTAGTGTCTCCAAGTGTCTCCTGTATCTCCTAGTTCCCGGATCCCCTAGTTCCTGGATCGCTGAGGTGTGTGCTTCCCCCGGATACCTTCCAGCCTCAATCAAGCCAAAGACTCGGATTACTCCACTCTCCATATCCTCTGCACTCTCTCACGGACCTTTCCCTCACCGTCACTTCCTCCGGACTCGACACCAGTACTCACTGTGACCTAATAAACTGTTTTGTATATAACTAACCTTTTGTGTCAGACCTCTTCCGTTACAGAAGACCGGACCAACACTGATGGCACAGATGAGTCACCCCGATCCTTTCCAGGGGCTCGTAGACTCGCTACGGCGAGTGCTATGAAATCCACTGGCACCGCCGCCATCACCACCCATCACTGCTTCCATCCCAACCAGCACTTCTTCTCCTACCATCATCGCTAGTCCCATGGCCTGACCGGCGCCCTACTCTGGTTCGGCGGAGGAGTGCAACGGATTTCTCCTCCAGTGCAATCTCACCTTTAATATGCAACCGCACTCATATCCCACCGACACCTCTAAAATCGCTTTTATTATCTCCCTGTTAACAGGACCTGCACTGCAATGGGCGGAAACGATCTGGGCTCAGGCCAGCCCCGTCATTCAAGATCTGCAGAACTTCCTGGTGCATTTTCGTGAGGTGTTTGGACGGACAGACGGAGATGCCGCTGTGGGAGAGCACCTCTATCACCTACAACAAGGGACCATGCCAATTGCTGAATACTCGCTGAAGTTTAGAACTCTCGCTGCGGCGAGTGGATGGAATGAGAGAGCGCTACTGACCACCTACAGACAGGGGCTGGAACCCCAGCTTCGGTTACAGCTCGCTGCCTATGATGACTCGTTGGGATTGGAAAAGTTCATCCAACTGTCCATCCGATGCTCGAGCCGCATGCAGTCCTGTCTAGCAGCCATACCCGTCCACGCCACAACCTCCTGCCTCCGCCGACCAGAGCCCAGTTATCCTCCAGAACCAGCACCAGAACCCATGATTGTGGAGAGGCAACGATTATCTTCTGCTGAGCAGCAGAGAAGGCTGACCCGGGGTCTTTGTTTGTACTGTGGAGCTCCAGGGCATATGATCTTGGCATGCCCCCTGCATCCCCCACGTCCCGTGGTGAGTGTGATTCAACCTGATATTAAGATGGCGCCCCTCACTACCTGTGTAATGCTTACTGCCTCTGATGTCTCTATTTCAGTATCAGCCCTTATCGACTCCGGGTCAGCAGGAAACTTCATCTCCCGCGACCTCTGCCGCCAGCTCAAATTACAGGCTACCGCCACTGAAACAGTTTACCAAGTCCAGTCGATAACTGGAACGCCACTATGCCATAGACATGTTCGCTATCGCGTGGGACCCATCACTCTTCATCTGGGCCTCCTTCACTCGGAGGACATTCATCTTCTGGTTCTGGAGGGGTCTACTGTGGACATCATCTTAGGGCGCCCGTGGTTGGTAAAGCACAATCCCATTCTATCATGGAAGACGGGAGAAATCCTGAAGTGGGGCAAGGACTGCTTCCCAGACTGCTTCCCCGGGACTCCATCTCCTCCGAAGAAACTCCCCGAGGCCCTTTCCGTGAATTCCACCTCCATTGAGAAGCAATCCTTGGAAATTCCAGCCTGCTATGCCCCCTTCAGAGACGTGTTTTGTCCCAACCGAGCCTCCTGCTTACCAGCACATCGGCCATGGGACTGCGCCATCGATCTCATTCCGGGTGAGCCAGTGCCTCGTGGAAAGGTTCAAGGTTACATCCATCCATCTAACACCCCTGCTGCATCAAGCTTCTTCTTCGTGGCCAAGAAGGACGGAGGCTTGAGGCCCTGTATCGATTACCGAGCATTGAATAATATCACAGTCAAGTT
>JADLZN010009864.1:73982-131331 GCA_018155175.1 Sinocyclocheilus anophthalmus
GCTGCTCATCACCATCTCCAATGGGCAGTGCGCAGGCAGAAGACGACAGCGGACCTTCGAAGAGCTGAAACACCTGCCTATGAACCAGGGCAGAAGGTATGGCTGTCGACTCGTGACATCAGACTGCGCCTGCCCTGTAAAAGCTCAGTCCCAGATTTGTTGGCCCTTTCACCATCCTGGAGCAAGTAAACCCGGTCACTTATAAACTCCAACTCCCCTCACAATACAGAATTCATCCCACGTTCCACGTGTCACTACTCAAACCTCACCATGACCCTGTTTCTCTCCCCACAGAGCCTGGCCAGACGGAGAAACCCCCTCTTCTCTTGATCCTGGATGAAGGCTCGGTCTACAAGGTGAAGGAAATTCTGCAGTCCCGGCGTCGTGGTGGTCTGCTGGAATACCTCGTGGACTGGGAAGGATACGGACCCGAGGAACGCTCATGGGTACCTAGGACTGATGTACTGGACCCCGCCTTAATGTCTGAGTTCCATGCTGCCCATCCTGATCAGCCGGCACCTCGGGGCAGAGGTAGACCACCACGACGTCGGGGTTTTCGGCCCTCAGGAGCGGGCCGTGGAGGGGGGGGGTACTGTAACAGATCGGCCAGGCTCCGCCACCACCCAATCACAACGATCCCTCTCACCTGAGTTCTGAGCACCCGCACCTGTCACCAATCAAGCACCTCATTACCAGCTTGCATAAGAGCACACACCTCAGACACCCTCACTTTCCGGTCTCGTATACACGTAGAGGACTCAATGACTTTGCTACTGATTACCTTTGAATACTTCTTGCATTACTTACCTCCTGTGTGTCTCCTCGTCTCCAAGTGTCTCCTGTATCCCCTAGTTCCTGGATTGCTGAGGTGTGTGCTTCCCCCGGATACCTTCCAGCCTCAGTCAAGCCAAAGACTCGGATTACTCCACTCTCCATATCCTCTGCACGCTCTCACGGACCTCTCCCTCACCGTCACTTCCTCCGGACTCGACACCAGTACTTACTGTGACCCAATAAACTGTTTTGTATATAACTAACCTGTTGTGTCAGACCTCTTCCGTAACAGATATATATATATAAGAAATTATAAGTGCAGTATACTGGATGTTTTTGGGGGTTATTTTATTTTAATCTGTCTCTATTAACATGTGTAACGATCTCAGACTCTGAGATGTCAGATGATAGATAGTCCAGATGTAGACATATTTGAGAGTGCTGTGTTGACCCTAGAGGGAGAGATGTGTGAGATAGGAGATGAACAGGAGTGAACGTGAGTGACAAACAGTGGACGCTAGTCCCTTTGAAATATTCATGGCTATTTCAGGGGAGAGGGGAGTTAATTTAGGCCTCTTGGTACGCTGGGGGTAATTAAAAGAGATGATCAATAGTCTACCGTCCCGCCACCCCTTGTGTCTGATAACAACTCTCTCCCAAACAAAGGATGGAAGAGATGTGAGGACAGACAAGGAAGAGGCATAGAAACAAAAGGGGAGCTAAATGGAAAAGCTACAACCTAGCAAATGTCTTTTTTTTTTAATGTAATAATTAAATGTGCGTTGAAATGTTCATAACTTATACATATTTATTTTAATATCCAGGGAGAAATGCTTTATTAAACTCCATTATAAAGATACTATGCTGCACAGTTGGGACATAGAAGGAGGAAATGACTAGCAATGAATTGAGATGATGCTGTTGTTCATTTGCAAATGTGGTTTACTTTGTTTTAGTATCTGATTCACTGTTTGCACAGCACTGAAAGTTTTCCCGATCTTTTAAATCTGTTTTGTGTGCTAGTCCCAAACTAGTCCCCATTGATGTAAAATTTTTACTTTAAGTACCGCTTAGGATTTTAAGTTATTGCAATAATTTGACACTTTTACATGTTTCTGTGATGTTGGTTAACAAATACATGACATGCAGATGATATACATTTTATTTTAGTAAGTGTTTTATTTGGATTTGGTTTTATTTTTTTTTTAAATTTTATTTGAATTTTATAAAATATATTTATTTTTTTTATAATTTTATTAGCTTTTCATCAACTCCCACACTCCCGTAAAAGTGTTGTAAAAGTGCCCCCATGTTGTGGATTACTGTTCAAAAGTTTGGGTCATTAAGATTTTTTTAAAAAGAAATTATTAATTATGTGCAGCAAGGATACATTCAATTGACAAAAACTGTACAAGAAAAGACATTTATAATGTTGCTAAAAATGAAAATAAATGCTGATCTTTTGAACTTTCTTTTCATCAAAGAATCCTAAAAATAAATGATGGTTTCCACAAAAACATTAATCAAAGCAACTGATTTCAACATTGATAATACTAAAAATTTATATTAGCATATTAGAATGATTTCTGATGGACCGGAGTAGCGACTTTTGAAAATTCCATCAAAGGAATAAATTACATTTTAAAACATATTGAAATCGAACTTATTTTTTATTGTAAAAATATTTCACAGGATTACTATTTTTGCTGTATTTTTTATCAAATAATAATGCATTTATAAATGCATAACATTAACTATGGTAAGCTAATAGTGCATTGTGTTTTGTGAATAAGTCGCAATCTATAATATGCCTAGCTTGCATTACATTGAGGCATTTACATGAGCACAAAAATGAGCTCACATGTCCTTTCTTCAGATTACTCTACAAAATAGATCACACAAGTCACACACAAAACACATATATTAATGCAGTCATGTTTATATTTAGCTAGATGGATCAATTCCAGCTCACATCCAACCCCCAATAGACCAAAAAATCCACTCTGTGTTCGACATTACTCACTATTCATAAGTTTCTTAATACTTAGGCCTTTTGGAGAAGCAGATGTTTTTTCACATCTAAATCTTTATAATCAGACTGTTCTTAATAATCCCCTATCCACGTCTGATCCTCTGCGATGGGCTGGAGAAAATTGAGTTCTAAGTGGGAGTGAGAGCAAGTAGCTGCCGTTCTGTAAACTGGACTCCATCATCAATATTGTAGAGGAATCTATAGCACGGGAATAGCTAACTAATTAGAGTTGGCTTTAAATAATTTATCTCCTTAACTTTTATTGATTTGTCAGGTCTGTGGTAGGAGTTGAGCTGTAAAATTGACTACCCTCAAACAGACATGGGCATCTGTGGCTTTACGGGCACCGATCTCTCTCCCTGTATCTGTCTCACCATCTATCTTACATGCACCAACAAACCCTGTACACAGATTATACACCTGTACCGCTACCCTAATGACGGATTATTATCTAAGGTGACCATATTTTAGTTTTCCAAAAAGAGAACAGTAGGGGGCGGAGTTCGTGGGTGGGGACATGGGCGGGGCTTCGTCCTAACAGTATACATAGTAAGTTGTTTATTTTATTTGTCTGCTTATTTTGTTTTTATAATAAATAAAAAAGAAAACAAGTAGATAAAATAGAAAAAGAATAGAGAATGCTAGTGTTAGAGTTTTTAAAAAAAAAAGAAAACAAGTCAATAACAGAAAACTATAATAGATCATGCTAGTGTTAGAAGGCATTATTTATAATAATAAAAGGAAAAATAAGTAGAAGAATAGGGAGAATGCTAGTGTTAGAGGCTCTGCTTTCCTTTATAAATAAAAAACAAGTAGTCAAGTCAAGTCAGTCACCTTATTTATATGGCTTTAACAAGAAGCATGGTGTCAAAGCAACCCCTGAACAGCATTAATTAGGGAAAATAGGGTGCAATAATGCAAAATGACAATTAGTGAAACACTCATTTTCGTTAAAGACAGTTCATCATTCAAGTCAGTGTGCTAATCAAATACTCAGTTCAGTTTTAAACAGTATCTTTGCAATCATTTGCAAACAAGTCAACGATATCGCTGGAAATGATGTGTCCCCAATTAAGCAAGCCAGAGGCGACAGTGGCAAAGGAACCAAAACTCCATCGGTGACAGAATGGAGGAAAAAACCTTGGGAGAGAAACCAGGCTCAGTCGGGGGGGTCAGTTCTCCTCTGGCCAGAAGAAACCAGAAGTTCAATTCCAGGCTGCAGAAAAGTCACATTGTGCAGAGGACTCAACGGGTTCCTGTGGGCTGTCCAGGTGGTTGTCTGAGACAAGGTCTTTACTGGGGATCTGTCTTTGTGGCTCATCTAGTTGTCCTGGTCTCAGCTGTTTTTCAGGGCTGTGGAGGTCCTTTCTAGGTGCTGATCCACCATTTGGTCCGAATACGTACTGGATCCGGGTGACTGCAGGGAACATCTGATCTGGATACAGACTGGATCTGGTGGCTACGGTGATCTCGGAATAAGAGAGAAACAGACTAACATTAGCGTAGATGCCATTCTTCTAACAAAGTAGTAAGTACATCGGGTGTTATGGGAAGTGATCCCGGTTCCGGTTTTCCCTTATTAATTCAGCCTAAAAATCCTTTAACAGATTTCAATATTAGAAGCGTATTAGTGTGTTACGTGTAAGCCAGGTTAAAGAGATGGGTCTAATCTAGATTTAAACTGCCAAGAGTGTGTCTGCCTCCCCGAACAATTTAGGTAGGTTAGTCCAGAGTTGGGGCTAAATGTTCAATTCAAGTTTATTTGTAGCGCTTTTCACGATACAAATCATTGGAAAGCAACTTTACAGCCAATTAAGTTTTTACAATATTTAGTGGTAGTTTATCAGTAGTGACTGTCAGTTAATGTACATATGGCAGAAATGTACGGAAAAATCAATTTAAGACGTAAAAAACAGACGATGAACACTATTAACAGCATTTATTATATGATGCAATCAAACTTATAAATTTGGTAGTTATGTATGTTGTTTCAGGGCTGGCATCATCTGAGGTACTCTGAGGGGTTGGCATCATCTCTTCTCAGGTGTTCGGATCCAGACTGAAGCTTGTGTAAATCATCCCATGGCAAAAACAGAGAAACAAATAGATCCAAAAGAGTTTATTAGGTCAGTAAACGCAAGTCCTGAATGCCACCGAATGCAGCTCGAACGTGTCGTCACCTGCACTCAAAGGTGGACACACATCCGCCATTACAGCAAGTAACAGTGAATAGTGTATTAGTAATGTAAGCGAGATTAGCCCCCCCCCGGCAACCACGCTGGCGATGCTAGCGGGCTATAGGCTAATAGCGGAGTCGGGAAGTCAAAAATAGAACTAGTGAGAACAAGGCGCTCTGATTGTTTTTGTTGTAGAATACGATAGGGGATATATTCACACGTTATAGAAACGAAAATGATGGTGTATAAAATTGATTTTAAGATAAAAATTAGACGACAAAGAATTAACTCGACGGAGCTCAAACTCAAAACACACGGCAGCAACAAACAGGAAGTGACACCTGTGAATTCATTTTAGAATAGTTAGAATAGAAATAGAATGGAGAGTGCAAATGTTAGAGGGTCAAGTTTTTTAATAAAAAAAAAAAAAGCAGATAAAATTGAGAAGTGGCTTTTTGAAATAGAGAGTGCTAGTGTTAGAGGGTCAAATGAAGATGAAAGAGATGTGTTTTCAACCGTTTCTTGAAAATATTAAGGACTCATCTGCTTGGATTGAGCTGGGCAGGTCATTCCACCAGGAGGAACAGTTAATGAAGCCATGAAAGTTTATCATAGGTTAGAATGCAAATATTTTTAATACAAGCATTTCAGTCAAATGTAATTTATGCAATATTTCAAACCTTTAACCCACTTGGGAAAATCAACCCATGGCAACAGTTTAAAAGTAGCCCAATTCTGTGGAAAAAAAAAAACCGCGGACTTGGCAACCCTGCATCCAACAAGAGCTGCAGGAGTCTGATTGATCACAGGTCGAGAATAAGGAGAGATGACGGACTAGACCATGTTGTTGAGTATTGCTGGCCTCAACGGATCCGGAGCTCATTGACAAATATCTTATATCGTAAGATGTGCTCCCTTTACACAGAGTGCTTGTGATCGCGAAATCGAAAGCTGCTCCCTGATCGCCAAAATTATATACAATATTAGTATGTTTAAAGGAGTGGACACGAAAATCACGGGAACGAAACACATGTTGTGGGAGCAGGCGGCAATGGTCAGATTCAGCGGGAGCGGGATTAAAGGGGGTCATATGATGTTTTTTAAAGATCATTATTTTGTGTATGTGGTGTAATGAAATGTTTATGCGGTTTAAGGTTAAAAAAAACATTATTTCCACATACTGTACATTATTGTTTTCTTCTATGCCCCGCCTTTCTGAAACGCATCGATTTTTACAAAGCTCATCGGTCTGAAAAGCAAGGTGTGCTCTGATTGGCCAGCTATCCAGTGCATTGTGATTGGCCGAATACCTCAAGCATGTGATGGAAATGTTACGCCCCTTACCATATTGTGATGCTGTGTCCTGGTGCGACGAGACAAAAAAATAAAACCCATTATAAACGAGGCATTTGTTGCATCCAGTGGGGACATAATTACAGGTTATAATGACTTATACTGTCTTTTTACGCGTGCGTTGCATCGCGCCGCGTAAACATAAAAACCATGTCTGCATTTGTGATCGGAGAAATGACAAACAATAAGTGCTACTCTACACTGCTCAAAAACTCGCATTTGAATTGTCAGTGGCAAATTCTTTAAATATGAAAACGTACTTACAGTCTGTGAGTCAGAACAGCCGGCATTGTAGTCTACTCTACAGGATCAGGAAACAGTCCTCCATAAAAAAATCTGAATATTTGGGTTGAACTGTTCCCGGAACAGTGTTGTAAATGCAACTTAACCACTGATTTCTAGTTGTGTCCATTTTTGGAAGGCTAAACAAAGTAGTTTCGCTTTCACATCAAAACACATGGCGGGCTAGAGTGAGCGGAGCCCGAAAGTCTAGAGTGAGTGGCGGCCGGCGGCCTAGAGTGAGCAGAGGCCGACTTGAGTGAGCGGAGAGGGCGGGTTTGAGAACGGCGCGGCCGGCGGATTCGGCAAAGGAGCGGCCAGCGGGCTTGCGGCAACCACAAGTGACAACCCCGGGCTGGACTCCGCTCACGGTGGTAAGCCGATCCGCCGATCCAAGCGCAAAGTTAAGTAGTTCCTCAGCGACCACACGGATCAGCTCCAGGCAGACGAAGCGGAAATATAGTCCTATTTGAAGGCCACAACAAAGTAGTTTCGTTTCACTTTCCACAACAAAACACACAGCGCCTTTACGACATGGCGCCGGCGGCAACAACAATACTACAGTGAGAATAAAAGTTAAGCCTTCTTTCTTTGCGTGAACATTTGGGCGACATTATGCAAATCTTCCCACATAGTGAAGTAGACATGTGGGGGCGTGTTAGAATGAGCCGTTTTAGGTAGGCGTGGTTGACTCTTAACTTTTATAAAGAATATCTCTTTGGATTTGAGACTTTAGTCTTTGCAACTTTACAGATCTTCTTTATGCACCAAGAGCTTGTAACACTCCAAAGAGAAAGGAAAAATTTTAATCGCATCATATGACCCCTTTAAGAAAACAGCAGAATCCCGGACATTTTGGGCAATTAAGAAATCCCGTATTTTTGTTGGTCCAAAAAGAGGACATGTCCGGTGAAAAGAGGATGTATGGTCACCCTATTATTATCATTTAGTTCAAAGTACATAGAATACTCTATGGTTTCGATACAGCCACAAAATTAGCATTTATATTATGCAGCATGAGTGTAAATGATCAGTTTGTGGCAGCTTCCTCTGAGTTGCTGCCTCAGAGATCATCAGTTATGAACACATGCCAATAATTCTGTCTCGTGTGAGCAGTTGACTGAATAATTTGATATTTGGTTTAAAGGAAATTGTTAAATTGTTTAATTGTGGCTGGATTATTTGCAGATGAGTTGAAGTCACTCAACCAGCTGTGGTTTAGCTCAGTTAGCAGACAGAGAGGCTAATGAAGAGGAAAAGAGGTTTTTATGTTCGTTTGGTAAGAGATCTTAAGCGGTAAAGACTTGTTTTAAATTTATTTAGTTTTTTGGTAGTTTTGCTATATTTATACTAAATGTATAATTGTTTATTGATTTTTAATTTAAAAAATAAAATAAAATATGATTACATTCATTGATTTTTTTAAAATGTTTGAATGTTCACCAAGGCTGGAATTTATTGTAAAAAAAAAAAAAAAACAGTATAAAAACTAAAATCTTGTGAAAATATGTACAATTAGGAATATTTTAATCATATTTTTAAATGTAATTTATTCCTGAATTTTCAGCAGTCATTACTCCAGTCTTCAGTGTCACATGATCCTTCAGAAATCATTTTAATATGCTGATTTAGTGCTCAAGAAGAATTTCTTATTTCATGTTGAGAATTGTGCTGCTTAATTTCCTTTTGTTGTTTAATTGTTCTTTGTTGAATAGCATTTATTTGAAATAAATTTTTTGTATTATTATAAAGGTCTTTTACTTTTGATCAATTTAATGCATCCTTGCTAAATAAAAGTATTAATTTCTTTGGAAAATAAAAATCTTACTGACACCAAACTTTTAAATGGTAGTGTAAAAAAAAAAAAAAAACAAATTGACTCTGTGTTGAGAGCAGCCCGCTCTAGAACACTTTTTATGATGAGATACCATCCCACATTTTAAAACAATAAAAAATCACACCTCTAAAATTCTGTGACCGAGACTTGAGCATGTATGGCCTCTCCAGACAGCGTGTGCTGTGGAGGGAGGCTGAGAGTGGCCATCGATGTTGGTTTGGGAAACTGTTCCTGTGATGTGTTCAATATGTGTACATTTCCAGCGATATTGAATGGTGCAGCTGTCTGGCCTGGCCTGGTATGGTGTGGAATAAGAATGGCCTGACCTATGGCACTTCAAATGAAATTGCCTCACAATGAGTGCTGGCCTACAATGATTATACCCTTAGTGTTTACTGCCACACTGGCCACTCTGGCTTTAAACAAGTGGTAATGCTGTGTCTGGCTGTAGACTGGGTTGTCCCCACTTTCCCTTTTTTTTGGTACCCCCGATAGGGACAATATTTTTGACAATTAATTTATTTTTATACTTTTTTATTGTTAATAGATATTTCTATATATGTGTGAGTATACTACGTACACAGACACTGTTTTATTTTGTATGAATTTTTTGAGGGCTAGCAAAGTGAAAGGGAAAAAAATTATGTGATCATTTTTAACATCATTTAGCAATATTTAGCTTTCTTAAGGCTTTTTTCTTGTGTTCCAGTATTTTTTTTTTATGAGAGAAAACACAACAAACAATAAACAAAAAATAATAAAAAGAAACAAAAAAAATCGTCTTCAGGAAAGCAAGATTCACCCATTGTGACACCTAAAACCAAGAAAATGCATAAACCCTCAGGAACAAAAAGGGACAATTAAAAAAAATAAGCACCCCCAAAAAGACATATTACACTCAGCAAACACCCAGAGTCAAGCAAGATGCATTGACATTGAAAAACCAGTTATGCAACACTTACCGTTATTTGCAATGAAAGGGGAAAAGCATTTATCTAATATTAGTTGTATTCTGTGAGCCCCGCCCCCCCCACGCCCCCCGATGGAAAGCAACAACAGCACCCAGCATCTAAGCAACAAGCCGAAAAAGCAAGTGGGACTGCACCAAGTCATTCTGTCAATCACCAATTCCTTTTTATCTCCTCATTGTTATCACTGTATGTCTCTCTCTCTTCCTCTTTGTTATCTACTGCTTGCAGCTGACCCTTGGCGGGCCCGACAGACACATGGATTGGGGTTGGTGCTTGGGGCCCAAGCCAGCGCAGAGGTCGGGAGGGATGAAGAGAAGAGCGAGTGAAGAGATGCTAGAAAAGTTGAGATATTGAAAATTGATAAAGGGCCCCAGCTCAGCTTGAACCTCTCCAGCTGCACCCTGCATACAGCAATTCGGTTAACAGCAGGAGAAAGAAAGAACACGCAACAGCCTGCTTGATACGGACACCTGTCGTTTTAGAGTAGCCTGGGAGATTTGGTTTGGTGGTTGAGAGAGAGGGTTGGGCGGAGGGAGAGGAGGGGAGAGTTAGGAGGTTAAGGGAGGGATGGCAGGGGGGGAGAGAGAGCGAGTATAAGAGAAGGCATGACGAGAGAGGTTAGCGAGAGGTGACGAGCGTAAGTGGAGAGAGAGAGAGGGATGAGACGAGTACGAGGGCAGAGAGGAGATGGAGGAGAGACTGGAGAACGAGAGGAGAGAGAGGAGGAATAAGATGAGGAGGGAGGACGAGCCATGTGTGGTTCTCACTCATGCCTACCAATCCGTCATATTTACACCCACCCCAATGAAAAAAGAATGCACAAAGAACAACACGTACACACATCTACTCCACATCACATAGTCTGTGTCGTCTGATCCTCACCAAAGATGTAGTTAGCTCAATAAAAGGGGAAGGGATCTTATTGAAATTTAGCTCTACATAAGCAGGATCGTCCAAAGCCAGGTGAAATGAAAACAAGGGACACATATTTCGCTTTTTTGTGCGCCTTCTTGGTAAAATTTTCTGGAATTGATCTGAACAAATCAGAGGGGGCGAGGGAAGAAGAAAATGTTTTATTTGTATGACCTTTATCTCAAAGTATGTGCATTCGATTTAGATATTTACATGCCAAAAAAATATTTTTTACTCAGATAGGCCCAACGAAGGTGCTCTTTTAAATACTTTGGAACTATGGGGTCTGACAAAAAAATCCAGGGTATGTGTAGGGCTATCAAGAGAGGAAATGTCAAATAAAGTGGAAAAGTTTATTGCAAAGTTAAAAAATAAAAAGGTTGTAATAATTAAAATATTTAATATAAAAATAATGGTTTTTTTTTAACTGAAATTACATATACATTTAAATTATATTACAGTGGGTACGGAAAGTATTCAGACCCCCTTACCTTTTTCACTCTTTGTTATATTGCAGCCATTGCTAAAATCATTTAAGTTAATTTTTTTTTCCTCATTTATGTACACACAACACCCCATATTGACATAAAAACAAAAAAAAAAACACAGACAGAAAGAAAGGAAGAAAAACACAGCAGACAGACGAATTGTTGACATTTTTGCCCGGTGGGGTGCGGGGAGGTTTCTGCTTTTTTTCTTTTTTGGGAATTTATTACAAAAAAAGAGAAAAAAACAAAAAATGAAATATCACATGTCCTAAGTATTCAGACCCTTTGCTGTGACGCTCATATATTTAACTCGGGTGCTGTCCGTTTCTTCTGATCATCTTTGAGATGGTTCTACACTTTCATTTGAGTCCATTTGTGTTTGATTATACTGATTGGACTTATTTGGAAAGCCACACACCTGTCTATATAAACCCTTACAGCTCACAGTGCATGTCAGAGCAAATGATAATCATGAGGTCAAAGGAACCGCCTGAAGAGCTCAGAGACAGAATTGTGGCAAGGCACCGATCTGGCCAAGGTTAAAAAAAAATTCTGCTGCACTTAAGGTTCCTAAGAGCACAGTGGCCTCCTTAATCCATAATCCTTAAATGGAAGACGTTAGGGACGACCAGAACCCTTCCTAGAGCTATCGGTGGCCCGGCCACAATGAGCTATGGGGGAGGGGGAGAAAGGCCTTGGTGAGAGAGGTAAAGAAGATCCCAAAGATCACTGTGGCTGAGCTCCAAAGATGCAGTCGGGAGATGGGAGAAAAATGTAGAAAGTTTTGTAGAAGGAAAGTCACCCCCCTCATGATATTTAGTCACCCCCACCTTTTTGTGCTATCTTTTCCTATGATGACTTTCCCCACCAGGCGGGGGGCTTGATGGCACCCAGAGTGAGTATACAGGAGTTGGCACACGGAAGCCTCTCCTCAGTGCAAGATACATGAAAGCCCGCATGGAGTTTGCTAAAAAAAAAAACACCTGAAGGACTCCAAGGATGTGAGATGGTGAGAAATAAGATTCTCTGGTCTGATGAGACCAATTTAGAACTTTTTGGCCTTAATTCTAAGCGGTATGTTTGGAGAAAACCAGGCACTGCTCATCACCTGTTCAATACAGTCCCAACAGTGAAGCATGTGGTGGCAGCATCATGCTGTGGGGGGGTGTTTTTCAGCTGCAGGGACCCCCAGCCACCAGGACGACTGGTTGAAGCGAGCCGGGGACAAAAGATAAATGCGGCCAAGTACAGAAGTACAGGGATATCCTGGACGAAAACCTGGATGAGTGCTCAGGACCTCAGACTGGGCCCGAAGGTTTACCTTCCAACAAGACAATGACCCTAAGCAGACAGCTAAAATAACGAAGGAGTGTTTTCACAACAACTCTGTGACTGTTCTTTGTTCTTGAATGGCCCAGCCAGAGCCTTGACTTCAACCCAATTGAGCATCTCTGGAGAGACCTAAAAATGGATGTCCACCAACGTTTACCATCCAACCAGACAGAACTGCAGAGGATCTGCAAGGAGGAATGGCAGAGGACCCCAAATCCAGGTGTGAAAAACTTGTTGAATCTTTCCCAAAAAGACTCATGGCTGTATAGATCCGATCTAAAGGGTGCTTCTACTAAATACTGAGCAAAGGGTTTGAATACTTAGGACATGTGATATTTCAGTTTTTCCTTTTTTAATAAATCTGCAAAAATGTAAAAAAATATGTCAATATGGTTTCTTGGTTTGGGTGCTGTGGGTACATTAATGAGGAAAAAAAATGAAATTAAATGATTTTAGCAAATGGCTGAAAAATAACAAAGAGTGAAAAATTTAAGAGGGTCTGAACACTTTCCGTACCCACTGTAAGTATGTATATATATATTATTTGTTTTTTTTTTAATGAAATTATTATTACCTATATTTAATACCTCGTACTGTTTTCTGAAAGATGTGTCAGAAAATCTTGAGATTATTATTAGAATCTGTTCAGAATGGATAACTTTTTCTGGAAATAACTATTTATTCGGCCAGCCCTAGCTCTTTAGAAATAAAAAATCAAATATTCAAAATGTGATGTACTTGTTTTAAGAAAAAAACTTATTGGTGTTCATATTTATATATATGGCATTTCACCCCCTGAATTTAACCTAAATTAAATTTAAAGAACACTGAAAATAGGCTCATTTTCCAGCTTCCCTAGAGTTAAACAGCTGAGTTTTAGCGTTTTTCGAATCCATTCAGCCAATCTCCGGGTCTGGCGGTAGCACTTTTAGCTGTAGCTTAGCATAGATCAATGAATCTGATTAGACCGTTAGCATCTGCTCAAAAATGACCAAAGAGTTTCTAAATTTTTCCCATTTAAAAAACTAGACTCTCTGTTAAAATGACCAAAAGAGGTTCTATATTGTTCATTTTAAAACTCTTGACTCTCGAGGTTCATTTACGACCAACGGAAAAATGAAAAAGATTATGCAGGAACTATTACTCTAATCTAACTCTCATTTCGGCGTAATAATCAAGGAACTTTGCTGCGTACCATGGGTGCAGCAGCCGAAATGATATTACGCAGCACCTGAAAATAGTCCCCAGCACGCTCCCTGTGCAAGCAGGTGGTTACATTGGTTATGTTGATGGAAGTTATAGCCTATTTTCAGGCACTGCGTAATATAATTGCGCCTGCTGCACCCATGGTACGGCAGCAAAGTTCCTTGATTATTACGCCGGAATGAGAGTATAGTTCCTAGCCATATCGGCCTAGAAAATCGCAACTTTTCATTTTCCAACTACAGAAGAGTCAAGTTTTAAATAGGAAAAATATAGAAACTCTTTGGTCATTTTTGAGCGAGATGCTAACGGTCTAATCAGATTCAATGATCTATGCTAAGCTACAGCTAAAAGTGCTACCGCCAGACCCGGAGATCGGCTGAATGGATTTGAAAATGGTAAAACTCAACTGTTTAACTTGGAAAATGAGCCTATTTTCAAAAATAGTGGAGTGTTCATTTAATTTAAACCTAATTTAAAGTAAATATTTTTAAGGAAATGCCTTGACTCAATACATTGTAAATATAAATGGCACTTATTTATTTTTGAAATAATATTAGGCTGTAATGCTTTATATTATGTTGACATGAACATATTGCACAGTATTGCCCATATTTGATAGCCCTTGTCATCAAAAATACCTAAAGAAACACCCCCCCCATACATGCCACTCTTGCTCTAAAATCACTTAAGTCGACAATATAGCCTGAATGACTCTGGATCAAAAGGTTTTCTGTGACATGTTTCCAAACATTTTCTGTGTAATTTAAACATTTTCTACTGAGTGCACATTCAAATTCTATAACCACTAGCTAAAGTACATGCTTGGCACACGTTATTTTTGCATAATTGATCTGCTGGTAATCAAAGAGTTTCATGTCGAGTCAGGCCCCACATGCACAGACAAAGAGTAAAGAAAGCTCTTAATATTTCCCACACATCTTCAGGGTTTGCTTCTTGCCAGACAATAATTAACATGTCATCTGTAAGCACAGCAGACAGTGGCATACAAGAGACATGCTCTGCCAATGTGACAACATGACAAAGAAACACAATAAAGTTGATCGAGCATCATGATACATCAGAAGAGATTTAATGCCAATGTGGTAAAAAATAGGAAGTCCACATATGGCCATAAAAAAGCATATCCATAGACAAGAAAAAAAAAAGAGTAGCGGTGAGTGTAGTGCCAGTCGCATGAAGAATTAAGTCACCTGGCTTTCCCCGAGCTTTGAAGGTCAAGGAGAAGCTCCTGCATATTCATGGCTCGGATTGGCGCAGGATCGATGGGTTTTAATTGTTTTTTCCTGGCCAGGGAAGGAAGTGCCAGCAGCCATCGATCGCCTGGAGACGAGGCCACTTACATGTCAGCCATGTGTGGGGGGCCGTCGCCCAGCTGCGTGGCAGACAAGAGGAAAATGTGACAAGACACTGTGACGGCATGAAACAGATCAGCCATGTTTGCTTGTAAGGCTCTCTCTCTCTCTCTCTCTCTCTCTGTGTGTGTGTGTGTGTAAATGTGCTCGCCACCCTAATCTGGTGTCATGAAGGTGATGGAGGAGAAAGGCAGGATGTGTGCATTATGGAGTGTGTCTGGTTCATTATGTGGTGTGTGTGGCAGTGTATTATCTCACTCACTTCCTCAATAGGCCCAATGCACCTCACTAGGGTTGCGAGCTTCTCCAAACTTTTGGATAGAAAAGGGAAGGAGACTGTATAAGTGAAGTAAGTGAAGTGACATGTGGCCAAGTATGGTGACCCATACTCGGAATTAGTGCTCTGCATTTACCCATCCAAAGTGCACACACACAGCAGTGAACACACACAAACCGTGAACAGCAGTGGGCAGCCATTTATGCTGCGGCGCCCGGGGAGCAGTTGGGGGTCGGTGCCTTGCTCAAGGGCACCTCAATAGTGGTATTGAAGGGAAGAGAGTGCTGTACATTCACTCCCCACACCTACAATCCCTGCCGGTACGAGACTCGAACACACAACCTTTGGATTATGAGTCCGCCTCTCTAACCATTAGGCCACGACTTCCCCATAAGTATAAGTATTTGTGTGTAAGCGGACCAAGCATAACTGTATGTCAAGTTTTCAGTACATTGTGAGCATTGACTTGTTTTGGTCAATTTAAATGCTAACTAGCCACAAAACCACAGAATTATTTACACATAATTTATTATTTATTTATCATTAAAGGGTTAATTAGGTCAGATATATTTACAGATGAATTTGTTGTTTACTTTTAAATCGTGTATTGTAAAGGTTAAACATTAAAATATACTTCTATAATTGGTACTTACAGGTATTAATTACTATATCAGTTATTTTAAAATAATGATTAATTGTATAATATTTATATGATAATATTTTAACAATTTATAATATAATATAATATAATATAATATAATAATATGACTTTAAACTGGATTTCTGTAAACCCTAAAAGTGGAAGTTTTCAATTCAAATTCCTCTTGTCAAAAAACTTTGCAGTAGTGAATAAATGTCCAACATATCTGGAGAGGTCCATGTGTAGATGTAAGGAGAAATTGAAGGCAGAGGTATTATTCAGCTGAGGGTCCTTTAGGGGCGCGGCTATTTGGCGTGAAGTAACACCTGCAATCTCTAGAACACTGCTCTCATTTTGTCAGGTTAAAGGTTGGCCATAAGCTTACAGTACATCAATCTGGTGTCGGACCAGGGCCTGGTCTCAATCAGGTCTCAGTGAGAAGACAAATGCAATGTTTCATTTGCTGTCAGAGGTTATAGAGAACTTAACTTAAGGGGAAACAAATCTACATAGTACTTGTTGCTTATAGTGTATGTGAGTACAGGTTGATTGTGGGTATAAATTATGGTTACATGTTACTGCTTTAGGTCTTTTGTACACTTACATTCTTTAATATACAGAGAAATTGCTGTCTTGTTTTGTAATTTATGTTTTCAAACTGATTTCACATTCCCCACCTCATGGTATTACGTTTACATATTAAATTCATTTAGCAGACACTTTTATCCAAAGTTACTTACAAATGAGTAACATCAAAATCTTTCTAGTATAACATCGCAAATATTCTAGTATAAGATAAGATTAGTATGCAAGTTAACTGAAAGATTTATTTATTTAATCAGCTGAGCCAACGTTGCTGTCTTGGACCATTGAAATGCACAGAACATTTTGATAGAGCCACAGGCCAGCCTATGAATAGCTTACTTGTATTTGTCTCTGCGAATTAAGTTGTGAAGTATTTTAACATTAACAGTTATTCATTTTGCAGAAATGAAAGCACAAGTGCAGTAAAGCTATGAGTTAGTGTTCCAGCAGTAAGTCCTCAGTTGGTTTCTAAAGATTGCAGTGAGAGATTCTGCTATCTTTGGTCTAAGAATGTTAAAATTACATTTTTAAAAAGCAGTTGTCCTAAGGAAATGACCTTTTTGTAGTACATCCCTATTTGATAATGTCCTTCTCATTGCTTCTGTCTCTCTCTCTCTTATTCCTCGTCTCATAATCCCGCTCCACCTGAGAACGTGATAATCAGCACTTACTGAAGCAAGGCAGAGAAACATTAAAGTCAAGAGAGGAGCGGGAGATTGCTGGAACTACTGAGGAATAACATACCAGGCCGCGGTGCTGCTGTCAAATCACAGCAGATTTTCACTAATAGATTCTCCCCCAGACACTCAATACCATTCAAAGGCGATCCTCCTTTATCCCAAAGCATCAAATATTTAAACACTCGTATTAGTGCTGGTGTCATCTCCTCAACCTGAAGCTTATGGCACCAATCTCTTTAGCACCTTTTCTCGCTCTCGCTCTCTCTCTCTCTTTCTCCTTCCCATTCCCCTTATGATATCCACAATGTTATCTCCAGCAGCCTCCACATATCCTTCTTATCATTTTATATTTGCAATACTTAAATCGTTTCTCCCCCCACCTTCCTCCTCTTTCCTTTTTTTGGGGGGCTATGCTTTTTCCCCCCCTACCTTCTTCTTTCTTTTCATTCTTTTTGTCAGCGACCGGGCCTTTCAATTTTGGAGGCGAGGCTTACAGATTGCAGTGGAAAAAGAGAGCCGGCGGGAGAAGGGAGGGCGACGGAGGGAGAGAAAAGCCAGGGCGACAGCGCCGCGCTTGACTGATGCCTTTCAAGGGGGGCAGTCTAGCTTGTCAAATCGCTGGCTGCGGGAAAAAAACCCAGAATTGGCATATCTATTCGGCTTACCGCGAGATGTCATGCAACACAGTTTCATATTCCTCAATAAGACGCAATAAAGCAATTGTCAGAGAGAGTGCCAGTGAGAGCGCCTCTTTTCTAACACTCATATTCTGTTTGCTCGCACAGGAGAAGGGATAGGATGAGAAGAATCAACCAAAGGTGGAGGGAAAAGAACTAGCGGTGGGCTGACTGTGACACTTCTGTGTGTGTGTGTGTGTTTAGATGTGGGGGTCCGGTGTGGACAGAATGCCGTCTTTTGTTAGCTTTGATGAATTTTTGAAATGCCGTGTAGATGCCGACAGTTTGAGACTTTTTACTCCTGGCATGATCTCTGCAGTAGGGGAGGCAACATCGGCTTCCTCTGTGACCAAACTTGGGGAAAAGATGGCTACGGATGATAAAAAGGGTTAGTTGTCACCATGATGACCATTCTCAAGCTCATTCTTGTGATAACGACCAACCAACTAACTACCTAACGCAGTTTTAACCGATTGTTCCTTTTCGTATGTACACTTTTGTTTGATTTCATGTCTGGGAAGGCACGCCGCAGTCATCAAAACAGGTCTTTTGATGATCCAGCCTGACCCGCAGTGCTTCGGAGGAATCCCTCTACGCGTGTTCCGTTTCAAAGATGAGTCACAAAGGCGGTTTTCCCCAGCTGCTGATTTGACAGCGCTCGGCTGACATCTTCTTGGTCGCGTTCACAAGTTGGACAAACTTTCACTATTTACATGTATCCGGATTTGGACACCTAGCGTCCTCTTTGGCACATATTGCGATAACAAAATACATATTTACATGTTGGGATGAGAGCGGGGAATGATAATGCCTGGCTGTACCCGTCGGCTGCCCGGCTTGTCTGGTTTCCTGTGCCACGCGACGGTGTCAGGAGCTGCCATGCAGTGAAGGCCCATGTGTCTTTTCCCCCAGGGGGATGGCTTGTTTTCTCCCAGATTGGGGGAAGAGGTGGCAGGCCTGCTGCATTCTGACTGGGCGTCCCTGCCAACAGGGCATAATGCTCATCATGGCCCTGCCACGTCACTCACAACTAATAATGAGTCTCTCTCTCTCCCTCTCGCTCGATCTCTCGTCACGCTCATCTCCACTTGACACTCTTCCGCTTTCCTAATTTGTATGCCGTTTCTATCATTGCCATCCTTCTTCGCTGTTAGCCTCTTCTTCTCTGTCTCCATCAGACTTTTTCCCCGCCCGTTCTCACCAAAAAACTATTTTCCTGCTGTTTCTCTCTCTGTCTCTTTGTTGCTGCACCATTAGTTTAGTGTCCAGCCAAGTGTGACATGCTGCAGTAATGCTGCTCTCGCATGTGTGTGTGAAGGGGAGCTTTTCCATTAGCACGTCTAATGTTCTGACAAGCTGGCACAGCCTCCCAAAACATTCATACACTGATCGTCGTCCCCCCAAATCATATGGCGCGGACCACAAGCCAGGGAAACCGCGGCATAATCAGCCTGGTCCATGCGCTGTCACTCCCGGCTCCAGTACGACGGCCGTGTCTCTGATGGGCCTGCCGCCAGACACGCCGAGCTCCCCGCTCACTTTTATTGCTCGCTGATGGGAAAGGGCCAGTGTATGATGGATTGGCCATTTTGACCGGACTGTGAAAGACTGAGATATGACTGTCTATTTGTCATAAATGTCACCTCTCTTTGTCTTCCCTTCTGTTGCTCGCTGTAAAGCTACACAAACCCTTACATGATGTCAAGCAGCGTTGGGTAATTTTACATTATTGCTACTTCTAAAAACGAACTGCTTTACATCATCAGCTACATCCAGGTACAGTTGATGTGTTATTTTAAAGGGATAGTTCAGTCAAAATCTAAATATCTGCCATCATTTACTCACCCTTATGTCCTTCCAAAACTGTACGACTTTCTTTTGTGGAACACAAAAGATTTAAGTTTTACATCTTGATTGCAGTTTAATTTAGTTAGATGGTTTTTACTATATTATAATGACATTATATATAATGAAATCTGAATTCAAATGTTAAGATCACCTCCTATTTCAAAAAAAAAATGAAACTGTTGCACCTTGTGATAAACAGTGATTTATACATAATGTGCCTCCATGGCCGATTCGATCACGCTTATAAAAAAAAATGAAAATGTTGCACCTGTGATAACAGTGACTTGATACAAATAATGTGCATCACATAGGCCGATTACTTTAATTTTATTTTAATTTATACCATAAGTTACTTTATCAAAAAAACTTTTATATTTATTTAATTACAAGAAAATTAAAGCTAGACGTCTTTTTCTGACCTTTGCGTCTTGATATGACAAGTTCTGAGGAGAGATTTAAGACACTTTTCATCTGGCAACAAAAACTCAGACTATATGACATATGAAATCTCTTTTTATCTGTATTAGCAAATGGTTTGTAACATTAAAGCTGTGGTTCTTAACCAGGGGACTAGGGCCCACTAGGGGGCCTCTGCAAACTTCCAAACGGGGCCACAAGAAGACTTAAAAAACATACAAAGGAAGTAAAATCAGTATTCAAACATTTGGGAGCAAAACATAAGGTACATTTGATCAGTGTTAGCTTAAGCAGATACCTTTGAAACTGGATCAAATAACACCTTGTTTGCTGTGATCAGAGGCCACGTTCAGGATTCCTTTCTTTCTTTCTTTCTTTTTTTTTCTTTTTCTTTTCTTATGGGACGCGTCCTTTCTTTGACACGAGAATGCTTGTTAGTAGATCACAGCGTTCGATTCGTGAGGTTTGTCAGCATTGCTCGACTGGTGTCTCCATGCAGCACACACACACACACACACACACACACACATACAAAAATCAGTCCCAGAGACGGTTAATGGACAACGTGACGGATACGCAGTGTATGAAATAACTTTTTTGCCAGTGAAATATTACCTACTTAATGAAATTGCCAGCCACTTCCAGAGATAGTGCTTTCACCATGATGGAGGACAGGTCATGGATAAAACACCATGACACCTTAAGTCCTGAACAGCCCAATTTTTCAAAATAATTATTATGCCCCAGTTACTTAAAAAGCATCAGCACATTGGTGGCCTCCCATTTCAACACCGGAACAGAAAGACATATTGCATCTTAAGTAAGAGGATAATCGGATAAATGTACATCAGGCAGGCCGGAGGCACAAACATAGGCAGCCAAAAGGTAAAATATTACCAACACAGCTCTGCAGAATGTAGTAGAGATGAGCAGGAAGAGGACACAAGTAATGATACAGAACATCAATCGATCATTGTCAGTGTTCCAGAAGCAGGGAGCTCCCTGGTTAGCACTCAGGAAATGCAAAGGCTATT
This sequence comes from Sinocyclocheilus anophthalmus, assembly GCA_018155175.1. Classification (NCBI taxonomy): domain Eukaryota; kingdom Metazoa; phylum Chordata; class Actinopteri; order Cypriniformes; family Cyprinidae; genus Sinocyclocheilus; species Sinocyclocheilus anophthalmus. The sequence continues at coordinate 94,875 of JADLZN010009864.1, forward strand.
GGTTAGACACAGCGTGTTGTGTTGTCTTTTAGTAAGATGTGACCAGATAACAAATTAATAGATATTTCTGAACACAAACAACAGTCATTTTATGGAAATTGAAGACAGGAGTGTCATGTGAATGTCCCTCAGATGTGTTAGCATTGTTCTTCTAGAACAAGAAAGAAAGTTTTATAGCATATGTTGCAAAGTTCACCTGCGTTGATCCTTTGGTGTCATGCGATTTCCCTGGTAGTGATGTATGACATGAATGTTTCTGTGCTTGAGGCTTTGGCTTTGAATAAAACACCCCCCCACGGCCCTAATGAGTGTTTTTCAATTACATCCGTCATGAGGCAATAATACTATGATATATAGTGTGATATTAAATTCATGCTAATCTATTATTGTTTCCAGAGTAGAGGGAGGTAATGATTCATAGTATATTGTGTATTTTTTTTTATCTAAGTAGTTAATTACTGGTGCCAGAGACCAGTCCTGGTCAGTAGATCACTTTTTTCTTTTTTTTTCCTTTTTCCCAGGATCCAAATTATTTCCAAATTATGTTTATATATGTTTCATATATATTTGTATCTGTGGACTCCTTTCAGAAGCAGAAGTCATAGTTCGGAAAACATTTATAGCAGTGAATGGAACCTACAAAAAATTTCTGTTCCAATTAGCCTGAATAGCAAAAGATTTTCAAATTGCAGTCACTCTCCCAGCCATTGGTTTAGAAAGGCTCAACACATCCAGTGTTCACCAGTTTTCTGTATTTAATGTCAGTAAAAAAAAAAAAAGTAAAAGTAAATAAAATAAGTAATAAGAACAGTATAGTGTTTATATATGAACATTATTTTATTATTCTATTATAATATATATATATATCTATATATCATCATATATATATCAGAAATTAAATATATAAAATGTTAATATTTTTTCTCCAATTTAATTACAATATGTATAATTAATATACCGAAAAATAATTGAATGTAAGTAAAATAAATTGAATATGTAACATTTGACTTTTTTTACATTATATTACATATATGTAATATTTCTACAGTATAATCTTTTACTAACAATAATAATAATATGTTTTTTTTTCCCCCAAAATTAAATGACTTATAATTGTGACTAAAACATCTATTTATCCCTTCAAGGGTGTAATGATTGGCAATCACATGTTGGCACAAGTGATGATATGGTTGACGTAAGGTGTTATTGTGGCCCTGTATATGGGGAAAGAGCCGAGCCATGGTGTTAGCTCTCCACAGACATGACACTTAGAGTAATAGAGCCGGCTTGATTGGCTTGTTGCATTGTCAGAGCTGTCATGACAGTGTGCTTAAAAGGGCAGTGTGTGAAACCATCATGCTCCCTCCTGCTGAAAATACATCAAGTGGCTTCATGTCAATGCCGCTGAGCTTTGACAAATAAAATTCCAATGCAGAACGTGTTGTGAGATCTCTGCACAGATATTAGCAGCCCACAATATTGCCTTTAAATCCTGTCTTATTTGCCATCCAACACATAAATACACATTTACATAATTTGTGGTTTCATGATCTGTTTTGCTTTTACTTTTTGTTGATTTGATTTACATAATCACGCATGTTTTGATTATGCTGATGGTTTATGCTAAACAGTTCTGAAGCCCCTAGAACACATACTGTATAAATGGCATTTGTATTATTTTGAACCGTTAAATCATCCACTCTTTCTATTTAATGTAAAATGTTTAAGCAAATAACTAGAATCTAATTCGTTTTTGTTTGTATGAAAGTGATGATCCATTGATTAGTTTCACTTCAAATCATTTTTGGACTTAAATCAAAAAGCATTTCTGGCTAAAATAAGAAACAACTCTGGTGCAGTGGTTAGCGCAGTGGGGCCACAGGTTCGAATTTGTCATATTTGCTTAATTAAATATAAAAATTGACAGGATCAAACTCACATAGTTGCAATATGAACTAGTCAGACAGGTGGAGAGAGTGTACACGTTTGGCTATAAGTGCTAATACATATGTAGATATATACTGTATATTCCTTCCCTACTTTTGCTCTTATCCTAATGCAGATCTGATAAAAGAGTGGCAGGTGGATGGGTGTCGGAGTGTTGGGGGGGTACTACATGGCCCAGCGGCCCACCACCCAGCTCCACTCACTCTGCCCCTGCTCCCCATTCATCAAGCCCACACAGACCACTGGCCAAGCACGTCTGCCTATCATTACCCCTCTCACAATGCGATCCATGCCGCTAACCCTGCCTTCATTCCCCAGGATTAATAATATCTCTTTCAACCTTCACACAGTGATAAATAGGCACAACGAGAACAAAAGGAGCCAAAGGAGTGCGAGAGAAAAGAGAGAAACAGAGTGAGACGGAAAAAAAGAGGAGAGGTGAGATTTTTGCAGAGAATAATTAAAGCCTGAAACACCAGTGGTGGCCAGGCTGGAGTGAGGCTATACATGTCATGTTATTTTTTATGTGAGATTATAATGCACACCGCACAGTTCCAGAGCTAAAGACATAACCTGCGCTCACTTGCCGAAGAAATATAGATCAGAAATAATCGTTTGTTTCCTTGTCTCTGCATTGTAATAGTGTGTATTTAATTCAGACATAGTACAATGATAAATACCCCTTACTTAAAATGGCATTTAGACACCGTAGATAAGAGGTTGGCAGCTTTTTGTGAAACTGAATGAATTGAAATAAAAGACTATAACATGTGATTTATTAGCATGGCAAAGACAAAGCAGAAACTTAACATTACTATTATGAATTCATTATGCTAATTCATAGAATCATATATGAGTTTGATATTTGTGTAATTAAAAACTGTCTATTGTATTTTCACCCTGTACTTTAGGAGCGCTTGTGATTTATTACCCATACTATTCACTTTTCCCCTTCTGTTTGATTGAGTAGCCTGACCCATTCGCAACTGTCAGAGTTGAGATTTTTCCTTTGAAATTTGAGTTTTGTCTTCTATTAAACGTGCTGTAACATAACATATCCCAAAAACATGAGCGAATCGTTCTTATTTAAAGCTGTAGAGCATCAATATGTCTATATTGTGATTATACTCAGTCAGAGGAAATTTCAGCATCTTGAAAAAAAACTAAATACTTACGTTTACAAAAAATTATAGTCAAGTCTAAGCATCCAAAATCGTCGATGCACAATTTATATGTGGCAAAACGTCATATACTAATCAACATTTGAAATTTGTGTTTTGCCTTCTTTAAAACTAGCAACAAATGGTATGTATCCCTTTAATGTGATTTAACTGTTCTCATTTAAAGCAATAGTGCTTAAAATGTCTTTATTACCTAGATTACATAATAGATTTAATTGACCGTGTTCTCTAATTAAACAACCATATCTTGGCCCTTTGCTATGATCAGGACTGCCTGTTGATCTTTGGGAATATGAATTTGTCATTGGGAAAATCTGCCACCAAATATTTGACTCTGGATTAATGTTGTTTTTGAATCGTCGGTGTAATTAAGCATTTTTGAGAAATTAAACGTGTTACGTCAGGGAGGCAAGACAGGAGGGCGTGGTTATTAAAAACAAAGGCATGCGAGCGCGTTAATGAAAGTTTTAGTGAAAGTGCAGTGTTGGGCGCATTTGGCCAGACTATGTCTCCTCTCCCTCCTTTCTCTGCCTCTCTTCTTCCGTGTGATTTAAGAGTTGCTCTCTTGACTGTGACAGTGCGGTATTTCTATCACCCGGATTATAACTCGCTGTGATTATTCAACTCCAATAGCGCTGGCCCCCCAACTGCATTTAGCCCAAACGTAATATCCCTCTTGCATACATTATCCATCTTCCTTATTATCCCAAATCATTTCAGAATTAAATTCCAGCCCTTCCAATATGGGCACAGGGAGTTGACTGCTTTATAGTGTAGTCAAAGGTTAAGATACCAATCAAAGTATCCTCCGCTATGTAGCCAGACACTTTAATATTTGCAACGCTGATAATTGTGAAAGGACATAATATTTTTCCCTTTGCCCTTATTACCCCAAAGGCAATACATGCTTCGACAACACTGAGAGAAGAGCTGGTGGGAGTGAATATATTGAAGATCTGGGGTAAAATTAACACACTGATATAACAGGAAACATATTGAGAATGCAGGTGAGAATATCCTCAGAGCTGGACAGAGAAAAATTCAGCATCTTGGAAAAACAAAAGTCGTTGTTTACAAAAGTGACTGCGGAATAGTCAGTCTTAGCATCCAAAAGCATTGACGCATTATTAATTTGTGGCAACATATGTAATGTTTAAAGCTCAAGTTATAAAAAATAAAAAACTGAAAGTACCCATCTTGTTTTAAAGACTATTTTTTTATCTGTCCAGCAGGAAATAAAAACCTTCCCACAGTTGAGTGATCCCACACAGAAATAGCCTGATGGACAAGCGTGACAGAGTGCACTGGAAACTCATGTTTTAACTTAACCTATCACGAAAACTTAACATCACTTGCTTACATTCAAATTAAGATGCACCCGGGCTTTAAAGGGAACCAACGTTGCAGGTTGTTGGGACTGCGTGCATGCTGGGAGCTGTTATGCATCAATCTATCAGAGGACCTCATCTGTATTCAGATTCACAGGAAGGCTCCGGGAACTTTGGTGTGAAACTGTTACATTTGCGACCTTTAAAATGCATCACGGACACTGCAGCGTGCAATAAATCCATCGCTTTTTAGTCCTCTTGATATGTAATTCCTGAGCTGTCAGCCACACTTCAAATCCTTCAAAGGCCACTGAAATGTATATAGATTAGGTTTGTTGTTCAGAAAAGAAGGCCTCGGGCTTTGCTCACCTGTGTTATATAGGAGTAGTACAAAGAAAATGAGGATAAAAAGACTAAATAAAAACTAAAAAGTACGATGTCATGCTTTTTAATGAGAAATTATGAAGAATTACATTAGATTATATCTGATTATTCTGTCATTTGCAAATCAGCATAATTACATTTAATGTATATTAATTTATATATGGTAGATTTTACAAATAAAGGTTGTGTGTTTTAAAGTTTGATTCCACCCTGTGTCATATCCTGATCACTTTCCTATATTTCCTATATATTTGTAAAAATATTTACATTCATATCACTTCGAATGCCGACAGGAAATGTAATTTTGCTGCTTTGATTTGTTTGAGTGTTCTCAGTCTCTGATTATCAGACAAAGCAGAAAACACTCCATCCTCTGCTGATCTCCAGCGGTAACCAGCCACGCCGGCTGCTCCCTCACGCGTGTAAATACAGCTTTGCTTAATTACTCACACCATTAGTTTATTGCTTTTATATATTTGTTGGCTATTAGCTGGTGAGGCTGAGTTAAACACCCGTCCAACGACCCCCAGTGAGCAGACCACTAATACTTCAATCAACATACACACAACATACACACACACACACACACACACACACACACATGGAGTTACTGTACATGGTAATAGCACTGCTCAGCACATGCACGCCTGTGACAGTCAAAAGCCCGGATAATGTATTTACAAGCTCATAAAACTATAGCAAGTTTATGGTCAGGCATCTCTAATAGGGTTGCTACAAATAATGATTTGTTGGAGGGTGTATTTTTTTGAGGAGGGGAATGTCAGTGACTAATGGGCTTGTGGCACAAGGTGTAATTTGACATGTAGTTATTAGAAGAATGCTGAGGATTCTTTAATATGGGCAGGAATATGAAATATGGTTGTAAATGCCTGGACTGATATGTTTATGAAAAATACAATATATAAACTCAGAAGGGACCGTAACGTGTCGGAACTGGCATTATGTAATAGATATGTACACCCTTTGTATTAAAACCAGGCTGTATTTGATTCTGTGTATTTTATAAGTGTGTTTGGAATCATTACATCAGGTCATGAAGCTTAAGGCCATCTCACATGCTGTTAATAATCGCAGAAACTCAAAAATGTCTTGAGCAGTCAGTGTGTATAAGCAAGTCTCAGCAAGTGAGTTCTGTGGAGTGGTCACCCCCAGCTGTGACCTTCCTGTATGCTTGTGATGTTATCGTATATTGAGGAGCTGTGCGGCAGTCTTTTCGCTCGTTAAGTGGATTGTCCACCCTCCGTGTTGATCAGCAGAATGCTAATATGTCACTGGGCTCAATTGAATTTCCCCTGGAAGCTGTGGAGGAGGCAAACGGTCATTTAGTGAGAGACTCGCTCTCAAACTCACTCCACTGTTGACTGAACTTCATGAGCTCACAGGTTCAGATCCATTGTGTCCTGATCGCATTCCCTGTCTCTCTCCTGTGTGATCCTATGGAAACCCTTTTATGCAACATCAGAAAAAATATAGATTTGGTAAATAATAATTGTGACATAAAAAGTCTGAATTATGAGATGCTAAGTCATAATTATGTGTAATTATTTATAATTATTTCATAATTCTGGCTTGTATCATCATTGACTTTTTGTCATAATTCTGTTTTTTTTCTTCATAATTTTGACTTTGTCACAATTTCAACTTAATGTTATTATGACTTAGTATCTAATAATTATGACTCAGTATCTCATAATTATAGCTTATGTCGATTAACTTTTCCTCAGAAATTACTTTTTGTCATAATCATATTTTTCTTCATAATTGTGACTTTTTGTCACAATTTCAACTTTTGTCATTTTGACTTTTTATGTCATAATTATGACTCAGTATCTCATAATTATAACTTCTGTCATAATTACATTTTTGCCATAATGTTGACTTTTTGTCTCATGCTTTTGACTATGTCAGAACTCACAATCATGACATTTTGATGTTTTTTTTGTCATTTTTTACTTTTTTGTCTCATTATTACAACTTAGTATCTCATAAATTTGAATTCTTCCTCATAATTTTGACTTATATCATAAATATTATTTACCAAAGCATGATTTTCTATCTGTGGTAGAAATGGACTTCCATATGATCCTATATGAGTGTTATGTTCCAAAAAGTGTGTGGGACCAAATAGCTGGTCAAAATGCAATTATTTATTTGTATAAAAAACCTAAATCACATGACAGATGCATGATTATGCAGAAGTGTAGATGTATACTTTTTTAGCATTTCTCTGAATATTTACTCATACTATATAGTCTGTTTGGCAGAGCTGTTGTCATGATGGCCATTCAGAAGACTGGCTGTTAAAAGGCCATTGTACCTGCATTCAGCACTTGTTCACAGATGGTGCAAAACTCATCCACTTGTCTCATCAGCTCCAATATTTGTGGTTGAAAAACAGGAGCAAAAAGAGAAATAAGAACTCTATTAGTTTGATTTGACTTGTTTTAGGGCTATTGCTTGAAGACAAAGTGAGGAAAATAGGTTAATGCTGTGATAAATTAGGAAGATATGAGTGTGGACATTCAGAATGACTCTCAGTGGAGCGTCATTCTTGCTGATTTTAATGGCAAAGTTTATTTCAGGTAGTCATTAATACAACAATTAATTCAAATTAGACTGTGTCCCTTTTAAGTTAGCCTGTATCCCTTAGACATTAAATTTGGGAGAAAGGGTCTAAATATTACCACATCAGTTCCCTGGGTATGAATTGTTTTAAATGGGCTTTCATGCATTTATTAGCATAATTGATCTCATCTAAAACCAGACCCTGCATTTAAATGACCATTATGAATGCGTGCAGTTAATTGGGAATCTTATGAGCGTGTTTGTGATTAAGACAAGGACTAAATATGCTTAAATAGTGTTTGCTGCTGCAGCATTCAGAAATGTGTTTATACTCATCGGGGCCACTGCAAGCAGGTAAGGTAATTGGAAAAAAGTAAAGTATGTATTGTAGGGATATTATAAAAGCACATTTATTGAATATGGCACACTTTGAGGTCACATTACTTTTTTAACAGCATCAAAGTTAATAAATAATGTAAAATAAATGAATAATAGAATAGCAGAATGTCTCTTTAAACACTACATTTGTGTGTGTGTGTGTGTATATATGTATTTAATATCAATATCTTGTTCTTTTTATTTACTACATTTGTATGATTTTTTTTGTCTTATATGGGTTCTTCTTGTTTATTTTGCAATGACACTAAACACTACACTAATATTCGTACACTTGGTAAATATGAGCAAAGGTGGCTGTGAAAATAAATCTGCATCGTTTATCTGTTTAATCTTTCATTAAAAAAATTCACAAAATTCTAACCTTTCATTGAAGTAAAACAATTGAAAGTGGGGGAAACTCACATTATGAAATAAATGTTTTTCTCCAATGCATGTAGGCCAAAATTAATGGCACCCCTAGAAATTCTTATGAGTAAAATATCACTGAAGTATATTCCCATTCATATTCCCAAATTCCCTTAATCATCCATCACAAGACCAAAGAATATAGGTCTGATGCACAGAACAAGATTGTTGAGCTTCAGAAAATAGGAAGTAGCTGTAAAAAAAATAGCTGAAGAATCGAGAATCCCCATTTCCACCATCAGGGCAACAATTAAAAAGTTCAAATCAACTAAAGATGTTACAAATCTGCATGGAAGAGGACGTGTGTCTATATCGTTCTAATGCACGGTGAGGAGGAGAGTTTAACGTGGCCAAAGACTCTCCAAGGGTCACAGCTGGAGAATTGCAGATATTAATTGAGTCTTTTTGGTTTTTGGGGCCGGTCAGACGTCTCAAAAAAAAATCGACAGACCCTACATCACCACAGTGGTGGGAGGGCAAGTAAAACCACCTCAATCCAAAAACAAACTCCAGCATATTCAGTTGTCAGACACGACTGGAACGTCAAACGGGACTGGCTTCTATGGTCAGATGAAAAAACAAAACAAACAAAAAAAAACCACCAGATGGCCATGCCCACGGTTAAATATACTGCTGGATCTTTAATGTTGTGATCCTTTTTTTCTGCCAGTGGTCCTGGACGTCTTGTTTAGATACATGGCATCATGGATCCTATCAAATACCAAAATATAAAAAATCTACACCTGAATGCCTCTGTTAGGCTATGGTTGGATCTTCCATCAGGACAATAATCAAAAACAAACATCAAAATCAACACAAAAATGAGTCACTGAGCACAAAATTAAGCTTCTGCCATGGCCGTCCCAGTTCCCTGACCTGAACCATATAGAAAATAAGTGGAGTGAACTGAAGAGAAGATGCACCAACGTGGAGCTGGGAATCTGAAGGATCTGGAGAGATTTTTTATGAAGGAATGGTCTCTGATCTCTTGTCAGGTATTCTCCAAAGTCATCAGGCATTATAGGAGAAAACTCAGAGCTGTTACCTTGGGAAAAGGACATTAATAATTGGGTGCCAATAATTGTGGTCAACGTGAACTAAAAACATTCATTTCATAATGAGATTTTCCACCCACTTTCCATTGTTTTACTTCAATGATATAGAATGAAAGATCAAAAGGATAAATAATGCAGATTTATTTTCACAGCCACCTTTGCTCATATTTACAAAGGGTGTCAATATTAGTGGAGGGCACTGTAGATATTGACCTGTTAAGGTTAATTCCCACTGTTTTGTTTGATCAGTTAAATCTGTTTTGTGAGTAGGGATGGTGTTAAAATGTATTTTATATTTTCCACCATTCAGTCACAACCACGATCCCTACAAATATTGGTTGGGATTATTCAGCAGTCTGTGTAGTCTGCTATAAGGACAAATCTATACCAATGGCTAGACAAAATTGTCAAATTTTTATTAAAATGTCACAGTTTCTACTCAGTGTAGTGGTTCTTTGCATAACTTTTCACAGTTATCAACATCATTATACCCTGACCACCATGGAGGGCTGAATTGCAACACAAATATAACATCAGTGCGGCCCGCAGTTGGCCAATATCAGTCATCTGCAGGTGCTCAAGAGAGGTCTGTGACCGTGGGGACTGTAGACATGAGTGTGAAATATGAGACATAGGGGAAAGAGAGATCGTGCTGCTTTTTTGTGAGAGCTGATAAGAACACAATCAGTGCATTGACACCCAGATTCATAGTGTTTAGCCAAACCATTAGCCCTCATTTAGCCTGCTATGACATCCAGATAAAGTAACAGTGGCCCAAGAGATACTGTCAGTAGTGAATAGGGACTTTAATCATGTATCCGTTTACCACGAATAGTCTTTTTGAGCTGTGCCAGGACAAAACATCATGCTTTGTCATACAATAGGACAAAAAGCGAATAATTCATTGTATTAATTCTAAGGTTGTCAATTTAATTTGTTCATTCACAACAATTAATTTTATATAAATATGCAGACTGAAGATTGAAGTGATGACTACTGAAAATTCAGCTTTGCCATCACAAGATTAAATTATAATTGCCTCACATTTTATATAATATATTTTAAAAGAGTTATTTTAAATTGTAATAAAAGTTCACAATATTACTGAATGAAATGGGCAACATTATATATTTATAAATATTATGTATTGTATATTTTAGAACATTTTACACATCTATTTGATTAATTTCAGTATGATGTAATTAATTTGATTAAAATGTTTGCTTGATTAATAGTCCTTTTTGATACAGTTCTGTTTTTTACATTGACGTTTTGTTTAAATGTGTTCTTTTATCTTGGGAAGCATGGAATTGTGGCCTGAGCAGTTAGTGCATGTGTATTAAGGGGTCATATGATGTTGCTATAAAGAACATTATTTTGTGTATTTGGTGTAATGCAATGTGTTTACGCGGTTTAAGTTTCAAAAAACACATTATTTTCCACATACTGTACATTATTGTTGCTCCTCTATGCCCTGCCTTTCTGAAACGCGTCGATTTTTACAAAGCTCATCGTTCTGAAAAGCGTGGTGTGTTCTGATTGGCCAGCTATCTAGTGCATTGTGATTGGCTGAATACCTCAAGTGTATGACAGAAATGTTACACCCCATACCAGGTTCAGGAAACTTTACTCCATAAAATGCGCTGCACACACTTGAATATTTGGGTTGTACTGTTCTGGAAAAGTGTTGTAAATAAAAATTAACCACTGATTTCTAGTTATGTCCTAGAAGGCCAAACAAAGTAGTTTGGCTTTCGCAACGAAACACACAGCGTCTCCACGACATGGCAATCTTCCTACACAGTGACGTAGACATGTGGGGGCATGTTGGAACAAGCCGTTTTAGGAGGGCGTGGACAAGTCAACTTCTATAAAGAATATCTTTTTGGGTTTGAGACTTTAATCTTTGCGACTTTATGGATCTTCTGTATGCACGAACAGCTTTTAACACTCCTTTAATATGTTGAGCATTGGTGCTTGGCCATGCAAGTTTGAATTCAGCTTGCAACATTTCTCAGCTATTTTCTCCTTTTTCTCCCCATTTTCTGTCCTTCCTTTACTAATCTGTGTTGAGCACTGCCTGATCCAAATCTGAGGGCGGCTCTCTTTGTTAGCTTCACTATCTGAGCCAACACCACCAGGCCAGTAAATTTATTTCCAACAAATTAATAAACTGAAAAAGTAAAACATTACATTAGCTTTTTACAGCCATGCATCACTGTCTGTAACACTTCTTCTGAGAAACACAAGAGACTAGAGAAACACAACATGAGCTATGAGCGTGGCGACTATCAGCGTGTGCAGGTATCAATGAAAACACACACATTCACATTGATGTCAGAAAGAAGGTATGGAGCCGAATACTCAAAACACACAAACTGGAAATGGGAGTGTGTTCCAGTTAATTGGGTGACCCCTGGGGCCAGGCTAGTGATTCTCCCTTGTGGACATTAATATTGCATGAACCTTTCAAAGCTGTGGTGTCACCGTGCGTCTCTCTTGCCGTGCCACCCTTCAACCATCCGCCCTGGCCAACGCCACCCCTCCCACTGCTACTGACACAGTAGCCCTGTGTACGCAGACCCCAGCCTTCATTTTAAAAGCTTTTCCCGCTTGCTAGTCTAGACTAGTCTGAGTTAGCACAACAAAGCCATCCTCTCATTTTACTGCTCAACGCTGGCCTGAGCATCATGGCAGGAGAGGAATGCCTGTCACAAAACACGGTTAATAAACGTTTTGGGGTGCCCATCTATTTGACGCTCTATAAAAAATGTTTTTTTTATTTGTGTTTTCTGTCTTTCAGATGTTTTGTAGCTCTTTGAAACTCCCAGCTCTATAAATCCAGTGTTTTCCCAGCTCTGGACGGTGAGTGTTTCATGGTTGATCATCCTAGATTTATCTCCAAATATAGTGAGGTGAAATGTACTGTCCCTTCAGACGGCAAGTTGTTTTACCGGGATTTACTCTCTGTTAAAGAGAGTTATGTACATTGTGCATTTTATACCTCCAGTCATGGAAACAAAGCTGCTTTCCTCAGAGTTCTGAGAGGCTTTGTGAATCCACCTATCAATCTCGACGCCATCGCACAAATTCACTCTGGCACTGAGGGCTGGAGAGACACGGTCTGCTTTTTTAAATGCCTGGTCGTCCTGCTTCAAAGCGCCTGATGGATTTCACTTCCTCAAACGTTTACTGGCAGACTTTTTGTTGCAAATGCACATGCTTGTATCACAGTGTGCTCATACTCGTGTCACAAATACACCTTTGAGTCTCACAACACAGACGTGTGCCATTCAGAATTAAATTGGTAATGCTTTTTAGTTTTACATTACAATTTATTTTCTGAATTGTAATTTAGGTAACAAACAGGATATAGAATTGCAATTGAAATTTGATTGTAAAGAAGTACAATTAAAATTAATTGACATACCATATAAAAAAAACTTTTGCTGAATGTTTGCTTGACAAAGCCTTGTTTAAAATTTTTTAACGAATTTTTGAATTTTGAAGATTTTATTGGATGGATGGATGGATGGAGAAAGATTGATAGAAAAAAGAAATGCCTCCTGTAGAAATCTGTATTTCGTAATATTTAATAAATTAACATTTTGATATAATTAAATAGATTAATTTTTGGGTTGTTAATTCAGTGTGTTAATTTATTACAATCATTTATAGTTGCACTATTTATTATTGTGTATAATTATTTATAAATATATTTGTGTAAAAATGTATAATATTTTTTAAAATTTCCCATTTTCAAAAAAGTATTTTTTTTCCCCCATACAATGAAAGTCAAAGGAGTCCAGTTTTGTTTTGGACACCAGTGACTTTCATTATATGGCCAGAAGAAATGCAGGTTTGGAACAACATGAGACTGAGTAAACGAGGATATAATTTTCATTTTTGGGTGAACTATCCCTTTAAGTAATTTATACAAATTTTATCATATTTAATCAATTAAAACTGGAAGAATGCTTAATTTCCCAGAATGCATTACCTGTGTTTCTGAATTGCAAGTCTTGTCAGCTTCCTGTGGGGTGTGGTCAATTCAGTTCAAATTCACACTCATAAATTGAAATTCATTTCTGAATTTTGTCCAACCCTCATTCAGCCACATCTGCTTCGACCTTTGGTATTTAACAGGCAAAGGTCAGGAAGCACATATAATCGAGGGGTGCTGATCAGTGGTGGCCTGAAGCAAGGCATATGTCTCCTAACAGCAGACGACAGATACAGGTGTCAGTATCCAGGGTTTATTCCCCACGGTCATGGGCTACAGGCAGAACATCTAACGCCACCCCACATGCTTGTACGTCCTTATAACACTCCCTCCATTTATCAATTCTGATGGTTTTACACTTCATTCCTCTGTTTAATTTTTCTGTTTTCTCTTAGACTTTTCTTTGTCCATCTTGACACCCCCCCTCCCTTTCCTTTCCTTCGTCCCCTCACCCTCCTCTTCTCTTCTGCCTGCGGGCTGCGAAGATGCCAGGACCCATGCTAATCATGGGTGACACATCATTGAGGGGAGCGGGCTGTTTGCTGTCAGCAGTGTTTTTGGTTCATAATTATTTCACGAGTGTCACGTCAGTGTCAGGCTCTGGGCGAGCAGAGAGAGACAGCTGGCCTGCGGAGAGGAAGAGTGGGTGGAGGGGGGAGTGTCACAAGACCTCACTGTTAGCCACTTTCTGCCCATAACACCTCCACTGCTCCACTGCCTACACTTGAAGAGAAAGAAAGAGAGCAAGATGAGAGGAAAAGAGAGACACCCTGTGTATGTTTTGAACTTGATGGGCCACATTCACTATGTTCATATATACGCACATATTTGTAAAAACGGTGTGCAAGCATTTTCACACAAATATCATGATTCAACATACAAAAATTTTAATTTGGTGTTTTTTTTTCATAAGAAGTCTCTTATGTTCACCAAGGCTGCATTTGTTTGATCACAGTGTTACTGTGAAATATTATTACAATTTAAAAGAACTGTTTTCTATTTTCATTTTAAAATGTAATTTATTACTGATGCAAAGCTGAATTTTTAGCAGGCATTACTTTAGTGTTAAATGATCCTTCAGAAAACATTTTAATATGCTGATTTGGTGCTCAAATAACATTTCTTATTACTTTCAATGTTGAAGTGATTAGATTTTTTTAGTGAAATGATTATCTATATTTCCATAATATATAGTTATCCAATTATAATATAATAATAGAATATATTATAAAAAAAATTATTATTAATGATTAAAATTCACTTAATATATTTGTAATGTTCATCTGATAGAACTTATGCTAAAGTGTGTTGTTTAGCACTTGTATAAGGAGAAAATGTTCATAGTGTAGTTTTTATTTAGTACATTTTTTGAATCTCATATCTTAAAAAAATGTGCTCAACAGTTTTCTTAGCTGGGAACTTTTTTTCCACAATAATCAGTCATAATGTTTAAATATATTGTGGACGATATAGCCTGAAAGATGATTCATGTTCTTTCAAACATGCCTTTTTTAATTTTAGTATAATATTAAATAATTAGAAGGCCACAAGCTATAACTACCCCCCCCCCACAGTTTACTTGTTTTTCAAAAAAGTATTTGAACGTGTTTAAAAAATTACATTGAAAAACATTTGTATCCCTTTAAGAATAGCACAAATGATCAAATTGAAATAGCTGAAATAACTATAATTTTGTAATGTTTGTATTCTTTTATCAGAAGTCTCTTCTAACCATAACACCTTCAGACCCAATGGCCGCTTTATTAAATGCAATACACAAACACACCAATGAAGTGAAGAAAGGAAAGAAGCAGCGGCAAAAAAGCAAGTGAAGACAAACCCCAGCTGATGGTTAGGACAAAGACGGCAGGTATACGGTGCATCCAGTGGAAATGAGGAAGAACAAAGGGGAAGAGGAGGAGGAGGTTTTGCACCCTGTTTTTTCAGCCCTCTCTCTGGTGTCACACACGTCACAGGCTGAGGAGGAGGGAAGCAATCAATGATTTAAACAATAATGCAGCTCTCTGTATTCCCTGTCACACTCTCGCCTGCTTGCCGCTTCGAGGACTGTCACACTGTCTCCGCCTCGACAGCTTATCTCCCGCATGCTGCTACTCCATCTTGTAGCTGTCCACCAGTGTCCTCACTCACTCACTCTCTCCAATCCCTTTCTCCCTCCCTCTCTCTCTCCCACATCCTCTCCATCGTTCTTCCTACCTCTCGTTCTCTCTCCCTTCCCGACTGTGTTACTCACATGATGCCTTCACTCCTGGTTAATACACTGTGTCCCTATCTCACGCTGTCGCTCCATTCCCTCTCGCGCTCCTCGTGGAGTGGCAGGGCCGGCAGCCCGGCACAGTTTTAATGGATTGTTTTCAGAAGGTAAATGTGGAAGTTCTTTGGCTGATGCAGCTGGCTTTCTGTAAGGCGTGTATACAAAGAAGCCAAGAAGACAAGTGGACAGGAACTCTCTCTCTCTTTCTTTTCCACTGTCTTCGTACCCATTTCCTTCTGCCATTTCACACACTGCGGCTCTAGCTTAAAGGTATCAGCTTAAATTAAACCAACGGGACAAACAAATTACATCTGTCACCTCTGGTTTGCATGGACTTGACAGGAATTCAATGAAGGCCGCCATGTTTGTTTGGTGGAGTTCTAATCACACTTCAGTGATGGCTGTTCCAATCAGGCACTTGGATAACAGACTTGCTGTTCCACTGCTAAAGCTCAAAGGTTACACAAGAACCGGTCTGTAACCTTTGTGTGGAAAAAAAGGAAATCTCGTGAATCGATGTCGCAATAGCGAAGCCACAGCCAGACGTGTGGCGGCGTGTCTCCGGGGAGCTCTAATCTCGCTGTCATCAGTCAGGTCGCTGAAGTTCGGCTGAGCTAGGGGTCAAGGGTCAAGCCCATCGGCCTGCTGACAGCCCATCCCTGTAGCTCCGAGCATGCATCTGGTGTAAGGCTTTCAGTGGGACAGCTGGAGTGAGAGCAGCTCATTATGGGCTTTTGACTGTAGACGCCGGAACCACTGGGAGATGTGAAGAATAGCGCCAAAGCTGTGGCAGGCCCGTAATGGAGCCGAGACGCTGAGCGCAGGTGATACGTGTCCTGTGAACTCAGGGGGTGTAGGATGGTATTGGAAGCCCACCGCTGCTGCTCCAGAGATCTGTCCAGATCACAGGCTTCTTTTTAACACGGCCCCCACACGACAGGGAAGCCCAAAACCTGGCTAATTGGCACAGTGATTCATTTCTCTTTAGGATTGTTGTTTCACTGCAGTTCTGTTCTTTTTCTTGCAGTTCTGAAATGGCAGAATAGTTGGATGTATCAATGTATACAGCCCCATTTTGCTCTCCAACGCTGATTATGAATTGAAGAATTTGGCATCAGTCAGCTGGGGAGCAAGATGGACCTGTCATGGCCACCGTGAGCCATAATAACACGCTGGGCTGGCAGGTGCAACAGATTGTCTCTCTTTAATCTCTCATAAAACAGTCCGAATGCTCCCTGCAATTGTACCACCCTATTCTGTAGGTCATAGGTCAAAAGGTTACCACTTTACAAAAAGAATTGTTTTAGCATTGCCTGTATTTGACATGTGCTGATCATCTCCTTTATTTAAACGTAATGGAATGATAAATACTGAATTTGCTCTTGGCTTGAATGGAAACATTAGACAAAAGAGCCGTTTAAACTGGATTAAAATAAAGATGGACTAGAGTGCGGTTGAAGCAATTAGAATTGATTATTGAAGAATGGTAATTGGTGATCAATAGTTAATATGCAATTTTATGCTTTAATAAGGGACATTAATAACATGGAAGAAAGGTGTGTGTCAGTGTTAATGAAGCTCAATGACCTGCATTGATTGTCCCTGTTTGGCCATTTCTTACCCGGAGATCCTCTTTAGCACCACTACTTCCTCCTTTCTAGGGTCAAGCTATGTTTACACATCTAGCGCTGCAGATGCCCTCTTTAAAAATACATGGACAATAAACATCCCTTTTCTTCCCTCTCTTTATCCCTCAGATGCTCCTTCATTCATGGTGTCCAGCTCCATCTGCCCTTGTTTGATGAGGCCAGTTAAACGGTGGGAGAGGAAATGGAAATTTGGGACAAAGCCCCATTTTTTTTTCCCAGGGGGACTAATATGTTGTGTGTCAACATCAAGGCTTCGTTCACAGCGTTGTCTCTATCTCAGGCAGTTGGACCCATGGTGCAGTGCCTGATAACAGGCCCCCATGACGCAGCTCCATAATGAAGCCCATTTTGACCACTCATCCTGTGTTAAATGGCTGTATTACTGTGATGGACATCAGTTCAGGTTAGGTTTACACAGTGGTCAACATGACTGCTGCACTATCAGTCATTAGCTCGAGGTTGTCCAATATGTTAATGCCACTTTTGGATGGAAACCCAAGATGCAAAAAAAAAAAAGTGTGTGTAAATATATTTGTGTGTGTGTGTGTACAGATATATATACACACAAAAACTAGATGGACACACACTAAAAAAAAAAAATATATATATATATATATTTTTTTTACCTAAAATTTTTTTTCATACTTTTCTGAACTAAATTGTAGACATGGTGTTGCTCCCAGATACAACGGCAATTGCTAGCAAAACATGAAATTCATGTCATTTGTTATGTTCTTCACTAATTAAATGAATACATTTTCCGTTAACAGAAATTTTGGAGTGGCAATTTGTTCAGTTTCCTTTAAATGTTTCCTAATCGTACAGTATCTTGAGTAGGCTGTTATATTTGTGTCTATGCAGTACAACAATATAAAAGTACAAAATATAAAACAACGACAATTTCTGAGTGTAATATTTATATACATATTATTACAATTTATATTTAATAAAATGTAAGTTTAAAGTAACTTAAAATATTTATTATGTTCAAAAGTTTTCTTAGGACTAATTAAACCCAAATTTAAATAACTTGAGGTTTGTTCAATGTGACATTACACAGAAGTGACTAAATGAGATACAATTGCATCATTAAACAAACGAGCCCTCAGGATTACAGCAAAAACAATAGCACAAGGACAAACCCTTAAACAGGACATCCATCAATCTAACAGGATCAATTTTCCAAAGGTCTCTGGATCAGGGATAAAGGAACGAGGGGTTAATCTCCAGAAATCATGTCCTTATTAATAACAATTTTTCAAATATCTAATGCCTGTGAAAGAGTAACTAAAAAACTAATCAAAAGTGATGGCAGATTCGGCCAGCTTCTGCCTTTTTTCCAAATGCAACTATAAAGTCTTGGTTGCTTTGATTGTTAGCTTATGTTTATGTGGGCTTGTTTTTTGATCTACTAATATTTCTGGACACGTTTTTTTTTCAATGCGATTTCCTCATGGCCACGATCAACAAATTAAACGCCGCCACCGAATCATAAAAAAAACCTTGCTTTGAACGTCAAACTAAGAAAGCAACAGCATCTGATATTTCTGGAACAATTCAATGTGCAATTACTGTTAATTTGTCCTGACGAAATCATGTGAAAGCGCTTGTCTGCTGAACTTAACGCTGTATGAGAATATTCATGTCTTTGACTTTCCACACTTAGAAGATAATTATTGTTATTACCATCACAGTTGAGATCACTCCACAAGGACATGTCACGACAGTTAAAATCCACACAAGCAGACGCGCTACAAAACAGAGCAAAACGCAGAACACACGGGAAACACAGCGTTTCCCGTCGAGAACACAATGTTTTATTTGTATAATTACTCCCCCTCTGCTGTCGTTTAGATTCATATATTTATAACCCATGTAATTTTATTGATTTTACCATAAGGCTGCATCATTTCTGCACCATAAACAGATCCAGGCTTTCTAAACAGAACAACAAGGTTTAGTGTAAAACACAGCCGTGTTGACAGGATGTATGATTAGCTGTGCAGGGGTTGGAAAGGGCCGCTTGGCAGACATAAAAGACAAGTTTTTCCTTTCAGAAGCAAATAAAGGGACACAAAGTGGACATCACATTGAATCATGCTCACAGTCAGAGGTGGCAGCTTGGCGTGCCGTTGACCAATCTCACTTGCTCAGAGCACACTTATAATCCTACAGGAAACCACTGGAGCCAATGTGACATACGCTGGACACACACACACACAAAGCCCCATATTTCACTCTTGGATGTGGTTAAGAGATATATAAGAGAGCTGGAAATTCCCTCTTCGACGGCACACCAAGCCACTTTTTTTTTGGACTTATTCTAGCAAACTGTTATTCAAATAGGGTTATTCAAGGACGGTCCTGTGTATGAATACAGCCTCAACACCCTTTGCAAGAGACCTTAAAGCATTTGAGACAGCCATCTGATAAGGCAATTAGTGTAATATATTGTCTTGATTTGATTCATATTAGTCTCATTTGATTTACTGTGCACAGTCTGCAGAAGAGCTAAGATCCAGACAACATGTCTGATGCCAGAGCTGATTTAAATGTCTTTCTATGGGTGCTGGGAGTATATCCCAGAGTACTGTCAGAAGGTACTGGGGTTGTTGGCGCTGGGGAGGCAACATAAACGACCATCTAAAGTGTCAGTTGATAATCTAAATTCAAAGTGAAGGCAAACCAAAGAAGCATCTGTTGGGCTTTAGTTTTCTTTTTTTGTTTTCGTAATCATTTGTGTTTATCATTAGGGCATCACATCAAATAAACTATATTTAGATTTTGGTCAACCACAGAATGATGAAAATGACAGCAAACTTCATTCCTTATCCAACAGTGTTGACTCAGATTTACATTGCACTGTCATGTTAATTATTTATGGAAGGGTGAATTTATGGCCCTGTCTGGGCAGGCTGCTAAATCTGAATGGCCAAATATTGAGATTTTAGCGCTATGCTTTTAAATCACCCCTTAATTTGTCTCTGCTTGTTTGTCAGTGGCTTTGCGCTTCAGGTCATGAGTGGCATTTGCTTGTGTGGCCCCTAATTGCTGAGTCCCAGTCAGACAGATGAGTGTTGAAGCCTGGCGCTGAGAATAGTTGGAGTGTGTGTGTGTGGTGTTGTGAGAGAGAGAGGAAGAGAGAGAGAAAGAGAGAGAGAGAGAGATAACATCCCATGATAAAATATGTTACCAGTACAGGAAACATGGAGTGCAATTACATTATATACTCAAGATATATGGAGTCAATAGATTATAGACTCTATTATATTATATTTATAGTTATATTATATTAATTAATTATTAATATTATATGATATTGATATATATATATATAGGGATTGTAGGTGGGGGGAGTGAAGGACCAGCGCTCCCTTCCACTCTAATACCATCTGCCCCCCCCCGGGTGGGACCCTTGAGCAAGGCACCAAACCCCCCACAAATCTGCTCCATCGGGGCCACCCCCCCCCCCAGCAAAATGGCTGCCCACTGCTCTGAGTGTGTGTTCACAGTGTGTGTGTGTCTTAGGGTTGGGTGGTGTGTGTGTCTGTGTGTGTTCACATCACTCTGTGTGTGCACTTGGATGGGCGTTAAATGAAGGCCACAAATTCTGAGTATTGGTACTTGTCTACACGTCACAACACTTTTCTGTAAGTAATAGAAAATGTATGAAAAATAGTATCGATATATATAAATACAGTGTTATAATTAAAATAATATATGATTTGATAATAACTTTATCTTATTAACTTGTATTTCTCGCTATTACTCACTTGTATTACTCAAGTTTCAACTATTAATTTCTGTTAATAATGAATGAATTAATATTTTTAAGATGGTACAAACTAAAGAAAAAGCTTCACAGAAAACAAACAAACAAATAAACAAATGATTTTTTGAAGTTGTAAATAAAGATTATTGGAGTATTTTTTTTACAAGAAAATACTATTTCAGTCTAAATTTCATGATCAATTCAATGTGTTACTTGCCATTTCTTTGTAATTATTTGTACAAATTTACTAGCAATTTCTAAGTGAAAATGGTTTCTAAGTAAATCCTAGACCAAATTCTTTTCAGTGTAGTTTTATAAAGATCACAGCCAGGTCTGTATGTAAATATATGAACTTATTGTCTTTTTAAATAAACTGTCATCTGATGTAAATTAATTTATATGACATCAGCTGGTATGCATTCTGTTTTTCATTGACAATCAGAGCAACATCACTTATTTCCTTTTTTGAATGGCCAGACTGAACGTTCAGTTTCTTAACAATGCTGGGCCGTATCATTTCCCAACTAATGGAGCAGCAAATGGGATAACAAGACCCTCTAGATTTGTAGGCTGTTTCTGAAATTAGCACATTTACGAGCTCTGTCTAAATTAAACAAATCATTGATTTTATGTAGGGGAGTTATAGCACCATATTCTGGAGAGGAGTCTCTATGAAACCTGAGAGCAATCGGGTTTCCCTGCTTGTGTTGTCTCACTTTCCCTTCATTCTTGATGCTGTTTCCTGTTAAGAGAGAAGATAAACAATCTCTCACCCCCCAGGTACTCGGTGCCACACCACCAAGAGGAAACAAAGCCTCCGCTCCTCAAACGAGCGAAAGCTGCGTGTCCCCCTGTTGGAGTGTGACACACGCCGGGCCCTGCCTTTAGTTAAATATGAAAGTGCCGAGCATGTGTGTGTGTGTGTATTTGGAGAAAGTGACTGCCAGGACTCACAGAATCAGCTGCAGAACCATTTTTAGAGCTCTCGTTTCCCCTTCTCTCCCCGTCGCCTTTGATCATGTAGCACTGTCTACAGTATGAATGCGCTCGCTCTCCCCCTCTGTCTTTCACTCTCTCTGTTCTTTTGTGTGTATTTGTGCATGTGTGTAAATTGTAGCGACAGAATATTAGATCCATTGAGAGTGATTGGTGTCCTTAGCTTCAGATTTAGATAAGAAGAGAGGCCTTGTGTAATTCTGGTAAAAAAAAAATAAAAAAAAAGGCAAGCAGGCCGAATCAGCTTCTGTGCTGGGGTGAATCCTCTTCTTGACACCTAGAGTACAGGAAACGGTTGAGAAAAAGAGTGAAAGAGCAATTTAATAATGGCTTTTTTTTGCAGGAATCTCAGTGTGACACTCATCTTCCATTTCTATCTTTGTCTCTAATTCTCTGTGTTATTTTTAGACTTTAGGACTGATACAGGGATCATTCCATCTCATTTGTGAATTCTATTTATACTCGTTTCTACTTAAAAGTGTTTAAAGGGTTAATTCACCCAAAAAAATGTAAATAAAAAAGAAGTTATTTAGAGAAATGTCTTAATGATTTTTGTTCATACAATGAAAGACAAAAAACTATTGGACTCCAATGTTCTTTAAAATATCTTCTTTTATGTTTGACAGAAGAAAGTCATTCAGATCTAGAACAACATAAGGGTGAGTAAATGATGACAGAATTTTCATTTTTGGGTGAACTAGCTTTAAATTTCATATCAGACTGGGTATATCATCTAATTTCTGAATCCTATTTATAATTGTATCTACTGAAAAGTGATTAAAGGGGACTTTCACCCAAAAAATGAAAATACAAAGATATTTTGAAAAAAATGTTTTGTTCATACAATGAAAGTAAAAACATTGAACCTCAACGTTCTTTAAAATATCTTGTTTTGTGTTTCACAGAACCAAGAAACTCATATAGGTTTGGAATGAATTGAGGGTGAGTAAATGTTGATTTTTGACCCATTTTTGGGTCAAATATCTCTTTAATTATCACATCAGACTGGGGGTAACATGTTTGTTTTTGTCAGGTGAAAAGAAAAGTGATCCTCAGGTCTGGTTTTTATTCATATTGTAACTGTCAGTTATTTCTACAGCAGTACCATTTTGCTTGTCCAACATGTCCATACATTTTTTTTCCCAGTCGTTTAAAAAAAAAAAATATATATATTTTAAATAATCTACTAGCGGAGACAATCTCAGTGACAACGGCGTAATCTTAGGTTACAGTGCAGGAATACAGCATTTAATTTACCAGCTCTTAGCATGAGCACTTCCAAGTGCTAAGTGACAGAAATTAATAGCCATCTGAAGCACATGGCTGACATATGCTAATGAGGAATCTGTGCCGAGGCTCCATTGTGCGGGACATCTCGCTATAGGTCCTCTGGTACCCGTTTCACTGCAACCACAGTTGTAAAGGTAATAATTAAGTCCTGACTGGTGTGTTGAAGAGATGTCTCTGTTATTACAGCGGCCATCCTGCCTCAACACAGGTCCCTCAATTATCACTGTGCTCTGCACTGAAGAGACATCTGAGAAGTCAGAATCACTCAAAGTAAATGAATGTGTGATGTTTAACTTCCCTTTCAAACGGTGATGATTTTTACTCCTCTTCAGCCTTCACAAGGATGTGATGTGGTAAGAATGACAAATGAGACCTGATGGCAATAAAAAGAGCAGTTATCAGGCCAGATTAACACTTTTCATCAAACATTAAGTATATTTTAAAACAAAAACACTTGATGTAACAGTTAATATCTTTTATCTAAATTCAAACTTTTTCTGCACTGGTCACTAAAAGTAGGATGCCCCTCTTTCATAAAGAGAAAGCGGATCATTTACACTCGCATGAAGCTCTCTGGCTACCTCAACTTTTACATTGACTGAAGTGTAGATTTATAAATGTCCCAGCTTTGCTTGTAATGGATTCAATCAAGTCGTAGTAATATGTTTTGTTATTTGATACAGTCCAGAGAGAATGTAAAATAATTTCAATCGAATCAAGGGGCTCTGGAAATGGAGGAGAGGATTTGTGCTTAAGCCTGGTAAAAAGAGCTGTCATCAAAGCACTTCACCAATCCACACCAGTCCATTTAGAGACATGTTAAGAGACTGAGGCCTGAAATTTGATTTTGAATGGAAAGGGACCTTGGACATGGATGGGCTATTTCCTCCTCTGTTTTACTGATGCTTTAACGGAGGTCATTAGCAATATAAGAGAGTGCTAATGTAATGCAGTAATGCATATATGTATGGCTACTGCCCTCCCATCACCCCAACATTGCACTCCCTCCTATTACTCTGGCCTGGGAACACACACAACAAACTTTTTCTACTGACTATTTATAAAAAAAGAATAAAGAAAAAGAAAAAAAGCATCGTTTACAAAGAAAGACATTTGTAAACTTGCGCTTTATATTAGCTCTCTGCTCGAGGCTGAAACAAAGTGTAATTCCATCTCTGTCCAGCAGGTGGATTTCTGCGTGGTGTCGATTCAAAGGAGTCTGTTACTGTTTTAACATGTTTACCAATAAACTGTCATTTATTTTAAGTAAAGCTGTAGAAACAATATCATGGCAGCTTACATATGTTCGCTTTCATTTTGTTTAATATAATTTTTTTTTTTATAAATTAGTAAAACGTACGTTTTCCGTTTTTTTGCAGATTGACAAATGTTCTCAAAAGCAATTCGTCGTACTTATTCAACTTCAATAGCAGGTATGTGCAAAAATAAGCAACAGGTAGACTAGAATTACTTTTTACAGCATGTTAAAACACTTATATGCGACTTATATGGACTAAAATAGCTAAACTCGGAGGCAAACCGGTGCGCGCAATGGGACGCTGCACACTTACCTATTTCTGTAAAGACCTGGCGCTTTGTTGAAACATCTTTTGTTTTGTCGTGGACTTCATTTTCCAGGTCTTCTAAATGGTGAAGAGAGACGATAATTCATTCCGTGCTCACAAAACAGCCCATGAGATCTTTTTTTTTTGGTTTTTTTTGTTTCTTCTTTTCCCCACGGGAGCGTGGAGAAGGGGGGTCGGGGTCCTCAGCGCGCGAGGAGGAGAGAATGAATGTCAGTCAATGAGCGAACCTGGCGCTGAGCGGCAGCACTGCACCTCCAACACTGTTTCCACCTCTGAGCAAATCTCTGCCTATCGTCTCTACTTTGCTACTGAACGCAGACTCGTTCTCATCGGTACATGTAACTGATACAACTCTCAACGCACGACACGACCCGGGAAACTCTGTCTGACGCGCGGCGACCGTCTCACGTTCTTTCCTCGAGGTGCGACTCTGCTTTGCTTCTCATGCTTCGCGGTGATCTTCGCTCGCTTGTTTCGAAAAGTTTCAGTTGTGGGGATAAAAGGACAGCTAAACCTTCCAAGGGATTTTTTTAAACAACGTAAGTGCTCTGAATGTCTTGACAGAGATTGTTTTTATGATCCCGTGGGAACTCGTCTAATGTTTCTGTTTTATCGGACTGTATAATGAGTGACCCCGAGCCTGATTTTACGCACCCTAACGTGGCTGTCTCTTGCTCCGGGATAGTACGGCATTTGTTATTGTTGTTGTTTGCTTTTTGTTGTGTGGAAATTGAGTTAAGGTGATGATGCGCAACTTTATTATTTCAATAGATCTCCTATCAGACACCATGTTTCGCTTGCGCGTAATGGTTTGATTGCGGCAATAATTTTAGTGACTCTTTATGGAGCACCTTCGCTTTTAGTGTGGAAGAGTTACTGAACTCCTATAACATTTCAGCAGCTAACTTTACTTTGACTTTAACATCAGTTCCTGGGGTTAAAGTTTGCTGAAATTGCGCATTTGACCTCTGGTTAACTGACTTGAATGCCATTCATCTGAGAATGTGAGAAACACTTATTACGCTTGAAAGATGTGTACATATTATTAACAAATAAATCGTTATGCCCCTAAACAATCTTGTTTATCACGGCGTAACGTTTTAATAATGCCGGTTCACATACACTCTCATTTAATGTTGCTCTCTTGCACAAGCGCTTTCTAGTGTCGTGGGAAATTAGGCGGGTCATTGAAATGCTAGTGTTTTTGGTTAATGGAACTGAAAGGGAACATGTTATAATGATACCCGTGGTGATGTGCGCGTGTCTGCGGTATACCATGCTTGTGTGTGATGTTTAGTGGGTTAACCTTTAATAACCAAACGTTGTCAGTGCAGACCGGGCTTTAAACCAGCTTCTTGGGTAGTTCAGTTACGCTTCCAACTAATTTGTGACTGGTAGTGGACGTGAGAACTTCTCCTGCGAGTGAAGATTGAACTCTTCCATTTATAGCCCTCTCCATTTATAGTCTGTAATCTAATTAATGCGCTCGAGACCAATGTTGTGGATAATTTATATTTTGTTCTCAAACCACAATAGACTGTTGGCCCGAGTTACACTCTTTATTTTTCTTATAAGTAAAAATGTTTAGTTTTAAATTCATCTGTCAACAATGGTTGTTAAATAAGAAAACCATAGGCCTATTCGGAGTAGTTAGTTGGATAGCACTTATAACCGGATCGAATCCGCGCAGTAAGGAAACAAGGTGCAAGGAAACACCTGTTTACTATGGGTCGCTACAATTTACACAACACATACGGGAGTGGTACCGCTGTGCTCATGAGTTGTTAATAGAATTTCCAAGGAAAATGCTGGTCAAAGCTTTCAAACTAAGACTTATCTAAGACTTATTAACCTCCTGTCGCGTTGCTTAGATTTGTTTTATTATTATTATTTACAGTTTTCAATAATTTGAATAATTCTACCAACGCTTTATGTTTAGTCTGTTTTTATAACAACATTATTTTAATCTATTCTTAACAACAACAAAAAAATGAATATTAGAGATAAAAAAAAAAGCAATCACAACAAAACACTTGTCTTCAATTCTGAAACTTAAAGTAGCAGTTTTGCGTCAGAGTATGCTTACAATTAGGGGTTTATTTATTCTATTTAATATTGTCAGTGTTAGGACAGAGCTACATATCTAAACACCCTATAATTCTCCTTACAGACTTTTTCTTCTTCACAGTCACATTAATTATTTATATTTAGGGTGACAGAATACATTCGTTGTTAGGTAAATAGCCTCTTTCATTTAACATCGTTCATTTGTGAATTTTCATTTGTAAGAGGGAGTTTATTATCTTATTATTTTATTCCAGTATTACGGCCTTGTGCAGTAAATTTGAAACTACTTTGCACTTTACAACTGTGTATATATTGTAATTAACTCAAATTATTATTTATAACTTTATATTTTATATTTACAGCAACAGCAACAAACAATGTGTGGTACTCCCAAATCTATATTAAATATTAAATTTCATTCGTTGTTTATTTTTAAATTGCTCTACAGGACAGGAACGCGCTTTTGTTTACGCGCTTTCATTCAGACTGGCCGAATCATTTTTCACAATTACACGCTTAATTTGCTCCATATTTAATTGTAGATTTTTAGTCATAAATCTTTTTTATTACACTTAATATTTCATTTGGCCGTGTTTGATGATTACATAGATGTTTAAATAATAACATCAAGTTTATGTTTTTGAATCTCGGAAATAGCATTATACAGAATGAAATTATGGTCCTCAAAGATTACAATGTCTTTTAAGATAAGTGTGTTAATTGATATTTGTACTGGAGCGAGTAGAGCCAAAATCACTGGAATATGTTAAATGAGATTATATGCTAAATATAGGCTAAGTAATGGACAGTGAGATACGGAGCCTTGTGAAATCCACTATAGTGTCTTCAGTGTTCATTTGAATTCTTTTTCAATTAATTTTCATTCTAATTATACATGGAGGATTATGCAAAACATCTGTAGAAACATTTCGATTTCTTAAATAGTCTAAATTCTATTTGTATGCTTATTTAACCCGTTTTATCAAAATTATTAATAAAAGCAAACTAACCAAATTAAATCACTGCACCCTAGCTGTTGCGCTCCTGCATCCAAAACATTAACATCGCTTTTCCATTCTTTTAGGCTGATTGTGTATTTGTTTATTTATTTTTGCCCCGACTTATTTAACACAATAGTTCGGTTCGAGTTTCAATGAGACAACAGGATGGAAGAAATGTAGCAGATGATTTATTCGTCAGCGTTTCGATTTTCACCCCTGCGTTTTCTGCTCTGTCCTTTTCAGCGCCGATGTCAGTTGTTATTGCTTCTCATTGATCCCCGTGCAAAGTGAGAAGTGAACTAAAATTAATGTCGATTCCAGTGGCCGGATCAATGGCCAGAGTTATTTTAATCTGGATTTGTAGCATTAAAAAAGAGCAAGCGCAATCAAACGTTTTCATTCTAGTTAACAATTAGGAGGAGAGGAGAGCATCCTTCCCCATGCACGGACAGCGAGGACGGAGACAACAAGAAGTTCTGCGGCTCTAATTTACAATAATATGTGACTGAGAAGGTCTTTCTGGTCTGGATTGAAAAGAAAAATGCATCCGACACCGCGCGCTGAAAGTAAATGAAGCACGCGTTTCTCAAATGCACCGGCTTGATTGGCCTTTTGTCTATTCCACCTTATCGACAAGCGTGCCGTTTCCCAACGAATTAAACTAGAATTAACCCCGTTAACTCGTACCCACCCGCCCTCGTGCATGCTTATGTTTTGACGTGCTAATAAACACTTCACCGAAAGCTCATTTGTCATGCAGATGGTGGCATGGTATGGTAATTAAAATAATCTACAAATAATACCACAGTTTGAGCACAGGGGAAGGTCGTGGTCCTTAAAGGATTCTTTTGAATTTGTCGAGAAATATTTAAGATGCATGTGCGTGACAAGCGTTTGGACGGTTGTATAAAGATGAAAATAATCAGGTGTAGTCCTTGGATTGCCTAACTTCACCATGTCCCCTTCCATTATGTTTTGAAGCGTGCAGACACGCCTATTCATGTACCTTTTTATTTAGTTCCGAGGCGGAACATTTGAAATTTTATGGTGAGTGAGATACTTTGTTTGTTAGGTAAAGCGCCCCAACCGCAGCAAAGCCTTTGAATAAAATCTACTGCTGCTCGAAGGTTTTTGAATACTGGTGATCGCTTTCGTCCTCTTTTACTAGTTTGTATGCTATAACTATATATAGTTTCTTTCTTATTAAGAGTTACGTTATTGTTCTATTGTTGTGTTTTTTTAATGTCTTTTTTTGTTTTTGTTTTTATATTTAATTGCTTTTAATGCTTGTAGTTTTGCTCATTGCTGATGTTTTTTTTGTCATGTCTTTTTAACTTTAATTAATTGAATTATTAAATTAAATTGATAACTACCATATCAACGCTAATTTAATTAGAATAAATTGCGCTTGACCTTATGATAAACTGTATTTTGTCTCAGCCAATGCAGTGACACTCAATGGGGCGTTGGCTGCGCGCTCACTCTTGATTTTGAAGTGCAAAAGAACATACAGATTTTCAATTTTTAACAATTTAGGGGACCTTAAGATATTTATACGTATATAATATTGCAACAAATAACAAAATATCAATAAAGTCATGTGTGAATAAATATAAAACTTATGACAAACAAACATAACTGCATTTTAAAGTCATAGAGATTTCTGTTAGAGCTGAGCTAACTGAAGATTCATTGGCTATATGCTAGTTTTTGTAGTTTGTTCTTTTTTGATTTACCTAGCTGTCCATTATTTAGATGTGAGTTTTAGAGCTGTAGAATAAGTTAATTTTACACCCTCTCTCACAAGGCATTACCAGTGCATTTGCCTGAGACCAATAAGAGTCCTATATTTCTCTGCTTGTCTGAATGTTGCTTGGTATCTTCCCACTGAACATTAGTCTAGGAGTGAGACACAGCTCTTCCCACCAGTTTAGAAATATATATATAAATGCCTTTTACATTAGTTACTGTTTAATTCTTACAGTGAGCGAATGCATTTTTTAATGCACAAATTTGTGGAAGGATAAGCATGAAATTCATTCTGTTTTCTTACTCGGTGGAAAATGTTGTGGAACTGAACTTGGAATAAGAGGCCAACCGTGCTAGTTAAATTAATCTTGTGCTTTATAAGACAGGCCAGCCAACAAGTTCAGGCGGTTTAGTGGCAGACTGCTCTCGCATTGTGCTTCGTTATCTATTATTGACGAGCCTCTGGTTGGCAAACAGTGTGCTCAAACCAGGCAAAATCAAACCAGTGTAAAGTCTCTTTCTCTCTCTCTCTTGCTCTGTCTCAGTACACAGTGGCAGGCAGCAGTGGACAGCTGTAAGGGTGGTGAGGTGGGTGGGTGGGTTGGTGTCGCCGTGGCTTCTTTGCAGTCCAGTCCTGGCTCTGAGCACAGAGGATCCAGACACCTTTGCAAATAATCTGGGCTTAGTGAGGAATTAGTTGGCTCAGGTGGGTGGGATGAGACAAACAGTCCATCAGCCCCTGAAATGAATAGGGCAGGCAGAACAGGAAACTTTGAAAATCATTTTGTTCACAATGAATCAATGTTCCCCGGTGCCCGCCGCAAAGCTTTATTTGAAAAGCAAATCCTCACTTATTCTGACAGCTCATGGCGAGTGGCACGTTTTCTAAGCCGAGAGTAAATCGTGCAAATTTTGTCTGGGGGAAAAAAAAAGTTGCGAAAGTTTAGAGGCGGGCCCTCGGTATACTTATGCAGGCGATAAGATCCAATAAAGCAGTGATTGATTACCTCTATTTATTGCTGGGTTTTATTGTGTGTCATACACTGTGGGGAATTTATTTGTTGATAGTGAACTGGAGTGTTGAGGCACAGCTTGTACTATCATTATTGATTTAGTTAGCTGTATGTCCAAGTGTCATTATCCTTCACTACGTTCTCAGTCTGTCATTAAATCTCACTTTCACGTCTTCAGGATGCAGGTGTTCATTTTTTATTTTTTTGTCTCATACCGCAGCTGCTACATGTTATTGAATTGTTCTGTGGAAGATTTCATATCACGAGGGCTTTGATTCTAATTCAGCAGGATATATTATCTGCGTGGTCCTAAGTTGCAGGCCAGCCGACGGTGAATGACTGTATTTTCAATAATATCGACTGTCCTCCGGTCCAAAAGCGCTTCCTTGCGGAATACTAAGTGAGCCATCCTCTGCCGAGCAAATGCGGCCTGGGCGATCCATGCAGCACCTTTTACCCTCCTCACCACAAATATTTAACGCCGCTTCCCTGATTGACAAGCTGAGGAGAGACTGGAGAGCCGTGTTTGTGTCGGTGACGGCAGCCATTTCGAGTGGATGCTTAAGAAGACTGTTGTGGATAAACATAAGTTTACCCTCCAGGGTGATTAAAAAACGTAACAAGTGCTGGAGTGCTGCTGAGACCCTTTAGACAAAGGCGTTTGGGAAGTTTTCAAGAGTAAAGTAGTTAAAAACGTACTGCACCAGTGTCATTTCCTGCGACGTCGTTTGAGGGCTCTCCATTTTAGCAGCTGCACGCATAACAGCCTTCACACCACATCATATTTTTGACACCGCTGGAAGCTTTTCAGTGAAAGTTAAAAAAGTGTGAGAAATGGTTGGCATGGCTTAATTTGGAGCAGCAATTAGCATGAATTCCTTTCGTCTTTCGCATTCTTGTAACTGTTGCCATTTTTGTCTTCTCACATGGTGTCTAGCTCAGACAGTTGGAGATGTGAGGATTTGAATGTGTGTGTTTCGAATGACAGTGTCTGCCCTGTCCTGTAATAAAATGTAAGAGTGGCACTTTCACGGTTGTCAGCAATCTCTAAATTTACTGACAGACAGGCAGAGGAGCAGGAGCTGCGGTTTGAGTGACACCTTCCGCCGAAACTTTTTGCATTTTCTCTCTGCAGTCAAATTTGTCCGTTGTTTGTTTTCGAAGAAATTTGATTCATTTGCACTGCTCCCCAGAGCTATGCTGAGAAAATGTGTCATTGACAACTTCTTATTTGTCTTTGTTGTACCTTTTCTGTTTCCTTACATCACTAACTTTCTGAGAGAGAGAGACATAGCTCATCACGGCAACTGACACTGCAATATCATAACAATGTAATTTGAAAAGGAAATGCAATGCTAGATTTATGCTGGATCACTGTAGCTATTCAGTGACAGATTTATTTTATTCCCAGATAATCAATCTCAATTTTTAACTTGTGACAAATATAGCATAATGAAATTTAAATGTACATTTCTAGGGGAATTAACTATTATTATTATTATTATTAAATTAAATGAAAAACTAATAACATGTATTTATTTATTTAGTCTCTGTTGTTATTTTATGTCAACACCAGCTTTTGTACTTTGTCATTCAAGTCTACTTTTTAATCTTGCAATACAGAGATGAATTACTATGTTGAGCACTTTGAAATGGATTTTATTTTGCCTCATTTAAGATGGTTTCTTGAATCTTTGATTTTGCTTGCAAAGATTGATAGACGGAGGGAAAGAAGCGTGACAAGAGTTGTGGTGGACATTGCAAAGTCTCTGTTTCTCGCTCACACACTCTTTGGCGTGTCAGTGTGTGTCAGGCTGACTCACTGCTCTCTTTGGTTGCTCTGGGACACTGGGCTCTCAGTTTGTGCATGCTTTTGTGCGTGTGTGTAGCTGGGGCACCAGGCAGACCGGCCACAGCCACAGAAATGATTAGCACATCTGTACAACACTCAGCCTAGTTGTGCCCCCTCTTTCTCTCTCTCTGGTGCGCCATTGGGGGGATATCCTGTGTCCTTTTATTGGATTGTCAGTTTCACACTGCCTGACTGCGCTGATGGTAATGATAATAAAATTGAAATATCCAGGTACTTATCACTGTATTACCTTGCTATCAACACCCACCCGCACTCATTTTTTAGAGGTTATCCGAGGGGAGAGATTCGATACAGAGACGAGGCCCTGATGAGTGTGAGAGTGGATAAAAAAGAGGGGGCTTTCGATATTGGTGCATTTTCAAGGTGCTATTTTCCCAGCTAGGCCGAGTGAGAAGACGGAACGTAATGCGATTCTTGGGCTTCTCGCCAGCATCAAGCGGTGTAGTGTAACCCATTTTCTACAAACAGGAAACGGCACACATTCCCCTGCCATGTATGTGATAATGTAAAGCTCTTTTTACTGGGCCCGCAGAGTGTGTGTGTGCAGATCGAGTTTTAAAATTGATTCGAATGAGTGTTCTGGACTGCTGATATCTGTAAAAATGCCCTGATATATTCCCCAGGAGTTTCTTTGATGCAGCCTGATATTCTGTGTGGCATTTGAAATGGCCTCACCGTGACACAAGTCTAAAGGCCCATCTATTTGAATTACTCTGAATAAGAAGGCCTGTTCTCCAGATGCACAGATTGAATTCTGTTTTCTGTACATACATGTGACCTCTACAATAGTACGTTTAAAAGGTTTGGGGTTGGTAAGTTTTTTTTAATGTTTTTAAAAGAAGATTCTTATGCTCACCAAAGCTGCATTTATTTAATCAAAAATATAATAACATTTGGGAATATTATTGCATATAAACATGAAATATTGTGCAAATTATTGGAAAACAGTAAATATTGCTTTTAAAAAAATGACTTATTTACTTTGGGAAAGTTTTGTCCAGGACAATTTTTCTGATGAATTAGAAAGGTTTAAAAAAAAAAAAAACAGAATTTATGTGAAACAATAGAACATAATAAATGACTTTGATGTCAGTTTTAATTAGACTAATGCATACTTGTTGAATAAAAGTATAATTTTTGTTTTATCTTACTGACCCCAAACTTTTGAACAGTAGTGTATTTCACTTTTATGTCCTCAAAGAAGTAATGTTAATCAAAATCAAAAAGTTTTTTTTTTTACCCTTTTTGACCCTTTTTAATGATGGTTGATGATAAAAAATAAAGAATTGTTAAACAGGGTCATTTTGATTTGTATTTGAGTGTGCAGTTTGAGCAGTACAATAATTTCTGAATTTTATGTAGGCCTATGTTAAATGTCCATTTAACTTGTTATAGATCACTTTCGGGTCAACCACAAAGGATTAGTGATGACGGACAGACGCACACGCGCACAAATAGACAGATTGGCTAAAACGCTTCTCATTAAACCCACTCACACTTTTGGCAATCACTGAATCTTATCCTCCAGGGCTTCTTCTCGGGCTGTTTGGCTGCAGCAGAGGTCAAGGGGTGAAGTGCGGCTAATTTATTCATTCAGTCAAATTTCCTGTGCAGATGGCAGGCTGATATGATATCAGTATGAGAATCCCATCGGAGGCAGAGGAGCAGGGTGTTCACACGAGCAGGGCCGCGCTCTTATCTGATCAGCGCATGGCTCTTATCTGCCTCAGACGCCGTTCTGCTCTACAGACAGGGAGATGGAGTAAGAGGCTTATATGTGATCTGAACCTCAGATCTATGGGAGAAACTTTCTATTTTGGAAAGGGAAAAGTAGGAAAGAGTTCAGAGTGTTTTTAAGTGATTTAACTCCTACTCTGTTCAACTTTCTTCAGGTGGAGGACCATCGAGGATGAGCCACCAGTGAGAGCGACCCTCGATTCTGCCAGTGGAGTGTCGGGACAGCTCAGTGCAAAAGTTGAACCACTTTCTGCCCATACCGTTTAACACGTATCTTTCTCCACACACCTCCCACAAACCCCTCTGCTCTCGCCCCTAACCCCCCCTCCGCCCAACCACAGCCCAGTCTCCAAAATGGACTTGCACCGGGCAGCTTTCAAAATGGAGAGCTCCTCCTACCTGCCCAACCCGTTAGCATCCCCGGCGCTAATGGTGCTAGCATCAACGGCGGAGGCCAGCCGCGATGCCTCCATTTCCTGCCAGCAGCCTCGCCCGTTCGGCGTGCCAATTTCTGTGGAGAAGGATGTTCACCTTCCCTTCAACAATGGTTCCTACACGTTCGCCTCCATGTACCACCGGCAGGGCGCCGTACCACCAGGCTTCCCCAATAGGGACTTCCCTCCTTCCCTCCTACACCTCCATCATCAGTTTGCCCCTCCAAATTTGGACTGCTCACCCATAAGCATGCTCAACCACAGTGGCATTGGGGCCTTCCGGCCATTCGCTTCTCCTCTGGAGGACCGTGATGGAGCGGGAGGTGGATACCAGTCCGCCTTTACCCCAGCCAAGCGGCTAAAGGGCTGCCTGGAGGCCGAGGCCTCCCCGCACCTGCGCTACTCGGACGCAGAAGGGAAAGAGTATGACTTTGGTGGTGCTCAGATCCCCTCCAGCTCGCCTAGTGCTCTCAAAGCCGTGGAAGATGTGGGGAAGAAGATCTTCGCAGTGTCAGGCCTGCTGTCGGACCGAGAAACCTCATCCAGTCCGGAGGATCGCATTGAGCGCTGTGAGTACAGTCTTTTTTAAATGAAGTACACTATTAATGTCCGCTAACTGTTACATCTGTACAAATAACTCAGATACTTAAGAGTCTGCTACTACTTTTAGATCCCAAAATTGATTTTGTTTGGTTGAGTAGCAATAAGGTCCCACACATTTTTTTAAATAACCAAGAGTTGTTTTGTTGTACATTTTGTTTTGCTGTCTCTTTTTACATAAGCTAGCTACACTCAAATGGGTCTCAAAAATCTGTTAGGTTCGACATAAAGTTAATTAAACTAAAGTTAGTCTAGAGCAATTTTAGAAAAACATTTAAAATAATGAACTGGTTAAAAAACAGTTGGAAATAAAAGTAAAAGCAATAAAGATGTAATAATAAATTAATACTGAGGGTATATATATATGATATATATATATATATATGTGTGTGGTGTGCTTGTTGTGGCAACAGTGTTAGTAAAACTTAATATACATTATCTCTTGTTGTCATGATATGTTAATCCTGTTAATTTTGTAGGGACATAGGTGTGTCCACTTCACAAGTCAGAAGCTGATTCAGGGAATGTTTAGAGAGTGTGCCATAACGGTCTTACAAGACAGATACATTCCACAGATAAGAATCATACTGAAATGGAGGGTTTCTCTTGGGGCTGAAGGAGAGTGTGTGTATGAGTGTGTATGTGTGCGTTTTAGAGGTGAGGAAATGTGAAATGTGTGCACAGATTCATAAGACCTCTGCAGAGCGGAAGTCCACTGGTATTACTGAAGGATCAACAGAACCCCTCTTCCTCAAATACGATTAGAATCCAATTGAAAACATAGGTACACACACGCACGCACGCACTCACACCCACACACACACCACACACACACACACAGGGTGTTTTGTGAAAAGGGGGGACATCCATAGGCGATAAGGGTTTTATCCTGTACAGAACTAGTACTTCTATTGCCCTACCACCAACCCTACCACTAAACCTACACCCTACAGGAAACTTTGTGTATTCAGGATTTTCAATACACGTCCAATTCAGGGCATTTATATATGCGTTTGAACCTTAGGGGGTACATGGGGTGAATGTCCATGAAAAAGTCACCTTTCGAGTAATACCTGTCATACATTTGTCATTATACAAATTTATATCCTCATTTGTCACACACACAC
>JADLZN010009864.1:139591-161470 GCA_018155175.1 Sinocyclocheilus anophthalmus
GCCTATGTTTTCTGCAAGTCGAGAGCGAGTTTATTTTTGTGACACATCAAAGAACACGGACGCTCTTTGACCGCGTCTCCTCCCGGGGGGGTCAAACATCTTCTTAAGCAGAGACCCCCTCCACTTCACCCATATAAAAGCCCATAACTGCCCCCCCTTTGGTCGGCCATTTTCAGCTCGGTGGCTGTGCGCCTGCAGGCCAGAGACCCCGACAATTTCAGCACTGCAGAGCCGAAAATTGTCGCCATTGAAAATGGCACCTAAAAGTGGCTAATCTGAACTCCCTCTTTATCGAGCCCCCCCTTCCTGTGTGTATGTGTATATGTGTGCTTTTGTGAGTTAAGCTGTGATTCACACCTGCTGCTGTGTAATCCTGTAGTCATGTTGGTCCCTGGCTCCTGTGCTCTGCGGGTGCCATTTGGATACGGGCTGTCTAATACCACATCCCCACGGCAGAATGCACGGCATCCGCCTCTGGGGAAATGGGGGTAGAAGGGGGGGGCACAGTCGAGCCTACGAATGGGGTCCGGAGGAGGAGGGGGGTGGGCTTAGAGAGCAAAAGAGAGCAAATCTGTCACTTTTCCCAAAGCAGTCACCCCTGTGACCTCCATTCAAAGATATATTGATTTTCCAGTGCTCTGTCTAACAAGCGGCAGGCTGAGTGGGGTTTAGTGATAGTGGTCGTATGGCTCGGACACAGCATGATGCTTTCTTCTAGAAGTTAAACACGTCTCCTTTCTGTCCTTCTTTCGGGGACATCAAACAAGTGTAAATAATCAAAAAGCACCGGCTCTCCTCCTGCTCCCTGTTTGCAGATCTCTCCATATGAGACCATTTTTCTGGACACATATGACAGCGTGTTTGCTCCTCGTGTGGGGCCTTTTGCTTTAACTTTGCTCCTTTTTTGGGCCTGCATGTGTGTCCAGTTTGCTTTGTGGGGCTTAGGAGGCCCTCCATGCATGACTCCTTTAAATTTTGTTTACTAGTGATACACACAGAGTCTGGCGAGATGCAAAGATCTGTGGAGCAGAGAGGAGGGAAACAAAGCCAGCATGTACAAACAAACAGTATCGGGGGAGAAGGGCCTACGCATCTCAGAGCGAGTCTATCCTTCAGTACTTCAGCCTAAGCCATGAGAGGAGAGTAAGAGAGTCCTATATATGTTATGTTCATACGGATGTTGCATTTCCGAGGCAAAACAGAATATTCTAAAAATAATCATAATAATAAATAAATATTAGGGTGGGACTTGATTTTATATAATTTTAGGGATGCACCGATATGAAAATTTTGACCGATACCGATAACCGATTACTCTTTATTTTTGAAAACCGATAACCGATATGTTGGCCGATAAATCTAAACTTTTGTATCCAGCCTTTTTTTTTATAGGCTATCCAAATTCATAAATTCTAACATTTTATAGAATTTTTGAGAACTAGATTACAAAAGTCTGACCATTAAAAGCCATGTCTGAAACACTACAACATCAATCAAACAAACATATAAGTACAGCAGCCTAGTTTGAACCAGTTTGCGTTTTAAAATTAAAAGCCTTACAAATAAATTAAATAATGCTTAAATAATGCAAACAAGTCAACGGACAACATTACTTACGTGTAAAGAATCAAAATGCATGTGCTGTGGATAAAGACGGAATAGCCTCCACATGGACAATAATGAAATTATTTTAATTAAACCATATTGTTGATGAAAATAATACAATTAAAATAAAAGAGGTGGTCATTATTAAATAAAATAAAAATAAAAGTGGTGGTCATTATTAATAATGCATCAGTGATTTTGAAAAAAACATCTTGTACAAACATCTTGCTGTAGCTGAAGAGCTGAATAAACACCAGTAAACTGGCGAAGCGCTTTATTAATGGGTTAATTAGTCTATATCGAATCAGATATTTCTACAACCTAACATAATCATTATAAAATACAGTGGGTACGGAAAGTATTCAGACCCCCTTAAATTTTTCACTCTTTGTTATATTGCAGCCATTTGCTAAAATCATTTAAGTTAATTTTTTTTCCTCATTAATGTACACACAGCACCCCATATTGACAGAAAAACACAGAATTTTTGACATTTTTGCAGATTTATTTAAAAGGAAAAACTGAAATATCACATGGTCCTAAGTATCAGACCCTCCCTTGGCTCGTAATTTAGTAGAAGCACCCTTTTGATCTAATACAGTAATGAGTCTTTTTGGGAAAGATGCAACAAGTTTTTCACAACTGGATTTGGGGATCCTCTGCAATTCCTCCTTGCAGATCCTCTCCAGTTCTGTCAGGTTGGATGGTAAAGTTGGTGGACAGCCATTTTTAGGTCTATCCAGAGATACTCAATTGGGTTTAAGTCAGGGCTCTCGCTGGGCCATTCAAGAACAGTCACAGAGTTGTGAAGCCACTCCTTTGTTATTTTTGCTGTGTGCTTAGGGTCATTGTCTTGGTGGAAGGTAAACCTTCGGGCCCAGTCTGAGGTCCTGAGCACTCATCCAGGTTTTCGTCCAGGATATCCCTGTAATTGGCCGCATTCATCTTTCCCTCGATTGAAACCATTCGTCCTGTCCCTGCAGCTGAAAAACACCCCCCAGCATGATGCTGCCACCACCATGCTTCACTGTTGGGACTGTATTGGAAAGGTGAAGAGCAGTGCCTGGTTTTCTCCACACACCGCTTAGAATTAAGGCCAAAAAGTTCTATCTTGGTCCCATCAGACCAGAGAATCTTATTTCTCACCATCTTGGAGTCTTCAGGTGTTTTTTAGCAAACTCCATGTGGGCTTTCATTTGTCTTGCACTGAGGAGAGGCTTCCGACGGGCCACTCCGCCATAAAGCCCCGACTGGTGGAGGGCTGCAGTGATGGTTGACTTTCTACAACTTTCTCACATTTCCCGACTGCATCTCTGGAGCTCAGCACAGTGATCTTTGGGTTCTTCTTTAAATCTCTCACCAAGGCTCTTCTCCCCCAATAGCTCAGTTTGGCCGGACGGCCAGCTCTAGGAAGGGTTATGGTCGTCCCAAACGTCTTCCATTTAAGGCTTATGGCGGCCACTGTGCTCGTAGGAACCTTAAGTGCAGCAGAAATTATTTTGTAACCATGGCCAGATCTGTGCCTTGCCACAATGCTGTCTCTGAGCTCTTCAGGCAGTTCTTTTTGGGGGGGGGGGGGACCTCAGGATCTCATTTGCTCTGACATGCACTGTGAGCTGTAATGTCTTATATAGACAGGTGTGTTGCTTTCCTAATCAAATCCAGTAAGTATAATCAAACACAGCTGGACTCAAAATGAAGGTGTAGAACCATCTCAAAGATGATCAGAAGAAATGGACAGCACCTGAGTAAATATATGAGTGTCACAGCAAAGGTTGAATACTTAGGACAATGTGATATTTCAGTTTTTTTTTTTTAATAAATTTGCAAAAATGTCAAGAATTCTGTGTTTTTCTGTCTATATGGGGTGTTGTGTGTACATTAATGAGAAAAAAAATTAACTTAAATGATTTTAGTAAATGGCTGCAATATAACAAAGAGTACAACATTTAAGGGGGTCTGAATACTTTACGTACCCACTGTATTAATGCACAAAAAGGACACAAATGCACAAGTCAACATGAACTAAGTTACATGCTAGGAATCCTGTTGTGGATGTGCTCTTGCCTCTTCCTGAAACAATGCGCTGAAACACGGCAAATAAACCCAAAGAATTCACAACTTTTTATTACGGTAGTGTTCTCTTTGTAATGTTATGCATATGACAGTCCCAATTATAGGTATTAATGATGTGCATTGCTGTTTGAGCTGCGTGCGCTGAAGCTGAAGATGATCACAGGTAAACTGAAGCACTCTATTAATGCTCTATTAACTTAACCAAACGCATTCTATATGAGATATACCAATCACTATATATATATATACACACACACCTAAAGGTGCATCTAAATAAATTAGAATGTCGTGGAAAAAGTTCATTTATTTCAGTAATTCAACTTTGTGAAACTCATGTATTAAATAAATTCACTGCACACAGACTGAAGTTAGTTTAAGTTCTTTGGTTCTTTTAATTGTGATGATTTGGACTCACATTTAACAAAAACCCACCAACAAACCGTCTCAACAAATTAGAATATGGTGACAATCAGCTAATCAACCCAAAACACCTGCAAAGGTTTCCTGAGACTTCAAAATGGCCTCTCAGTTTGGTTCACTAGGCTACACAATCATGGGGAGACTGCTGATCTGACAGCTGTCCAGAAGACAATCAATGACACCCTCCACAAAGAGGGGGTAAGCCACAAACATTTCCTTTGCCAAAAGAAGTGGCTTTTCACAGAGTTGTGTCCAAGAAGTTAAACAGAAAGTGAGGGAAGGAAAAGTGGGAGAAAAGAGATGCCAACCACCGAGGAGAAACCGCCGCAGCTTTGAGGATGGTCAGCAAAATCGATTCAAGAATGTGATTGTGACTTCACAAGGAATGGACGAGGCTGGGGCAAGGCAGCAAGAGCCACCACATATTCTCTTGTTAAAGCCACTCCTAACCACAGAAACGTCAGAGGTGTATTACCGGGCTAGGAGAAGAAGACACGGACTGTTGCCAGTCTGGTCCACAAGTCCTCTTGAAGAGGAGACAAGTTTTGTATGTAATTTTACTTTTGTTCTTTTGACCAAGGTCCTAGAGTTGGAGGAAAGGGAAGGGTGGAGAAGCTCATAGCCAAAAGTTGCTTGAAGTCCAGTGTTAAGTATCCACAGTCTGTGATGATTTGGGGTTCAATGTCATCTGCTGGTGTTGGTCCATT
Source organism: Sinocyclocheilus anophthalmus (assembly GCA_018155175.1). Taxonomy (NCBI): domain Eukaryota; kingdom Metazoa; phylum Chordata; class Actinopteri; order Cypriniformes; family Cyprinidae; genus Sinocyclocheilus; species Sinocyclocheilus anophthalmus. The sequence goes on from JADLZN010009864.1 coordinate 144,400, forward strand.
GTGTTTTTTGAAAAACCAACGTCACTGCACCCGTTTAAAAAAGAAATTTTGGAGGACTTCATGCTTCCTTCTGCTTGACCAGCTTTTTGAAGATGCTGATTTCATTTTCCAGCAGGATTTGCACCTGCCCACACTGCCAAAAGCACCTAAAGTTGGTTAAATGACCATGGTGTTTTGTGCTTGACTGGCCAGCAAACTCACAGACCTGAACCCCATAGATAATCTATAGGGTATTGTCAAGAGGAAAATAAGAAACAAGAGACCAAAAAATGAGATATGAGCTGAAGGCCACTGCTAAAGAAACCTGGGCTTCCATACCACCACAGCTTTGCCACAAACTGATCACCTCCATGCCCCGCCGAATTGAGGCAGTAATTAAAGCAAAAAAAGCCCCTACCAAGTATTGAGTACATATACAGTAAATGAACATACTTTCTAGAAGGCCAACAATTCACTAAAAATGTTTTTTTTTTATTGTATTCTAATTTGTTGAGATAGTGAAGTGGTGGGTTTTTGTTAAATGTGAGCCAAAATCACAATTAAAATAACCAAAGACTTAAACCACTTCAGTCTGTGTGCATTGAAATTATTTAATACACGAGTTTCACAATTTGAATTACTGAAATAAATGAACTTTCCACGACATTCTAATTTATTAAGATGCACCTGTAAATATGCATAAAAAAGCACAATATTACAACGTACATTGCACCAAAAGGCTGCAAATGCACAAGCGGAACTGACCGTGATAGTATGAAAGTCTACGGTCATGTGCATGCGTCGTAAAAAACGCGATTAAAAACGGGGCAAACAAAGATCGATATGTTCACATTATAATTTTATGTAGCCTTTATGACAGACTTGCCCTGCACATGCTGCACTTTAACTGTATTTTCCTTTTCGAAGTGATTCCAGTCATATTTCAAGCAATTCAATAACAATCATGGCGAACAACTGAATCTGAAGTGTATCTGAAGGAAATAATGCATTATTTATCGGCTTATAAATATCGGCCAAATTTTCTTATTGGGTCGATAAAGATAACAGTAAAAATTAACATTTATCGTCCTATACCGATATGGTAGCCGATTTATTGTGCATCCCTATATAAAGGAGAATTGATTGGATGATGAGAAGTGACTCTATATGAAGCAGGTTGAAAAATAAAAGGGGCTAATGATTTCATCCAAAAGGAAAGTTGTTTCTGAAGCAAAGTTATTGTTTTGTTAAAATATTACGAATGAAACATTTTTAGTTTTAACATGCACTGAAGATTCATTCACAATAAGACCAAAAAACTAAAGTAAATAGGAGCAAATCTGCTTTCATTTGACCTTGAAGCGAAATGTCCTGCATTTTAAGATTAAGGATCTCAACACTGTAAACCCAAGGTATAGTCTTAAACAATATAAAACTACAAACTTTAATACAATACTGAGATTGGTTGATTTTTTTTCAGTTTTTTTCTTGCATGCATTATGATGTACTATACAAGTTAAGCCAGATTGCTTTCACAATAACTTTGAAAGGTCCTAAAGCATGTGAACTGAACCCAAGTGGGCTTGTGACAAGTGTTGTGGTTCACAACAAAGTTCAGAAGACAGCTTTTACACTAATGAAATGAACCAAACTCTGATGTCAAATGGACATCAATGATCCACTTAATAAGAGTGGACTATATACGACCCTTTCATACACACTCGATCATACCTGCACCATGCTTTCAGTGAGAACTTTCTCGCTGACCTCCAGGATGACATTCTTCATCTCTTCATAAGGCATCCTGTTTGAACCCAAGAATATAGCTGCAACACACACAGAGTTCTGAGTAAACAACATTATAAATGACAGTGTTAAACTAGTGAGATATTTCACATCTAAATGAAGATTCATGCTAGGCTGTTACTCACAGAGATTCTGGGATGTTTTAGAGTCGAGTACCTTCAGCTCCTTCACCTTCTTCTTTTGAGCGTTTTTCTTATCCTCAGATGCCTCTTGATCCTTCTTACCTAGAAAAAGACAGAAAGAGAGAGAGGGTAAATACTTCAGTGTTTGAGATATCGCCCTTTGGTTAAAAAAGGACCTGAAAATTATGTTTCTTGAAGGCTGGACCCATATCTCTCCCATACACACTCACACACAGTGTTTCACTGTCCTCATAGAGACTAAATGAGCTGAAAGGACACATCGAGTAGTGACATTGGTGTCCAGTGGTTTTATGTGGTATACTTGATCTGTAAGTACTTTAAACAACAGTTTCAAATTGTCATAATTATCATATATGCAGTTTTTATGACCATGCTATTTGAGAGACTAGATTGAATATTTGTACTTTTAAAAATTAATTTGTCACACGACAGCAGTGTTGTTTTAGTTTTATTTATATACTATTATAGCATTCAATAATGTATTAGATTTCACTTTCGTTTTAGTTGTAGCAATTTTATGTTTTTTTTTGCTATTTTGTGTTTTGTTTTTTTAGAAATGTATTTTTTTATTTCGGTTTAGCTTTTTTTCTATTTAGATTTTAGTTTGCGTTTTAGTACTTAGGTTTTTCACTTAATATTTATATTTCATTTTATTCCAGCTTTATTTTAATTACAGAAAACAATGTTTAGTAGTGTTAGTAAACAATAAAACTAGTAATTTAGCAAATACAATTTATTAAATTAAATTTTTTTCTATTTCTAGCTTTTTTTCTATTTCTATTTTATTTCAGCTTCAGTACTAAAAAGAATCTTATTTAAGTTAGTTGTCAAGGCAACATTACTAATTTTAGGTTTTTCATTTAATATTTATATTTAAATTTATTGCAGCTCTATTTCAATGACAGAAAACAATTTTTAATAGTTTTGCATTTTCAACACTATATCGAAGGATTAATTAAGTGAACTGCAAAAAAGTAACTGATGATGAATTTTAAAAAGGTAATGTGCATGTTATTTGTACTGTACTTGATGGTTCTAAAAATGAATTCATAGCTCAAAATTACAAAGAGACACTTCATAAAGCATAAGTATATAATAAAGAATAGAGAGATCATTACACACACACACACACACGTGTTGGCATCTCTGTTCTAAAGACAGACTTGTGAGGAGCAGGAGGAGGTCAGAGATCAGAGGTCAGGACTCAGGGTCGCAGGGTCGAGAGTCAAACGCCCATCAGCTTTAATAATGAAACGTGACGACTGAAGTTCACACTACTGACGAGTCTCCAGAGAAACACCACAGACACACACAGCCTCAGATGACCATCAGCTCATGTGTGTGTAATAATCACTGAAACACACAATTAAGATCAGATAAACATCTTCATCTCTAACTGCAGTCTGGCCTGTAATTCTCTTCTGTCCTCTCGCACTCTGTCCTTTATTCATTCTCTTCTTTCTCTCTGAATAGTTTCTCTCCTCCATTTTCAGGCTCCTTTCAAACTGATTTTTTTTTCTCTCTGTACCTCATTTCCGAGCAGTACATTCATGTCTGGCATCTGTGTGTGTGTGTATTGAGTTACAGCAGCATATGGAAACGCTCAAGAGATGATGCAGCTCTGGATTTACTTGCATGCCACACACACACATCCACACAAACACCATCACACACACACACACACTTTCACTCTCAGTTTGACAAAGTAGTTCATAAGAACGGCTGATCATGTTCACTTATGTAAGAAACACATGTGTGTACATGCACAGAACTAAACGAGGATGTGCTTAATCATGTTTGTTTAGATATAAATCTAAAAATTACATGATCCAAGCCCAAAGGCTAAAATGAAACATTTACTTGATTTTATGAATGATCAATTAAGTATATCTAAAAAAAAAAAACTAAAATATGCTTGAAATCCAGAGAGTAAAGCTAAACACACACAAAGTGTTTTTTGTTGTCTACAGAAACACAAAACAACGTATAAATCAATCAAAACACAGATTTGCATCTTCTCTCCTCTGACAGCATCACAATGCCCTGACAAACACTTACAGCGTGACCAATAAAGGAAAACAATACTCACATTTACTTCAAAACATATGAAAATCTAATTGTTACTGTAGCATCACAAGAAGTTAAACAAGAAAATAAATAAAAGAAGAAACTAAAATGTCAGAAAGATCCTTAAGCTTCTTGCAGTTTCATATTAATCTATTACGACTGCACAGTAATAACTATGGCATTGTTACCCTTTTTTTCAGAAAATCCAATTATTTTTCTTATGGGTTTAACACATTTGTTTTATTAGTTTTGTTTCTATTAGCTTTAATACATTTATTTCAGGTTTAGTTTTAATTATTTTAGAATTAATTTAGGATTTAATTATTTATTCAATGAAACATACATTTCTGAATATCTAATCCATTTTAAATTAATTTATATATGTGCATACATATATAAACTTTCTTATTTTACACCCATTTTATGAATATTTTTTTATTAATAAATTCTACAACACACCCCACATGTATTATATATTAATATTTAGATATATATATATATTACAGATTTATTTATGTATGTATGTATGTATGTATGTATATATATATATATATATAATATATATATATCTTATTATTTCAATTGTTTTATTTACACCAAAGCACTTGAATTACCATGATCTGAAATATGCTTAAAAAAAAATATTAAATTAGAAAAACATTCTTAAATCTGCAACTCCTGTGTTTTTAAGGAAAAATAAATAGAACGAAACAGAAGACTAGATAGATCATTTCACTAATCTGTCTAGGGCACATTATGGGCTGTAATCTCAGTCAGTGGGGGATGGATTCGCGCTCAGCCGTGACTGCATTAAGAAAATGGGATCTGTGGTTCAAAATGGCTGCTGGTGTCCCACTCACTCAAACACACACACACCACAACCACACACACACACACACACACACACCACCACACACACACACCCACACACACACACACACACACACACACACACACACACGATGAGATTCCACAACTCATTGTGAGCCAATGCACCTCTGCAGGTCACAGTGAGAACTGCAGCACAACCACAGCACATCTGTGTTACATTAACATCACATTTAGAGTGTGTGTGTGGTGTGTGTTGTGTTGGTGTGTGTGTGTGTGGGGGGAGATGCACAATCGGAGCTAGCAAACACAGGCTCTTTTAATGTTATGGTTTTCTGGATGTGTTGAATGCGTCTTTGTATTTTGCATTGGCCTGAGGTCATTCATCCTTCAGCTTTTATCTTCCTCTCATGGCACCAGTCTCAGTACACAGCTGCTAATACCAACAGAGCTCAAACACACACCTTAATTCAGGAAATACCATTATCATATTGTGGTGTGTTTTTTCTCTCCATAATGAAAATATAATGATACAGACAAACACTAAAACATACAGGGAAACTTTTAGCACTTTAAACACGACATATAATATCCAATATTATAATTATTCATATGCTAAATATATTAATATATAAAATATCTTAATATATCATACTGTATATTATTCATGTGCGTATACTCTCCAAAGACAAAATTCCCAAAATGTTTTTAAAGGGAGAATTGGTTACACTTCTTATAGTTTGTCCCACTTCTTGGGGACAAACAAAACTATTTTAAACCATTAAAAAACTCACTCACTCTCTCTCTCACACACAAAGTTTGTGTTTATTTCTGTAAGTGTCCAGCTGTTTTTTCACTTCTTATTGTATTTTACTTCCATTTATTAGTTCAGCGTGAACCACAGACATCAAGTCTGCTGTTTCTGGAACTCCTGATTCTCCATTAACAACACACACACACTCCTGATTCTCACTTTAAACACACACACACCACACACACACACACACACACACCCACACACAACACACACACACAACACACGCACACGCAGTTCTTTTCCCAAATAAGGCAAGAGTTCTGGCTTAGTGGGAAGGCACAGTGAGAGAGCAGCAAGACCGCCAGAATGTTAAAGCTCATCAGCAAACCACATACAAGCTCAATGCAATCCACTCACACAGAGAGAAACTTTGTTCTTTCATCTGGTCTCTTAGAGATTATTTTTAGTTTAAAGTGTATTGAAGACAGCCTCCTTTGTTCTGTGGAAGTTTATGGAGGAGCGCCTGCGCCTCTAGTGGACAAACTAACACACTTCAGCGCAATAAACTTATTTCAAAACACCAAACTTTACCAGAGAGAGGTTTTAGAGAGTTTGATTTTTAAATATGGAGTAAAGTTTATGCTAAACGTTACACTAGAACTTGAAGTACATATTGTCTAGGGAACAGACATTTTGCAGTGTTGATGTCACAACATATGTTTTTTTGATGTCTTACTTGGTGTAATTTATCATATTTTACTGAAGCTTTTCGGATACAAAACAAAACAAAAAACTGTCCTTTGTGGATCTACTGTCCTGTAGCAACTTGTGAAGGATCTGTTACTTTTAAATTGAAAACTATGTTATATTCAAACATTCCAAGAATCTAATTTGAAACCGTAAAGTGTTTCATTTCACATTTATAAACACTCGCAAGCACTTTTACACACAAAGTCTTACAGAAAAGAATGTTTCTCCTCTTGAGAGAAAGAGACTTGTCAGCAAGCACACAAATACACACTCCATACTTCAGTAATGTAATAGAAAACAAACTCGCTGCTTGCAGGAATGCTGAGAGTTCAACACAAAGAAAGAATGAGAAGAAAGAGAGACAGATGCTGGAGAGAGACAGAAAGAGAGCAGGTGGTCGTTGTTTGGGCCGGGGCTTTAAATGTAAAATACAGCAGCAGCTGATGAGAGACGCCGTCCCTTTAAACTTTAAATGTCCATGATTGTCTGTGTGTGTGTGTGTGTTTCGGGGAGTTTCCAGGGTTCTGGTTGCCGAGGGTAACCTCGAGCTGAAAGGGGCCCTTCATCCTGTTTTTGTGTGGAGAGGAAGGAATGAGAGCAGAGAATGAGGGGGAGTGGAGGGGTGACTCAGTGCCAGATGGCAGGGTGTGGTGTGAAGGGGGCAGGGTGGACTGAAAGGAAATGGGAGGGTCAGACTCAGGGGGACGGACTGTGGGCGGGGTTTCGAACATGCTCACTTGCGCACCCCTGGTGCATGAACAGTGCAACAGCAGTGTAAAAAATAATAAAGAGATATTTAGTAGATAATGCATAAAATAACAACCAAAAAGTGCAAAAGTCACGGCAGAAAAAGTAGGGTAAAAAAAATCCAGTGCCTTGAATGTGTCCAAAACATTTTGAATACAGAATCATATAAAACTTATTTCTAATAGTGAATAAGATTTTTCTTGGCATATTTAAAAGAAAATGTAAATTATTACATTGAATGAAAACAAGTTTAAGAATTTATGAATGTCATTGTCTTACCAGCTTATGAAGAATTCATGGGAATTTACAAAAATGTAGTGACATGGTTAATTTACAAAAATATCTAATAGTATCATTCAAACAGTACAGGTTTTATGACCCTGGCATTATGGTATTAAAAAAAAAAAAACATGATGTAATAGATATTCGAACAATACACAAACACACACACATATATATACACACACACACATATATATATATAATATATATATATATATATAATATATATATTATATATAAGAAACTGTAAATATAGTTTGTTTTAGAAAAAAGTTTTAAAAGAATAAGAAAATAAGTAGCATCATAATACACAAAATATAATATATATATATATATATTATATATATATATATAGATTATATATATATATAGTATATATATACACAGCACCACAAACCACAAAATTTTGTGGGGGGGGGGAGGGGCTTGTTACGGTTACACACAAAAAATGTGAATAATATTAATATTATAAAATATGTATGATAAAGATATCACTATATGGTTATAATACATTAAAATAATTCATTTGAAAATAGTTAATAAATACACACCCAATCACAATCAAATTGTCATTAGATTGCTCCTCTATATATTTACAGGAAAAAAAATTTTTTTGTCTAAAGGATGTTAAAATACATTTGATATTATTAATATTGTTTTTTTTTATTTAAGTTTAATTTAATTTTGTTTCAAATCAACACACCATATCTGCGTTTAAAATTTTATATCAAGTATTAAAGGATGGAAAGATATATAAATGTTTATTGTTATTTGTATAGCGACAGTATAAATAATTTGTGGTGTCATAATGATCTACTGAGAACAACTGTGAAACTGCATCATTGCACCTTCAAACCACCACCCACATTCCAGACTGATTCATTACGAAACATTTCAAAACACTCCGACAGAGTGTGAAAAAAAAAACAATAAAAAGTCTTCTAGCATGAGATTTAAGACTCGTTTATTTCAATTAAAGTGTATAATTACGTTCAACAGTCTGTCAAAGGTTGGAGAATAAGTGTGATAAAGTTGTTTTTTGGCATATCAATTTTAATGAGCTTATTTGACTGTGACACTGGCACTAAGTGACCTCGGGAGAGAAAGCGTGTGTGTCCTCGGCTCCTCTGGCCACGAAGGTCTGCAGCAGTGATGCACAAACACAGTGCGACCTGAATTACTGATCACACAATCATATTTTAACTTCCAGGAATGTGAGGAGAGATTCGGAAGTACCCCCCACACACAACACACACCACACACACACACATTTTTAAGTAGGATTGATTTTAAATCAAGCTACATCACTCACACACAGACTCGCGTCAGATTTTACACAGCAATTACAGCAACCTAATTACACGCACACAAACCTACACACACACACACACAAGTGAGACTGGTCTATGATGCAGTCAATCTGTCCCTCCTTCACAGCTCAGAGCTCCAGGGAGCAGGACACATACGCTGGATGTTGTGAAGTTAATAAGATGCTGAGGTGACTGTGCGCACAAATATGAAGGTCACACACACACACACACAAGGAACAAAACACATCGATCTACATCTGTGCAAACACAAACACACATTTCAATAAATAATTAAACACACTCAAGGACCTCAATAACACACAGATCTATCTAACAGGATTTAGTTTGGTCAGTGTGGATGCAGCAGATACACGAGATACGCAAATGTGTGTGTGTGTTAATAGATCAGTGTGTATTTCCAACATGTAATTACAAACACTGACGGCTCTTAAACAACAGCTGCTACAACTTGCACTTCATCAATGTCACCGTGTGTGTGAAATGAACAATCTAGAGTGTGATGCTTGAGAAACACTGCCCTCTAATGACAGAGACCGGGAAAGAGAGCGTAATTAAATAATAAAAAAAATCTAAATAAATCACTTACTAAATATTTTACAAAATATTTTACTACTATATGAAGCAAATGATCTGTTTATCTGACGATTCTAATTTAAATTATTGATTAAAATGTAAGAATTTAACAAAATATCATGCATACATCTAATAAGGTAAGACAAAATGGCCTTATAAATGTAAAAATACCCTTTTAAATCAATTTGCAATTTACAATTGCAGTGTATAATATATATTTCTGAAATCATTCTTTATATTACTTAAGGGTTTCTTGTTGTTCCTGTTGTTTATCTGATGTCCTCTTCACACATTAATGCATTTGTCCACCCTGTCATCTTCATCTTTTATGAAAATAAACAAATAATTTAAACAAGTTAGCAAAACCTTTTGTGTGATTTATTTATAAAGAAACGAGGGCCAGTTAGTATTCATTGAAAGTTTGACCAGATATCTTTTTCTGTAAAATGTATTGTTGAGAAAGGGACAAAATATCTTTCTGAAAATCTACATTTTATAATTACTATGTAATGAAAATGTATATACTCTACTTTGAATTTGTCCATAACAGGGTGGACATATTTTGTGGTTTACTCGAAAATTGTCTGCTTGCAGATATTTTATAAAAAGTGCTGGAGCTTGACCAATATGCATTTCTAACAGCCTACAGTCTCCTTAATACAACAAATATGAAGTTTATTAAAAAAAAAATCTCAAATTTTTATTTTGGAAATTGTGAAGTCTCAAAGGCACTTTACAGTGACCCAGTACGGAAAAAATTACCATGCAAATCAATGGCTAACGTCAACTGTTTGGTTACCCACACGACATGGGGGTGTGTAAATTATAAGTGAATTTGAACTATTCTTTTAAGGAATACATTGTCTGCAGTACGTGCCGGTTAAGGCTAGATGGTATACAGATTTGTCTACTGGGCATGCACACATCAATATAGCGTATCTATATAACAGTAATAGAATAGAGAAATAATAGACGTTAAACCTAACCCTAACCCTAACCCCAACCCTAACCATAACCTTAACCCTAACCCTAACCCTAACACAATCTAATAGGCAGAAAACTTTTATTGTTAGCTTCCGGTTTTAGCTGTATCCCTTAATTTACGTCTAAGGGGGTTGGCTGACAAAACATCTGAGAGTTGCTATAATGGACCCTTTTCACAAGATTGTAATGACGCATTTAACAGCCATCAGCATCGTAAATCCTCGAACGTTTTTCATATATATTTTTTATAACACTCTTCTTTGTATTATATCCCTTTTGCATCAAATTACAAAAAATCTAGTCTATGGGAGGGACGATAAATTTGACATCGTTCTCTCTTCTGACTGTCATTATCAGCCTCTCTCAATTTTTTTCCCTTTTATTGAAAGTCATGAAAACACTATCGTGGAGATTTTCTTTCGCTATTTGAACAAAATGGGAATGCAAAAAAATATATTTGTGGTACTCTCCCATTAACTGCTCTTCAAGTTAACCCAACTATGACGACTTCCGCTGCTCTCGATCAGCCTCTGGAGGTGAAATGAAGACTGACCAGGTGGAGCTGTCCATTTTCATATTTGAAACACACAGAAGACACAGAGAACGTGAATAAAACAAATAGCATAAAGAATAAAGGAACAACCGTCAAATCTGAATCATGGGGAAGTGTGTTTGCTAAAAAAATAAATAAATCAAGGTTACAGTCAGGCACTTCTGTACTACAGCGGAATAATATCTTTAATGCCCTTCAAATTTTGATCTCTTTCATCTTTTCATCTTTACTCTTAACTCAGCATTGAAAAAATGGTGTTTGAAAATCAATAGCCTACAAAACTGAATATTGAATGTAAATTACAATATTAATTGTAAAATATATTGTATAATAAAACTAATAATAACAAGGTAAAAGGTGGAGATTTTACAAAGTTTTAGTGCAAAGTAGCTAATTAAACAGTACTGTAAGTATGAGGAATCAAGATGTATGGTAAAAGGTGTTGTGAGGGCGCTTCAGAAATGTTTTCCATTGCACCTGTGGCCTAACTTGGATTTTCCCAGCTGTAACACGTCAGACTCAAAGTTAATCATCATCAGAAACTGCAGTGCTCTCAGAAACTCAGCAGCTCTCCTGTTTCATTTAACTCACAGCCAATTTGAATTCACATTTGAAATGTTACAGAAAGTGGTTTGGCTTCTGTTATTATTTGGGTTGAGCAGCAGTGGAGCGCTGAAGGACCCTCATCCAGAGCTTTCCGATCAGGAGCTGTTCTGGGGAGCCGATCAGTATGACTTTTCCATCATGCTGCGTGCTGGAGACCTCCAGTGCTTCTGGCACTTTGCTCACTTCGGCGAGCGCTTCTACTTAAATTTCATGGTAAGACATTAATAAGCCATTATTATACATTTAAATATAGGTATGGTCTTGAATCCTTTGAATGTTATAGTTAACTCCCTGTGTTTGTTCAGGTCCAGCTGGTGACTGGTGTGGCTCTGGACAGACATCTCTCTGTGACTGTTAATGCTCCGAGCGGTTTAATAGTCGGCACAGTTGACGATGCAAGTGGTCAGATCGCCTTCAGTGTTCAGGAGACTGGAAAGTCATAAGAGTTTTAGTATATCTGCTGCTACTTCATGAACAGATTTTTAAAAAATGTTGTATTTAATTCAAAGTTGGTTTCACATGTAACATTCATGTTGTTCTGAATTTGTATACTGTTATTTAAAACATTAAAGGAAAAAATATGCACAATTAATTATCATCAAAGTGCCATAATCATATTCAAGCTTTGAAAAGAATGAATTACAAAAAATATTTATGTGTGCAGGTTTTTATCAGATGTGCTTCAGTAATTTCCACAATCGCTTCGGGAGCATGCAGGTTTTCCTGAACTTCGGTGTGTATTACGAGGGAACAAAGGGACATCGAGAAACAAAAGACGTCAGAAGAGAAGAAAAAGAAAAGAAGAGGGGGGGGGGGGGGTGTGGGGGGGGGGGGGATATGAAAAAGATAATAGTCATTGTCATTAATGGAGGTAATAAAACCAATGCATAGCAGCAACGAGCACATCTTACTGAATGTTACTTCCTGTTAAAGTCCTCCTCACCCATATATTTATTTATTTATATATTTATATATATATATATTATATATATAATATATATATATTTCTTTCTTTTTTTTTTTTTTTTTTTGAGTTCAAGATTATAAGAATGGTACAACACATTACAAAAGCAGAATAATACATAACATGATGCATATAATTGTCAGGATTATGGACTGTTTGTGTTGTGTTTTTGCTCCCCATGTGCTCTGTGACCTAGTGTGCCCGTATGTCTAATTGTTCATTGCTCCCAGGTATGTCTCGTCAGGTCTAGCTCGTTAGCCCATGTATTTAAGTCCCAGTCTGTGCGTTCCGTGTTTGTCGTGTGTCTCCAGCCAGTTCTATGTTCCCCTGAATGTGATAATTAAAGACAATGATTTAATTATTCGTGAGTATCCCTCGTCTCCTAATTTCTCACTCCTCACAGTAGTGCAGCCGTGACAGAAGACCCGACCAAAACAGTTACCTCCGTGTTTTCCCCTCCGTTTGTTTTCTCGTTTTCCCAGTGTCTTTTTTTCTGTGCCCCATGGATACCCGTCCGTCCCGAATACCTCGTCCTCCTGCTGGAGCAGTGGGACCGATCTCTCGAGGACCATAGAAGACTGTTCCTGATGTTAGCTAACACCACCAGCTACCCGGACGACTCGCTCTGCGCATTCTATGATGTTAGATGGTCCTCGAGAGGGCTTCGCCACTTTCGTGGAGTGGACTCTGGCAAGAAATAGATCGCCTTTCACCATCTGTCCCGAGGATGATGTCGCCAGATCCACTCCCAACCCAGAGCCCAGTCCACCATCTCCCAGATGCGCGGAGCGCATGCCCGAGCCCACCACTTACGGAGAGCCAGAGCCCGCCACGACCGACGAGCCATCACCACATGGAGCGACAGAGCTGAGGATCGCCGTGGAGCCGGAATGCGAGAGACGGCTACAACGCACGCCACGAGGGAGAAGGCCTTGGAGAGAGAGAGCGCGGAGAGGAGCTGAACATATTCGAATGCCGTGAACACCATGTCTACAATGGACGCGAATGGCGCAGCGCTACAAAATACTATAGAATTCATTTTAATCAGTGATGCTGTCTACACTGGATGTGGCGCGTTGCGACACGACAAATTCCCGACAGAAAACTGCTGCTGCGTTCTATTTATGACATATTGACACAATTTTCAAATGATTTTCAACGGTCGCTTTATCGCGTCCAGTGTAGACAGACTTTAGCTGTTGCGGCGCGGAGAACCGTTATTATGTCGAGAACCGTTCATCCAGTCGACTTCATGTGTGGCGGGTGTGTTGCTGCAGACCCAAGGGAGTGCACTGTCGCATTTTGGTGCAATATGGACACGAGACATCCAACCAAATTTTGTTCAGAATTAATAAACTTAATAAACTACAGAACAGCTCGATCCAGAAGTACGCGGGCAGGGCTTACACGCTCCGAGAACGGACACTGCACTAGTCATACAAAACACACAGGTCTGTTAAGAACAATACTTTTAATATAGACAAATTATTGTTAGGCTGGGCTACTGTACGTTTTTTTTATGACTGCCGTATTCGCAAGTATTTTGCAAGCAAATTAAGTGCACGTTTTTATCATGCGTAAAATTACTGATTAACATGGCGGATAAAAGCAACTCGTTTTTTAAACCAACAATATACTATAGGCGTACTACTTACAGAACTCAGGTGATTTTTCAAACTTGATGTGCTGTTGTGGTAGGCCAGTTTCAAATTGCATATTTGGCACACTGCCTTTGTCTCGTCCTCACTCAATTTAAAGTGCTCCCACACAGCTGAGGTCTTCGGCATTTTTGTCTTCTCTTCCAGATGAACTGAATCATAATGTTCAAGACCTTCACTCATGGGTGATTCATATTCAAGCACGAATGAGAACCGTTTCGCGGGGGATGCCAGATGTTCGACAAAAAAAAAAAGATTATTAGAATCTCAAAATTGAAAATCGAATGTCAACCCACCAAACAAATATTCGAATAATCAAATATTCTGGTCCAGCTTTAAGGATGGATCTGGGTTTAGAGAAGCGGAAAGAGACCTTATTGATTGGTATGCTGACCTGCCCCTTTTCTCCCTCCTCCGTTCGTGAACTCTGTCCCTCCTGTGCCTGAGTTAAGCCCAGAGAGGGCTCCCGTTCCTGAGTTCAGACCAGAAAGCCTGGAGGCTCACAAATGCCCGCGTTCCCACCCGCTCCTGCCTCCTCCACCACTGTCATCTGGCAGCCCCTCTTCTCGCCCTCAGCCCACCATCTGTGCGGTGCGAGCTCCGTGGGACTGCCATCCTCCAGCGTCGCCGTGGCTGGAGTATCCCTTGACTCCGCCTCCAGCCTCTAAGCCCCGGACTCCGCCTCGGCCCGTGGACCCATCGGCTCCACCATAGCTCCTAGCTCCCTCCTCTATACCATGGCCCATCAGTCCACTAGCTCAACCGGGCTCCCTTGTCCTTCTGGCTCCACCTTGGTCTGGCGTCGACCATCCTGCGCCTCGGGACTCCACTCCTCCGGCTGCGCCTTGTCCCTTTGTCCCTCCGGCTCCGTCAGGCTCCTTCATCCCTTCGGCTCCTCCTCAGTCCTCTATCCACCGCTGCCTTCTGGATCCCCGCCTCCGCCTCGGTCGCCAGCGCCATCTGCTCCGCCTTGGCCCTCCGGATCCTTCACGTTGCCTTGGCTCATCGGCTCTCCGTCTCCGCCTCGGGCTACTCCACCACCTGCTCAGCAGCAGTCAGTTGGCCCTCTGGAGTCGTCAGCCCTTCCTCCACGATGGCTCCACCGGGTCACCGAGTCCCTCCGTCCTCCTCCCGAGCCTCCTCCCAACTTCCCACCTGTCCCTCCTTCTGTTGTTGTTATGGCGTGGGACGCGCCTTCTGGGAGGGGGGGCGATATGTCAGGAATATGGACTGTCTGTGTTGTGTTTTTGCTCACCATGTGCTCCGTGACCTAGTGTGCCTGTATGTCTAATTGTTTATTGCTTCCAGGTGTGTCTCGTCAGGTCTAGCTCGTTATCCCATGTATTTAAGTCCCAGTCTGTGCTTTCCGTGTTTGTCGGGTCTTGAACGTCTCCATGTAGGCTACTACGTGTGTCTCCAGCCAGCTCTATGTTCCCCTGAATGTGATAATTAAAGACTGTTATTCGTGAATATCCGTCGTCTCCTCATTCCTCGCTTCTCACAGTAGTTCAACCGTGACAATAATACGTATTGTCAAAATACGTATCGTTAAAAGCTTTACTAAAAATATGTATCTTGAGCAACATAATTAATAATATGCTATATATAGTTATTCATTTATTTCTTTATTAAACATTTTATAGAATTGGTTATGTTTTGAAAGAAAACACTTAAAAACACTATTTTTTGCTTTACATGTATATCAGTTGTTCGGTGAAAAAAAATATATATATATATTTCCACCAGACACTTGAACAAAATTACATTTTGAGAAATGTATTTCATTTTGACATACCAAGTCCTTAAATTTCATTCACATTTCTCAAACCTTCGTGTAGGAAAGCAGCAGCAGGTTGCAGAGGTTTGTCTTCCACATGTGGCGTCATTATAACTACGAGCGAATGAGACGCGGTGCTGATTTCTACCTGCTTCAGTCCAACTCCACTTACGTGAACAGCTGGTCTGCTGTCCAGAGTCTGCTCATCATCACAGCTGGATACCTGCAGCTCTACTGCCTCAAGAGGCTCTTCAACACCAAACCAGCAGAGGGAGACAAGCCCCGCTGTTAACATCAACACCAAACCTGTCTCTTTCTTCATAATACAGCCATACAGGGGTCCTTTGAACACTTTTATGAACCAAGAATGAATTTAAACTAAAAGCAAATTATTTCTGTCTTTTATTTGTCTATTTGAATATCATATTAAAACTGACTTCCTCGTGATTTTGTTCATGCTTTTCAAATGCTTCTTTGGGAAGACTTTCAATGTTAAAATATAAAATTCATTAAAATAACAACTATTACAATACATTATAATATTTATTATTCTGACTACGGCATGACTGTGGCATCATTTCCACCATTCCCAGTGAAACATTTATCAAATTGAAAAACAAAGGTAAATATCACTTGTGAGCAGAATATCTTCGAGTCATTTCCAATCAAGCTATAATTTTTCTTAATTTTGAAAAAAGTGTGAAAATATAATTTGATTGTGTGAACTCCAAAAACATAATTTTCACTACTGACATTTCAATCACAGAATGATTCTTAACACAGTACATCATTTGAGATTTTCACTGTGGAAGAAGAAGAAGAAGAAAAAATTAAAGTTTAATGTTCTATGACACACAAAAGGAGATGTTAGGCAGAACTCATTTGGTGTAATTCTGGATTGAAAGGACACGAGGACTCTGGCTGCTGTTTCCCTGCATACTGTATCGTCAGATTTCATTGGATTGTTTAATGGTGGAACATTTTTAATGATGAATTAAATGCATCCATGGTGAAGTTATGAGTGAAAAACACATTAAAGATCCAGAAAGGCTCATAAATCAGTACAAGACTTTCACAATTTTTAGTAAATGAGACTGTTATAAGAAATAACTTTCATCAGCAGCTGCAGCAGCTGTATCAGTGCAGTCACTGTGACTCTGACTGACAGAGGTTTTTGTAAGACTCTTTATCACTGTGTGAACACCCAGCTACTAGGACAGTGGAAACTCTGACAGTAATAATCTCCTGTATCTTCACTCTGGACTC
>JADLZN010009865.1:0-77500 GCA_018155175.1 Sinocyclocheilus anophthalmus
GAGAAGCTGAAGTGTAGTTGAGCTGTTGTGTGTTTGTGTCTCTGTATTTAAGCAGTAAAATGGAAGAAGACATAATTTCAGTAAATAAGAAGGAGTTCTTGTGTCCACTGTGTCTGGATCTCCTGAATGATCCAGTGGCCATTCCCTGTGGACACAGTTACTGTAAGAACTGTATTACAGACCGCTGGGATCATGAGGATCAGATGAGAGTCTACAGCTGCCCTCAATGCAGACAGACATTCAGTCCAAGACCTGCTTTAGCTAGAAACACCATTCTGGCTGAAGTGGTGGAGAAACTGAAGAAGACCAAACTCTCTGCTGACTGTGACGCTGGAGCTGGAGATGTGCAGTGTGACGTCTGTACTGGAAGAAAATACAAAGCCGTCAGGTCCTGTCTGGTGTGTCTGAACTCTTACTGTCAGAATCACCTCGAACAACATGAGAGTTGGTTTAAAGGAAAGAGACACAATTTGACTGAAGCCACTGGACGACTGCAGGAGATGATCTGCCAGAAACATGAGAAGATCCTCGAGGTTTTCTGTCGCACTGACCAGAAATGTATATGTGTGCTGTGTACGATTATTGAACATAAAAACCACGACATTGTATCAGCTGCAGACCAGAGGACAGAGAAACAGGTATTTAAAACTAGAGATCAAGTTAATACTCAGTGTAGTGATCCAATAGTCTGTTTATTTTCTGTGAAGAGCCGCAGTTTAATTACACAGAACACAGAAACACTGTCAGTGTGAAGTTCTACGTCTGTGTCACTTTCACTTTTATAATACTTACACTTGCAGTGTAAAACAAGCCTTAATCTTCATGTTAATTAATGTATGATGACTGTAACCGATCATGACTTCTGGAGTTAGCACCTAACTTTTGAACCTTAAACTGCCTCACCCTGTGTTTACTGGATTCATCTGTTCACTTGATGATTTAGTGCCAGTAGTTTTCTGTGATATTTACTATCATCTGTTTGTCCTGCAGAAGCAGCTGAAGGAGACGCAGAAGACGTTCCAGCAGAGAATCCAGCAGAGAGAGAAAGATCTTCAGCAGCTGAGAGAGGCTGTGGAGTCTCATAAGGTGAGTCTGGAGAAGAAGAGAAGTTTGTCTCCGTCTCAGTTCAGACTCACTGAAGCCTGAATCACTGTGTGTCCTAACAGCGCTCTGCACAGACAGCAGTGGAGGACAGTGAGAGGACCTTTACTGAGCTCATCCGCTCCATTGAGAGAAGCCGCTCTGAGCTGATACGGCTGATCAGAGATCAGGAGAAGACTGCAGTGAGTCGAGCTGAAGGACGACTGGAGCGACTGGAGCAGGAGATCAATGATCTGAGGAGGAGAGACGCTGAGCTGGAGCAGCTTTCACACACACAGGATCACATCCAGTTCCTGCAGGTAACACAGATCTAGAAGAACAGGATCATAGTGGACTTGAGCAGATCCTGCTGTGACAGAGACTCACAGAGAAACATTTCATGAGTGTCTTATTATATAATCATCAGTCAGACTCTCATCTGATCATCTTCTTCTGAAAGAGACGCCGCTTACAAATGGCTTTCAGCTCTGGAAATCTCTTAGGAATCATTTCTCTGAGCTCTTTCTTCTGAAAGATATATTTAGCTGTCAAACACTTCACTAACATTCCAGCTTTTACCTAATTTTTCCTTCTGATTTATTACGTCTTGGTGAAATCAGTGAACTCGATAATATAGATTCTGAGTAATGTTCATCAAAATTGGATCAGGTGATCCTCAAACCTGATAAAATATATTTTTATTTGCCTGTAACACATTGATGAATTTGACCATGAAGACCCCAAACACGAAGTAAGGCTGTATATTAGCAATGCTTCAGCGTATTGAAACCAATTCAGACCAGAGCGTCTCTTAAGGGTCCTTGTGAAGCTTCAGTATCTCTAACCGCTCTAAAGTTATAAATAATTCTAATAAATCTAATTAGATGAACATTTTTGTTCTTAGCAGATGTTTTATCATCCAAACTATTTCCTAGAAAGTTCACAGAGAGTGTAAGGGGCAAATACTAGAATCTGTTGCTCTAATGTGATGTAATGAATATGAGAAGAATGAAGCTGATGCTGTGAAAGTGCTGGATTGAGGTGAGTTACTAAAGATCAGTCGAGTCAACAAGAGCCGCACAAATCTGATGTTGGTGCAGGTTATTGGGTGAAGTGTGGAGCTGATGAGTTTTGATTTCTGTTTTCTGTAGAGTTTCCAGTCTCTCTCAGCACCTCCTGAACCTAAGGACGTAACTGATGATCCCTTCAGTTCTCTCGTCTCTTCTGATGCTCTGAGAGAATCTGTCCATCAGCTGAGAGACAAACTGGAGGATTTCTGCAAAGAGGAGCTCAAGAAGATCTCAGACAGAGGTAAAGTCCTGGAGATTTATCTGCTCTCAGAAACCAGTCCATCATCATCTCATATCATGGAGAACATCATGTTAGGAATGGATGTGCAGGAATATGAGAACACCACTGTTCTGCTGTTGATTTTCCACCGGGTCCACATTCACCACCATTGTTCCCAGAAAACCAGGAAAACCACTTCAACAATGTAAGTCAGTAAGGAAAAACAAGAAGAAAACTTCACTGGCGTGTGTTCTTGTGCTTCCTGTAGGAAGCGGAAAGGAAAAGGGAGGTTTGTATTGGATTGATGATGTAACCTGTGATTTGCACAGATATCTTTGCTCATCTGAGGGGGGGGAACCCACTGATGATACCACTGAACATGAAGAGTTCAGCTTCATGCAAAGGTTCAAACAGGATTCATAATTCCTGGATTCTGATGTGTTTATCTCCATCAGATTCCCATCAGCCTCCACTCTGGATCTGAAAAAACACCAGTGAATAAACTCTCCGTTGTCTGAGAGCAACGATGGATACTAACAATGGCACCAGGCAAGCCCGTTCTCATTGATCATCCAGACAGATTTAATGAGAATTATCAGGTGTTGTGTAGAGAGAGTTGTGAGTCGGGAAGCGGTTTATGGGAGATGAGTGGTAGGGCAATGTGGATATCAGTGACATATAAGAGCATCAGCAGGAAGAGTTGGCTTAATTCCTGTGGGTTTGGAAATAACAAATCAGTCCTGCGAGTTTTGTATTGCTTTCCCTCCAGCTACTCATTTCAGAACACAATTACACATAAAGACCTGCGCTCCCTGTAGACGTTCCATCAGCAGTTAGAATAGGATGTTTGTGGATCACAGTGCCATGAAAACTTGTCCTTCTACAGTGCGTCTCTGACACAATGAGCCTCAATTCACCACCGTCCAGACCACATTCACTCAGCCGCTCTATCCTGGGTTTTGGGTTAATAATGAATCATCAGTGAAACTGTGTTGATGAATCAGAGAGAGACGAGAAGATTCTATTGTTTAATGCTTTGAGGCTGCAGCTGACATCAGTCACAGTGGCTGTAAGAGTCTCCTTTTCTCTTGATGTTGATGGACATTTAATACTGCAGCTGAAAACATTCTGTCAGGAAATAACGTCCAGGATTAAATGGGTAAAATCTCATATAGACAGTAAGATCAGTGATCCTGCTGAGTGACCATGTGTTTCTGTACTTTCCTCTATTTGTGTTCATTGAAATCAATCATTTAATTTTTATTGTAGTGTCACAATTTGTATTATTACTATCAAAATTACCTTTAATTTCAAATGATCACACAGTCAATAAATAATTTTCATTATTCACCTTATGGAGCTCCGGCCTTTTTTAGCATTTTGTGTTCTTCTGTCTTCCGGCGTCACGAGCCGCTGTTTATACTCTCATACATTTAGCTGTTAACCTCAGAATACATTTTTTATCTTTAGGATACAACTAGTTAGTCATTTGTATTTCAGTTTTTCTCGATTGCTAACACTATAAGTATTAGTTATATAATCCCACCCACTTTGAAGCGGTACTAAACTGCAGTGGAAGCAGTGGTAAAGCACCATAAATGATGATTCTTCATTAAAGACAAATGCCATGCAACAAAACAATAAAACTAATCTGGAGAAGAGATCTCCAAAAAGAGCCTTGCCCAAACTTCTCTCCTTACTCATTTATGATCCCCTTTCTCCCCTCTCCCCCACCAGGCTTCGCTGAATGTTCACTAAGAATATCTACATAAGAAGTATTTCGTGAATCTTTTGTTTTTCCCTTCATGTTTAGTATCATTGTAAAGGTCTCTGTGCAGTTTGTAAAATGGTCTCAATTTCACAGCAGTCACTTAAATTATGAGATAGATTGGAAACTTTTTTAAGAATTATGTTCTGCTTCTGAGGCGTGTACGTTCGGGATGGAATCTATGAAGGGGGACGGTGGATTATAATAATGGGATCTTAACCAGGACAAACTCCCACCAACCGTGTGGAAGTTCGTCTTGAGCTCTGCACTAGAAATCTCACCTCTCACATACTGTTGTGTGTCTCTCTGCTGTCAGGTATACAATTAATTTTATTTTCAAATGCGCTCAAAGAACACACATTCTAGTTGTTTGTGCAAGTACATGTGCACATAGACTAGTCATGATTATTCTTTAGAAATACATGTCTACTTTTGGCGTAAATGGTGGGTGGTAGATGCTATGCATGTTTTAAGACCACTGGGATGGTGGTGAAATTGGAATAACTGTAACACTGGAATGGTCCAGTAATTTCAAGTTACAATATGTGTGACTATGTTGAATTAGTTTTGTGACTATGTTGAAAACCCTTTTGATGCTGTGTACATTTTTGACAATATAGACATTAGTTATGTGGTGACTGCATTCATTTTAGGGGTGTAACGATTAATCGATATGGATCGATACATCGATACAATGTCTGACGATACGATGCATCGATACCACACGTAAAATATCGATATCTGTAATATAAACAGACACCTTATTTTGACACTGTCCACATTTTCACAAATGTCCATCTATGCATTACCGCCAACGCGTGCATTCACCATGTGAATACTAAATTGAGCTCTCTTCAGCTTTTTTGTGCATGGATGAATAAATACAGACAAAATTACTTCAAAATGCGCGTTTTGGTGAATGTCCTAGTAAACACAGTCGGTTAGGCATGTGTATCAGTATATTCAATCCGTGCTTTCCTTCTTAAAATGAAAGCAAACGAATAATAAATCGAATGCTGTCAAAGAAAAATACAAGTGCTCACTGCTCCTGACTAAATAACCTTTGTAACATCAAAAATTATTAATCTACATTTAATTTATACATTGAAGACTATGCAATGCTATTTACATTTGATTATTCAATTTCTGTAGCGTACTGAAAAAATTGATTTTTAGACTGAGCTGAAAAACATGAAAAAAGCTTTGCCCACAGTAATTTTGTATTTATTTTTGCTATTGCTTTTAATTGGTTATCTGGTAGAAAATTGTTTAGCACTGAGGCCCATAGTAGGGCAGCCAGAATCAGGGAATTGTTTTTTCCAAATGTGGATTTTCTTTGATGTATTCAATTATTAAAAAAAAAAAGAAAAAAGTGTAGGCCTATTTTTTTTTGTTGTGGAGTCCAAATGAGGTTACAGGATGTGAAATTTCAGTAAAGGGTTGAGGTTATATAGTTTGGTTGCATTGTGAGTTAATATAAAATGTAAGATGGTGGTTTTAAAATAGGGATATAATATCATTATATGATCATTTACTGTACGAATCGAAACGCGTAAACTGTATCATAGCATTTTTTTAGTATGTCCAATGTATCGCTGGATATGAGAACGATATCGGATGGTATCATGAAAGAACCATCCGATTTACACCCCTAAAGTCATTTCATAGGTAATAACTATTTTCCCCCAAAGACTTAAGTTCTAGTAGCTGAAAAGATTTAACGTGAAAAACCGATGTATTGTTAAGAGCAGGGGTGCCCAATCCTGTTCCTGGAGATCTAACTTCCTACAGAGTTCATTTCCAACCCTGATTAAACAAACCTGTTTGTAATTATCAGGTGCTCCTTCAGATCCTAATTAGTTGATTCAGTTGCGTTTGATCAAGACAGGTTGGGACCACTGTTGTAGATTTAGGTGTGGGCTAAGGTGCGGGCTGCCCTTGCAGGGCCAGCACTAAGGGGCCAACATTTTGCCAGTGAGCAAAATCTCAGAGGTCCTGCGCTGGCAGCCCGCTGGGGGCCTTAGGCTAGCCCTAAGTGGGCCCGTAAAGGGCCGGTGCAGGCTTGTTTACAGGAGAGGCTGGTGTTACCTCAAATCTGTGTCCAGGATAGAGCAAACTGAAGGCTCATGGATGAATGGAGCAGTAGGAAAATCTGTGATCTTTTGATTTTCGTCTATTTCAGCGACTAGCAAGTTGTATTAAAGTGGGATCCTAATAAATTTACACTTTTTATTGAGCAAGGCAGGAGGCAAGCTGGTTGAAAGGTAAAGGTCCCTTGCACTTCTGATAAAGTTCGGGGACTGGCGACTTTGTGATTGTGGATCTACACTGGCCGTGCGAGATTCCAAAATGCCGCATCAGATCCCTGATGAGGATCTCTTAAAATGGATACATAATCGGATATTTGTGGATCAGTTTTAATTACAATACGTCTAAATTGACAATAATCACCTTGACAATTAGAGTATGATTAACACCGGGCTAGACTAAAAATTGAAACTAAATCTGATAAAGTAAAGTGAACTGCAGCAGCACAAGTAAAAAGACCTACACGCATATACCTCTCCTGGACAATGGGATCTGTCGTGTGCCAATTGGGTGGTCCTAATAACTGGCTCGTAATACATGTTCAAATAATCCCTTTCAGTAATAGGTAGAATGTCTGCAAAAGATCTGCTAAACACTTTATTTTGATGATCCCAAACTCACATTTCTACTGGACTATAGGAAACTTTGCAAGGTATCTGTCAAAATTATTCTACTAAAGCAACCTAACAGTCTACTTAATACTCAAGGATACTCTAATGAGGGAGTTAGCTGACATGTAGGTTGCAACATTAGCGGATGTTAAAAGAACAATCGGAACAGGTGTAACCCTAATATTTATAGAAATGTACTTAAGGGCAGATTTAATTAAGAATAAGCAGTATCTTGGAGTGCAAGTGACCGACATGAGCACAAAAAAGACACTGTTATTCAGAGCCCATTACTCTTCACATCTATACTCAATGTGGCAGAGGTCTGCATTCCCGCGGCTCTTAAGTACAGTAAAAAAACGCGGTACGGTCGGACATAACCTCGGTGTAATTTGAACGGGAAGAGGCGGTATCCCTTTTCCGCGTCCATTTAAACAGCATATCTGCGCTTATTATGACACCAAACCGGTCAGGCTTTCACTCAGGACTGTTAATGCAAGCGCTGCAGGCTTTAAAAACGTCATGCGTATATTTTGCGTGGCTGGGTGCAAGCATGGCATAATGCTTCAGAGGCAGGGCTGCTTACCTGTGGTAAAATATACAGCCCCAGACAAGAATAAAAACAGGCAGGGTTGGTCGATGAGTGAAGAGAGGAATTACGGAAGGAGTTAAAATGTGGATGCGTGTCCTTGAAGGACGTCAACGCGGTGTTGGTTAATTTGCTTAGGCTATCTTTGAAATGAAACGATGGTCGTATTATTTTTCTCTGCGACAGTTTCCTACTGTGTAACAGAAAAAAAAGTCATCTTTGGGAACATTGTTTTTCTCTCTGCGGGGACACTTTTCCCTTGTTTGTCAATGGTTAAACGAAATGGTATCTTGACAAAGACGGATATAAAATTAAGAAATAAAAAATTTTTGTACAACATTTTTATTTTCTCTGACACTTTTTTTTACTTAACTTGTGTTGCCATTACAAAATATTAAACAAATTGGTCTAAGCTATTCAATCTAAATTCAGTTCAAAAGGGTTCAATAAATTCAAGACTTTTGACAAGACAAATAAAATAAAATTTTGTGCAGACTACACTTTTATTTGTCAGCCTATCTCTCTTTCTTTCAGTAGCGGAAATTTAAATTTGAGATTCTGGAAACGAGATCTAAATTTAGCGGGAACGGTCGGGTTGGGAAGAAAATTATTCTAAGCGGACAGCGGGTGAACAAAGAGTGAATATATAGCGGGAGCGGGTGGGTGAGGAATATAACCTTGCGGGAGCGGGACTAAAAAAACAGTCCTGCACAGACATCTACCTTGTAGAACTTCTCCACCAGCCTTGGTTGCCTCTTGAGAGTCTGATAGAGAACCCAGCATTCTTGCCTCGACACTGCATCTTTGAGATCGGCTGCCACATTGTTCCAATAGGCTTCTTGTTCAGCATCTGACTTCTCTGTTTAGTTCCTGATAACACTCAAAGTTAACGTGTTTCATCTGTTTCCGCTCTTGAACTGGGTCCAGGAACTCATTTAATATTCATGGTTGGGTTCAGCTTCAGACAGGCGGGCAAAGTTTCGTGGTAATTTGTGTTGCGTTGAAGTCACCTTCCAAGATGTGTAATTCAGTCTGAGGGATGGAATCTAACGTGCGTTGTACACAGTGTGCATCTGCATCTTGATGGTGCTGTTGATATTTCGATATTGGCTGGAAGGCAAAAACGCTCTTGGTCAACTGGCTGTTTTTCACTAAGCCGACCCCAGCTTCCCGCTTCTCTCCACCGGAGTAGAACCGCATTGACGTGTCTTTGGTTGTTGGGTCTTGAACGGTTTGATCTTCACTTTCGATGAGTTGTGGTTCGGAGAGGGTGGCGATTGAGATCTTGTTTGCCAACAGTTCCTTGACTTTAGCTTCTTTCTTGCCCATGAAGTGACTGGTCAAATAGTTTAAAAACATACTAAACTGATTTTTTTTTCTTTTAAAATCTAAAAATGCACAAAGTTTGTGTTGGGGTAGGGTTAAGGCGACAGGAGATTAAAAACACAGTTTGTACAGTACATTATAAAAACCATTACGCCTATAGGATGCCCCATAAAACAACCAAACATGTGTGTGGGTGGTGGGGACTTTAGGGAGCAGGGAATAGGGAAACCTGCTTTACAGACTTGCAGCACCACCGTTTACACCACGTGCCTCAACACAGAAACCAGGAAAATTTTTTATATCAAAAAACGCCACAAGTCAGGGGGAAAGAGAAACTGAAGTGTAGTTGAGCTGTTGTGTGTTTGTGTCTCTGTATTCATTCAGTAAAATGGCAGAAGCCAGAGTTTCTCAGGATGAGTTCTTGTGTGCAGTGTGTCTGGATCTCCTGAAGGATCCAGTGGCCATTCCCTGTGGACACAGTTACTGTAAGAGCTGTATCACAGACTGCTTGAATGAGGAGGATGAGAAGAGAGTCTACAGCTGTCCTCAGTGCAGACAGACCTTCAGTCCAAGACCTGCTTCAGCTAGAAACACCATGCTGGCTGAAGTAGTGGAGAAACTGAAGAAGACCAACGCTCTTGCCTGCGGTGTGCTGGAGCGGAGATGTGCAGTGTGACGTCTGTCTGGAAAAAACTACAAAAAGCTTTCAAGGTCCGTAGAGTGTCACGAAATGTACTGTCAAACTCCTTTGGACCAATCATGAGGGGTTTCCATTCCACGTAAGCCACACAAAGGGACTGATGCCACTAGGACGATCTGCAGGAGATGGATTGCCAGAACATGAGAAGATTCATCGAGGTTTTCTGTCGCACTGACAGAATGTATAGAGTGTGCGTCTCCGATTATGAACATAAAAACCCACGGGGGACATTCGATACCAGCTGCAGGACAGAGGACAGAGGAAACGGGGTATTTGAAAAAAAACTCGAGGATCAAGTTGATACTCAGTGCAGGTGATCTAATAGAGTTTATTTCTGTGTAAAGCCGCAGTCGTAATTACCCCAGAACACAGGAACACATGTGAAGCTTAGGTCGTGTCAAGTTTCACTTTGATAATTACTTACACTTGCAGTGAAAAGCAAGGCCTTAATCCCCATGTAATTAATGTTATGTTACTGGTAAAACGATGCATCAATTATGGAGTGATCATTACAGCCATTGGTGTAATCAGTTTAGATAAAAGTAATCTTTAAAACTGCAGTCCTACGTTTACTGGATTCATCTGTTGACATGATGATTTAGTGCCAGTAGTTTTTTGAAATATTTACTATCATCTGTTTGTCCTGCAGAAGTAGCTGAAGGACATGCAGGAGACGTTCCAGCAGAGAATCCAGCAGA
This sequence comes from Sinocyclocheilus anophthalmus, assembly GCA_018155175.1. Lineage (NCBI taxonomy): Eukaryota > Metazoa > Chordata > Actinopteri > Cypriniformes > Cyprinidae > Sinocyclocheilus > Sinocyclocheilus anophthalmus. The sequence continues at coordinate 10,148 of JADLZN010009865.1, forward strand.
GAGAGAAAGATCTTCAGCAGCTGAGAGAGGCTGTGGAGTCTCATAAGGTGAGTCTGGAGAAGAAGAGATGTTTGTCTCCGTCTCAGTTCAGACTCACTGAAGCTGAATCACTGTGTGTCCTAACAGCGCTCTACACAGACAGCAGTGGAGGACAGTGAGAGGACCTTTACTGAGCTCATCCGCTCCATTGAAAGACGCTGCTCTGAACTGATACGGCTGATTAGAGATCAGGAGAAGACTGCAGTGAGTCGAGCAGAAGAACGACTGGAGCAGGAGATCAATGATCTTGAGGAGGAGAGACGCTGAGCTGGAGCAGCTTTCACACACACAGGATCACATCCAGTTCCTGCAGGTAACACAGATCTAGAAGAACAGGATCATAGTGGACTTGAGCAGATCCTGCTGTGACAGAGACTCACAGAGAAACATTTCATGAGTGTCTTATTATATAATCATCAGTCAGACTCTCATCTGATCATCTTCTTTTGAAAAGAGACAATGGCTTTCAGCTACTGGGACATTCTCTTAGGACTTTCATTTCTCTCAAGCCTCTTTCTTTCTGGAAGAGATATTAGGCTGGCAAAACTTCACTAACATTTCAGCTTTTTACCTAATTTTTTCCTTCTGATTTATTACGTCATGGTGAAATCACTGAACTCGATAGTACCAATTCTGAGTAACATTCATCAAAATTAGATCAGGTGATCTTCAAACATGATAAAATAGATTTGTATTTGCCTGACACACTGCATGATTTTCGGTTGTCCCAGACGAAAGACTGGCATCGTGAAACAATTGTGGCAATTTTTGTGATCGTGGCTCCTAATCCGTGGTCCTGTGTCTTTAGTGAGAGATCACAGAAATTGCCACGATTGTTTCACAATGCCAGTCTTTCGTCTGTGACAGCCGAAAATCATCTCGGGCTTAACACATTGATGAATTTGACCATGAAGATGCTAAATATGCAGTAAGGCTGTATATTAGCAATGCTTCAGCGTATTGAAACCAAACCAAACCAAACCTGAGTCTTAAGGGTCCTTGTGAAGTTTCAGTGTCTCTAACCACTCTAATGTTATAAATAATGGTCAATCTAATCGTAGCCTTTAAGCTGCTTTTCCTGAGCAAATCTACTCAACCCTACAATGAGACTCCATTGATGTGTTTGAGCTGTTAGATGCACATTTATGTTCTTAGCAGATGTTTTATCATCCAAACTATTTCCTAGAAAGTTCACAAAGAGTGTAAGTGTCAAATACTAGAATCTGTAGCTCTAATGTGATATAATGAATATGAGAAAAATGAAGCTGATGCTGTGAAAGTGATGGATTGAGGGTGAGTTACTAACCGTCACGCGAGTCAAACAAGAAGCCGCACAAATCTGATGTTTGTGGCAGGTTATTGGGGAAGTGTGGAGGCTGAGAGTTTTGATTTCTGTTTTCTGTAGAGTTTCCAGTCTCTCTCAGCACCTCCTGAATCTACAGACGTAAATGATGATCTCTTCAGTTCTCTCTTCTCTTTTGATGATCTGAGAGAATCTGTTCATCAGCTGAGAGACAAACTGGAGGATTTCTGCAAAGAGGAGCTCAAGAAGATCTCAGACAGAGGTAAAGTCCTGGAGATTTATCTGCTCTCAGAAAAAATCCTCATCTCGTATCATGGAGAACATCATATTAGAAATGTCTTAGGAATGGATGCAGGATCATGAGAATCACACTGTTCATGTCTGTTGATTTCCACAGTCACATTCACCAACATTGTTCCCAGAACCAGGAACGACTTCCTACAATGTAAGTCAGTAAGAAAACAAGCAGAAAACTCACTGAGTGTGTTCATGTTCTTCCTGTAGAAGGAGAAAGAAGAGTTTTATAATTGATGTAAATGATGATTTGCACAGATATCTGTTCATCTGAGACACTGATGATACACTGAACATGAAGAGTTCAGCTACATGAAAAGATCAAACAGATTCATTTCTGATTCTGATGTGTTTTATCTCCATCAGATTCCCATCAGCTCACTCTGGATCTGAACACAGTGAATAAACGCCTCCGTCTGTCTGAGAGCAACAGAGTGATTACTAACACTGGCACAGATCAGCCGTATCCTGATCATCCAGACAGATTTGATGAGTATTTTCAGGTGTTGTGTAGAGAGAGTGTGAGTGGACGCTGTTACTGGGAGCTGCAGTGGAGTGGAAATGTGTATATATCAGTGTCATATAAGAGCATCAACAGGAAGGGAGGTGTTGAGTGTGTGTTTGGATTTAATGATCAGTCCTGGAGTTTGTTCTGCACGCTCCCTTACAGTTACTCATTAGGCAACAGATAACCTACAGGGACGCTCTTCCCTTGTGAAGTAAATCAGCAGTAGAATTAAGGAGATTAGGAGTGTTTGTGGATCACAGTGCAGGAACTCTGTCCTTCTACAGCGTCTCTGACACAATGAGCCTCATCCACACAGTCCAGACCACATTCTCTCAGCCGCTCTATCCTGGGTTTTGGGTTTGTATTGGATCATCAGTGAAACTGTGTTGATGAATCAGAATAGGCAGACGAGAGATTTTCACCCATAGGCTTTGAGCGCATGATGAATCAGTAACAGTGAGATGTTATAGAGTCTCTTCTTTCTCTTCATGGGGGACATTAAATACGGCAGAGAAACTTCGTCCACTGAAAAGAATGTCAGGATAAAAGTGTAATAATCCTCATATAAACAGTAGAGTCCTGCTGAGTGAGGGCATTGTGGTCTGTGCGTTTTCCTGTCTGTTGATTGAAATGACCCTTTTAGTTTTTATTGTAGTATCCTAATTTGTATTATTACCATCAAAATGACTTTTTTTTTAGTTCAAATGATCACACAGAGTCAATAATTAATTTTCATTATTCACCTTATGAAGCTCCAGCACTTTTCAGTGTTTTGTGTTCTTCTATCTTCCGGCGTCCACGAAACGGATGTTTTTTATTGTCACACATTAGCGTGATCCTCATAATTAATTTTGTTTAGGTTAACAGCTTGTAATTATTTTTTTTTACAGTTTTTCTTGATTGTTAACACACTTTAACTGATTAATTTGGACCAATTACTCAAACCATTCATTCAGTTCTCGAAACAAAGACACATTTCCTAAAAAAAACTTTTAACACATTTCACCTGTTTTCACACATGATCCAATTTGCTCAATGCTTTCTGCAAATCTCTACACTAGAGTCTTGTTCAGACGGTCAGTATAAATATGATTAGGAATGTGTGTGTCCGATTGGACTGTCCACACTGTGTATAGTAAGTGTTCTGATCCGATTTGTGTGTCCCGTGGCACTCTTTCATTTTGCTGACAATCAGAGACTGTTTTAAAATGACCGTGTGTAAAAATATCATCCCTGTGTAACTCTAGAGATTGTGTGGTTTCTGGTTCTCTGTGCTGCTTTACTCTCTTCAGATGAGTATTTCTGATCTAATGGTATCTTCAGCTGACAGTTTTCATATGATGCTGCTGAGACCGAATATTATATTAAACACAAACTTTTGTGAATGTGTTTACTGTGAGGCTCACACATCTTCACATTGTGTTTTAAGACTGTTGTGATTGTTTGGGACACTGGTTTAATGCTTGTTTAAAGTCGGCATGAAATTTTCTGGAATGATTCTTTTATTTTCATTTATTTTTATTTTCACAACTGACTTTGCAGACAAATAACTTAATTTTTCAGAGTGAATATGTGAGTGTAACTCATCAAAAGAGGCTGATTGTTACATTTTACATTATATTTATGCATTTGGCAGACACTTTTATTCAAAGCGACTTATTGTATTCAGCATTGCTAGTGCCTTGTTTGAGCTACAGGAATACTTGCCTATTGTTTCCTCTGATGGAGGCGTGTTTGAGGTGAGAAAGCAGCTGTGTGTGTGAGTGTGTGTGTTTTGTGAGTCAGAGTGTTTAATGGTCACCTGGTTAAGCAGCTGAGTGCCTCTATTTGTGTCTCATTATTTACGGTAAAGGGGCTTTTTCTGCCATGGTCACCATTGCTAACGGTGAGTCAACACCACACACACACACACACACACACACACTGAGAGCTCAACAGGTGAGACAGTAACACCTGGAGATTAAAGAGAGATGAAAGAGAGATAAATAAGTGCGCTGAAAGAGACAGAGATTTGCTTGTTTTCTTCAGTTCTTTATGGTTTTGTTTAAAGGGGTTCAGAGAAAATCCACTCATCTTTCACAAATCCTCATTCCAAAGGGTTAATGCTTGCGCAATAGAAGAATAGCATTCTGTAGGCCTACCTTTAAAACAAAATACATTTGAGTAATCTTTATTATATTTTTAGGTATTTATTGTATTTTTCAGGAGTCTTCGGGTAATTTCTCCCGCTTCCCTCTCATGCCGCACAAACTCGAAGCACCGTATGCTTTTACCTGCTACGACAAATGCAACAGAAGAAAGGGTTCAGAAGAAATGGGACCCTGTAATCTGCCTAAATCTGTACCTGTGGGATAGTGGAAGAGAAGAAAAATGTATCGGGAACGTAAACAAAACATTAAAGTTGCTGGCAGGAGCAGGAAAAAATATAACTTTTTTTAATAGGAGCGGAACTGAATCTTGCATGAACGGGACTGAATTTTTTATTTATTTAAAGGACAACACACATTAATCAACATTTCTGTAAATGTGCCAGTGTTAGCCAGCTGGCTAATTTTCAGCTGCAGTCCTTTGGCAGCATGTTTCAGAACCCTTTAAAATATCAAGAAGAATAAACAAAAAACAACAAGACATCAGTACACTAACACACTAACACAGTGGCGGGCCGTGCATTTTACACCAAGGCCTTCAGTGGCGTCTAACATGAATTACTCCATCTCTTCATACCATCATAATGATGCCACGGCTATAGAAACCATAAATATTACACAGTAATGCAGTATAACAGGGCACATAACAGACAGGTATCTTATTTAGCGAGAATGAATGCCATTACTAAAGAAAGAAACCCAATTAACAATTGCGCAACACATCATCTGTAGCTGAAGCATTAACCTAACAAAATGACACAAATGCAGTCCATCCGATGTTCTTACAGACATTTATTCACCCAAACGCATTTATACCTTACAGATAGCATTGGTATAAAACAAATAAGGTGATTACATGTGTTTTAAAGTTGACCTAACAATTGAATGTTCTCTTACTGCTTTATTTCGTCTTCACGAGTCTCCCCGCCGGTCTGCCAGCGCACTGCGGGAGGAAAATACTGGTTAGCACAGCTTTACTGGAAAAGTGAGCAAGTAACATTAAAATAATTCATACAAGACGATGAAGAAAAGTGTATAGATGTGTTTTAACGTACCTCTGTGACTCTCATCTCCCCGCTGGTCTGCCTCTGCCAGCGGCGCTGCGGCCGGAGGAAAAGGCCGGTGTTGTACCGAATTCTGCACCCCTGCCAGATTATGCACCCCCTGTGAAGTCCTATTGGATTGACTAATCCAACCCACCCCTACTCCTAAACCTACCAATACTAGGGATTGCATTAATGGGCAGGGTTGCAAATTCAGACTACACCGTCATACAGCTCCACTCGGGAAACTCCGCTATTCTTACGGAAACTTAAACCTGGCTTTATATCACGCAAATAACATCAGCATACAACGCATCAAGCGATAAAAGAGTCAAAAATGAAAATAAACCTACCATACTCTAGCGGTTTTTCATCTTCACGAGTCTGTCACAGAGCCGCTGCCGAGGAGGTGTGTGCTTGTTTTTCAGTCATTAGGACTACTGTTTTTAGATTGACTAAATATAGAAGGCAAATATTTTTTCAAAATGCACTGAAAATCTAAACCTGAGAAACAGTAATAAAAGTTTTACTAAGTTTTAATAAAATGATTTACAGTGATGCTGTTTGCTAGCTAGTACGCTGACCATCCAATCAAAGGAGGAGAAAATGCTGACGTTATCGTTAGCCAGCTCGATGGCCCTGGTGCTGCCAACTCGAAATCTGATTGGTTAAAGCAACGGTTTCATTGCAATTGATTTAAGCTAACAGACGCCTGTGCTGTGCATTCTGAAAGATTTCTTTGACCCTGGCAACACGATTGCTGAAATATGATTGGATAAAAGCTCTAATATAAACATACACTGCTGGAAGCAGTGCAACCAAGAGAAAAGCTATGAAATGAAGAGAATAGACTATTGGAAATAATTTAATACACATTCATGGAAAAATATATTAAAACTAAATCAGTGATTCTGATAGTGTTTAGGACAGCAGAGAAGGCTTTGCTGGCCCTGACGGCCCACCACTGCACTAATAACATGTTATCCATGTTATCCATGTGTTTAGTGCTGTTTTATGTTTGGTAATTGAAAGAGTTTCTGGTAAGTCGGCTAGTATTGTGGTTACCACTGGCTGAAGAGTACTGCGCAAATCCCAAGAAATCTTACAGAATCTTAAGAAATATGAATAAGAAATATAAGTTAATGTGAAGTTAATTTGAAATAAATTAGATAAAATATTATTATTAGTTAGAACAACTTAATCTTTTTGAGTAATCAACTTAGAGTTTGGGTGTAAATGTTCCAAATTAATTTCCTGTAACTGGAGTGGGTTGTCAATATTATATATATTATATATATATATATATATATATTTTATATATATATATAAATACTGTGCAAAAGTCTTAGAAACTGTATCTCAGCAGCTAAAAAAATGGTTTGTTCTGTTTCTTCATGTCACTCCAGACAGACTGATGATGATCAGATCAGATATCTGTGTGGAGCACTGGCTGTTGTGCATACAAAGATCTCACTGGATTATTACAATGAATGGCAAAATGAATGTTTGGACATGTAAACTGATATTTCCTCCTGACACATTTTGCACAGTACTGTGTATATATATATATATATATATAATATATATATATAATATACAGTAGGACCATGCAACATTTGTTCTTATGCTCTCTTAAGACCTGTTCCATCAGCCGTTGGAATGATGCTGCTGCGTTTTTGAGGCCAAACGGAAGACATAAGAATTCATATAGCCCTGAAGCAGTAATAAAAGCCGTCTTTTGTACACTTGCAGCATCCATTTCGACTTGCCAGTATCCACTCTTTAAGTCCAAGGTGCTAAACACTTTGGCTCCTTGGAGAGAATCCAGAATGTCCGTGATTTGAGGCATCGGGTATGCGTTGAGGTGAGTCTTTGCATTCAGACCACGGTAATCAATGCATAACCTAGATCCTCCATCTTTTTTGTCTACGACTACCACAGGTGAGGCCCACGGAGAAGTAGAAGGTTTGATGATTTTTAATTGCAGCAACTCCTTAATTTGCTCTTCAATAAAATCATTCTTAAATTTCGAAACTCTGTACGGTCTCTTTCTTAAAGGAAGCTCATCAATCGTCTTAATCTCGTGCTTGATCAGACTTGTACGTCCTAGATTCGTGGTACATACTGAAGGCCAATCATACAAGAGAGCTTTCAATTGACTCTTTACCTGGACTGCAGCATGAGAGTTTCCCACGACTCGGTCGATTAGCTTCGACTTCTCCTCCTCGTGCACCAACTCGACTTCTCCTTGTGCAGCATAAAATCGTACAGCAGGGTGCTCGTGCATTTTATTAAAACACATGGGGTGACTATGGTTAGTATCAGGCAGAGATATATGTGAAACATTCAAATCGATGGTGATCTTGGCTTCTTTAAGGAAATTCAATCCCAAAATGATAGGAACTGCCAAATCCTCATCCTTCATCACATAGAATGTGACCTCATACTTCGCTCCATACATCTCACATTCCCAAAGTACCTTACCCTGAGCTTTTTGACTCTGGCCATTAGCAAGCATAAACGTCTGAGCGCTTCTGGTCAAATGCTCATCCTTCCTCTTTAGTCTCTGCCAAACTTTCTGCTGCATCAAAGAAAAAGTGCTTCCAGTATCAACCACAGCATTGAAAAATGAGTGACTTAAAACAATGGGTGCTTGCAGTACATTGCTACACTGAGAGTTGGAAGTGGGATCAAAAAGCATCAGGCGATTAGGCTGACTTTTCCCACCAGAAGAATTCTTCTTCTGTTCCTCACCTTTCTCTTGACTCCATCTTCTCTTACTCTCAGTCCAGTCCTTCTCTATTTGGGTGCCGAGACGAACCAGCTCATCAATAGTTTTCACCGTTCCCCTCAACAGTGAAGCCAACCGCGGATTGCAGTTTCTTAACGTTGCCTGCACTAATTCAGCTTCAGACAACAAAGGGTTAATCTTTAGTGACATCGCTCTATAGTTAAAAGCAAAGTCTCTCACACATTCATTGAACCTCTGTCGATAACTTGCTAACTTCTGTGCAGCTATTTCCTTGTGGTCTTCATTCAAAAAGGAGAATAAGAATTTATCTTTGAATGAATCCCAATCGCTAATATACTGTTTCTCTGCTCTCCACCAGCTCTTAGCGGTTCCTTTAAGACTCACAGATAACGCCGCCAACAACTCTTCGTGGAGCAGAGGTCTCAATTCCTTATACTCTTCAAAGCGATCGATAAATTCAATGGGATCTTCTGAATTCAAATTACTAAAGGTAGGTAAATCCATTTTAACAGAAGGCAGATGAGATGCTGAAGAAAGATATGTTACTTGCCTCATAGTGTCTTGTGGAATTGAAGTGATCCTAGAGGGTGTTTGAGATATTTTGTGAGAAGTATCCGTGCTGGAATGAACAGGAGTTGACATGACTGGTTGGATAGCCTTGAACTGTTGCTCCAGCTGTTTATCGCGCCGTTTCAAACAATCCACAATGCTCTTACTTAGTTCATCCACTTTGGCATAGCATTGTTGGTGAACCCGATCTATTTCTCTCTGCAGCCGATAATTCATTCTGTCTTCATATGCTCTTAATTTTGTGCTCACTGTCTCGGAGGTAACGAAGTCGCTAATTCTGTGCTCAATATCAACAAGGTGCTCTTCAATACTACACATTCGCTGTCTCGCTGTCGGTAACTCATCTTCTTGAAAATCAAGAGGCGGAGGAGGTTAGGGTAAGTCATCAGGTTTGTCAACTTGCTCAACTCTCTGATCTGGGGACCCATCTCTATCTTCTCTTTCTTCCTCTGAATCTAAGTACAACTCACTAAAAGTATCTATCAGATTTGTTACAGGATCTCTGCGATGAACGAATGCCTCATCGTAATACTCAGCGACGTGCTCTCTTTCTTCCATAGCAGTTGATTGTTAGGGATATTTGTTTGTGAAAGGTTTTCAGTACCGTCGAAATTAAATTTTAAATATAGGGGACTCCGCAAAAGCTCAAGCCAAATCCCTGTTCGGGCGCCATTCTGCAACACCTCCCTTTTTTTGTAGATGTTACTCTGAGGGGGTTCAACAAAAATTTGACGGTACTGAAAGATAAAACCACTTCTCCAAACAAATATTCTTTTTTTCTCTATTTTATTTCCCCAAGTGCACATATATATTTGCCCCAAAATAAACACTATAAAGAAAACAAGCAGTCTTTGCCTCTGTGTGAATCAGTCAATGAAATAAATGAAACTTAACGTGAAAAGTTCGGACTTTCGCTGAGCTGAATTGATGATGATGATGATGATGATGATGCTGATGCTGATAAGTTATTTGAGAGCGATGCAATGATATAATCCGAAATAGTGAAAATAGCCAATGGCGTTTGGTGACTCGTTGGCCTTACTCTGCGTTGACTAAGGCCACGCAATACCCAGATCCACCCCTCTCGCTTCCTGGAGACGTACAGTGAATCCAAACGGTGGTCATATAACTAACACAGTAAAACAACAAGAATAGTATGGTCCAATAATGATATATAAGATGAAAAGTCCTTTCTACAAAAGAAAGCAAACAACTACCATCAGTCATTATCCATTATAAATGCACAAAGTCATTAGTACAGTCAGTCAATACTCACGTTTGAGCGTAAACTCTACTAGTTCTCAAACCACGACTTAAAATGAGTAGTCAGGTAGCGTTAGTTCAACCATGTGGTTTCCCTCTACCAAACGAACTGACATGCTCGTCGGTGACCAGGCTTATATCCGCCAACCACTATGCACCAGCGCCCTCAAGCTGCTCCTAGTGGTATTACACTTGTACCAGATACCTCTTTTTAGGCACTAGCCAGTGAAAATTACAATAATATAAAGCAGGTAACGTTTAGACCGTTACAACCTGAAGGACTCCAAGATGGTGAGAAATAAGATTCTCTGGTCTGATGAGACCAAGATAGAACTTTTTGGCCTTAAATCTAAGCGGTATGTGTGGAGAAAACCAGGCACTGCTCATCACCTGTCCAATACAGTCCCAACAGTGAAGCATGGTGGTGGCAGAATCATGCTGTAGGGGTGTTTTTCAGCTGCAGGGACAGGACGGACTGTTTGCAATCGATTGGACAGAAAGATGAAATGCGGCCAAGTACGGGAGTAGCCTGGCACGGAAAACCTTCTCAATAGTGATCAGGACCTCAGATGGGCCAAAGGTTTTACTCTTTCCAACAAGACAATGACCCTAAGCACACAGCTAAATAACGAAGGAGTGGCTTCACAAACACTCTGTGACTGTTCTTGAATGGCCCAGCCAGAGCCCTGACTTAAACCCAATTGAGCATCTCTGGAGAGACCTAAAAATGGCTGTCCACCAACGTTTACCATCCAACCTGACAGAACTGGAGAGGATCTGCAAAAAGGAATGGCAGAGGATCCCCAAATCCAAATCCTCCCAAAAAGACTCATGGCTGTATTAGATCAAAGGGTGCTTCTACTAAATACTGAGAAAAAGGTCTGAATACTTAGGACCATGTGATATTCAGTTTTTCTTTTTTAATAAATCTGCAAAAATGGTCAACAATTCTGTGTTTTTAGTCACTATGGGGGCTGTGTGTACATTAATGAGGAAAAATTAACTTAAATGATTTTTAGCAAATGGCTGCATTTAAAAAGGTGTGAACATTTAAGTTGGTCGGAAACTTTCCTACCCATGTCTATATATAATATATATTATCACACACCACACACACACACACACACACACAAAGAAAAACATGTAGATAGAATAGAAAAAAATAGAAAGCTAGTGTTTGTTTTTTGTTGTTTTTTTTCAAATAAAGAATAAAAAAAAAATCAAAAGATAAATATAAAGTAGAATTAAAATAGAATAGAAAGTGTTCGAGGTTGAGGGTCAAATAAAGGTGGAACAGATGTGATTTTAGTCGTTTCTTGAAGATGGTTAAGGATCACCTGCCGACTCCCCTGTTAGGATTGATTTGGGCAGGTCATTCCACCAGGAGGGAAACAGTTTATGTAGAAGCGGTGGAAAGTGATTTGTGCCTCTTTGAGATGGCACAATAATACGCCGTTCACTTGCAGGATGCAAGCTTCTAGAGGGCACATAACTCAGAAGTAATGAATTTGGGTAAAGTGGTGCAAAGCCAGTGGTGGTTTTGTAGGCAAACATTAATGCCCTGAATTTAATGCGAGCAGCTACTGGTAGCCAGTGCAAATTGATGAACAGAGGTGTGACATGCGTTATTTTCGGCTCATTAAAGATTAAACTTGCAGCGGCATTTTGGATTAATTGTAGAGGTTTGATAGAAGTGGCTGGAAGACCTGCCAAGAGAGCATTGCAATAGTACAGCCAGGACAGAACAAGAGCTTGAACAACCAGTTGTGTCTTATGTTCCGAAAGGGCCTGATCTTCCTAATGTTGAATAAAACAAATCTGCAGGACCGGACAGTTTTAACAATGTGGTCTGAGAAATTCAGCTCATCGTCAATCACAACTCCAAGGTTTCTAGCTGTTTTTGAAGGAGTGATGGTTGATGAGCCTAATTGGATGGTGAAATTTTCATAAAGTGATGGGTTTGTTGAAACCACAAGCAGTTCTGTCTTAGCCAGGTTGAGTTGAAGGTAATGGCATCCAACAAGAAATGCCTGTTAGACAAGCTGAGATACGAGCAGCTATCATCGGACCATCAGGATGGAATGAGAGGTAGAGTTGAGTGGCATCAGCATAGCAGTGATATGAAAAGCCATTTTTCTGAATGACAAAACATAGTGATGCCATGTAGATAGAGAAGAAAAGTGGTCCAAGAACTGAGCCCTGAGGAACCCCAGTAGCTAGATGTTGCGACTTGGACTCAAGATACCTTGGCAGACCTCTTTGAGAACACTGGCGTGCGGTTCCTGAGATGCCATTTCCAATAGGGTTGACAGGAGAATCTGGTGGTTCACCGTATCAAAAGCAGCAAAATAACAGATCCAGCAAAATAAGTATAGAAGATTTGGAAGCCGCTCTTGCCAGTCTTAGGGCTTCAACAACTGAAAGCAAGGCAGTCTCGGTCGAATGTCCACTTCTGAAGCCAGATTGGTTGCTGTCCAGGAGGTTGTTCTGTGTGAGAAAGGCAGAGACTTGGTTGAACACAACTCGTTCAAGTGTTTTAGCAATGAAAGGCAGAAAATATACCTGTCTGTAGTTCTCTAAAAGAGCTGGGTTAAGAGTGGGTTTCTTAAGAAGTGGGGTTATACGAGCCTGTTTAAATGTTGAGGGAAAAACACCAGTGTGAAGGGATGTGTTAACAATGTGAGTGAGTGCAGGTACAACTGCAGGAGGAATGGCTTGAAGGAGATGAGATGGAATAGGATCAAGCGGACAAGTAGTAGGATGATTGGAAAGGATGAGTTTAGAGACTTCTGCCTCAGAGAGTGGAGAGAAGGATGAAAACAAGTGTATGTTTGCTGGTAAGATGTGCTTGACAGTTTGTGGTGTGGCAAATTGTGCACTGAGGTTTGTAATTTTATTAATGAAGAATGTGGCAAAGTCGTCAGCTGTTAGAGTTGATGAAGGAGGGGGAGGAGGAGGACAAAGGAGGGAGGAAAATGTTTTAAAGAGCATGCGAGAGTTAGGCGAATTGTTAATTTTGTTGTGATAGTATGTCCTTTTAGCAGTGGAGGCATTAGCAGAGAATGAAGAGAGAAGTGATTGATATACATTAAGGTCAGTAGGATTTTGTGATTTGCGCCATACTCTTTCTGCAGCTCTGAGCTTAGAACGATACTCACGGAGAACATCAGACAGCCAAGGGGCAGAAGAGGTGGTACGAGCTGGCCTCGAAGACAAGGGGCAGACACTGGCTAAACAAGATGTAAGAGTGGAGCAGAAAGTATCAGTAGCACGGTTAACATCAAGAGATGATAACTGTTCAGGAGAAGGAAGCAAAGATGAAACCATAGCAGATAGCCGGGAGGGTGAGAGAGAGCGTAGGTTACGTCGAAAAGTGACATGTGTAGGGGTATGTGTTGTGTCAGGAACCATGTTGAGGTTAAGAGTGAGGAGGAAGTGAGCCAAGGTGTGCAGTGGAGTAACCAGCACATGATCAGTGGAGCAGTGTCGTGTGTAAATAAGGTCCAATAAATAAGTGCCTGATTTGTGAGCCGTAGTTAATACTTGCTTGAGATCAAAAGAAGCAAGCAGAGTGTGGAAGTCTGCAGCCTGAGGTTTATCTAGGTGTATGTTGAAGTCTCCAAGCATAAATAGGGGAGTACCATCCTCAGGAAAGTTTGAGAGCAGCACATCTAATTCTTCCACGAAGTTACCTAGTGGTCCTGGGGGTCGATAAACAACTATAAAATGGATTTTAAGAGGGTGGGTAATAGTGGCTGAATGTGATTCAAAGAAGCTGTTGACAACAATCACATATCTCACACAGAGATCGCACTGTCATAGTGTTTGGGAATATTCAAGCATAATTTAAATACATAATCACATGAAATCAGATAAAAAAAAAAACATTTTAGAAGAGAACTCAACATCACAGTTGTCTGAACCAATGAGCATAAGCTGCGTCGTCAGCCAGTCGTTTCCCATAAGCATGAAAATGGAAGATGGGATAAATGTGGTAATCCAGAAACAGTAAAGCACATTCTTCTAGAATGTGATGCGTATGAAAGAGAAATAAATCAACTTAATCATAAATGAGGTTTGATGGGATATGATAAAGTATCACTCAAGATATTACTAGGGAATAGACCAATGCAATCAAAAATTAAAGAAGAAGTGTTCAATTATCTAAAAAAAACAGGAAATATGGAAAGAATAAAAATTGTAATTGTGGTGTTTTTTCCCCTCTTTTTTATATATATATATATCCTTCTCTCTACCAAATCAATGTTCACTCCACACTCCAGATCAGTAGGTGGCGGTAATGACCATTTAAAAAACATCAGAAGAAGAAGAAGTTGTTTCCCATCATGGGCTGCGTTCCACTCCACTTTAAGACACGCACTCGCGAACTTCCCCCTCGGGGGAATCCCCGCTGCCATTTTGAAGTGCGTTCCACTTCGTGAAGTGGACGAGGGAAGTTTATATCGACCCCTCGATTCTCGAAGCGAGTCTGCTTCATATGCACACTCCAGGCGGTAAATACAGGAGAAGGTGACTTTTCAGGATAGTACCCCATGTCCCCACTTTTCAAAACGCTTATAAATCACACAGAATGGAGTGTATTGAAAATCTGAAATAGCAGAAAGTCAATGTAAGGGGTAGGTTTAGGTTTAGGGTTGGTGTAGGGCAATAGAATAGACGGTCTGTACAGTATAAAAACCATTACGCCTATGGGATGTCCCCACTTTTCACAAAAACAAACCTGTGTGTGTGTGTGTGTGTGTGTGTGTGTGTGTGTTTGTGTGTGACTACTGAACCAGGAATGTGGAACCTGCTTTACAGACTTGCAGGCACACCTGTTTTACAGACGTCACTCAAACACAGAACCAGGAAACACATGAGTTCAGAGAAAGAGAAGCTGAAGTGTATTTGAACTGCTGTGTGTTTGTGTTTCTGTATTCATGCAGTAAAATGGCAGAAGACAGAGTTTCTCAGGATGAGTTCTTGTGTGCAGTGTGTCTGGATCTCCTGAAGGATCCAGTGGCCATTCCCTGTGGACACAGTTACTGTAAGATCTGTATTACAGGCTGCTGGGATCAGGAGGATCAGATGAGAGTCTACAGCTGCCCTCAGTGCAGACAGACCTTCAGTCCAAGACCTGCTTTAGCTAGAAACACCATGCTGGCTGAAGTGGTGGAGAAACTGAAGAAGACCAAACTCTCTGCTGACTGTTACGCTGGAGCTGGAGATGTGCAGTGTGACGTCTGTACTGGAAGAAAATACAAAGCCGTCAAGTCCTGTCTGGTGTGTCTGAACTCTTACTGTCAGAATCACCTCGAACAACATGAGAGTTGGTTTAAAGGAAAGAGACACAATCTGACTGAAGCCACTGGACGACTGCAGGAGATGATCTGCCAGAAACATGAGAAGATCCTCGAGGTTTTCTGTCGCACTGACCAGAAATGTATATGTGTGCTGTGTACTATTATTGAACATAAAAACCACGACATTATACCAGCTGCAGACCAGAGGACAGAGAAACAGGTATTTAAAACTAGACATCAAGTTAATACTCAGTGTAGTGATCCAATAGTCTGTTTATTTCAGTATAGAGTCAGAGCTTAATTACACAAAACACAGAAACACTTTCAGTTTGAAGCTCTATGTCTGTGTCAGTTTCACTTTTATAATACTTACACTTGCAGTGTAAAACAAGCCTTAATCTTCATGTTAATTAATGTATGATGACTGTAACCGATCATGACTTCTGGAGTTAGAACCTAACTTTTGAACCTTAAACTGCCTCACCCTGTGTTTACTTGATTCATCTGTTCACTTGATGATTTAGTGGCAGTAGTTTTCTGTGACATTCACTATCATCCGTTTGTCCTGCAGAAGCAGCTGAAGGAGACGCAGAAGACGTTCCAGCAGAGAATCCAGCAGAGAGAGAAAGATCTTCAGCAGCTGAGAGAGGCTGTGGAGTCTCATAAGGTGAGTCTGGAGAAGAAGAGAAGTTTGTCTCCGTCTCAGTTCAGACTCACTGAAGCCTGAATCACTGTGTGTCCTAACAGCGCTCTGCACAGACAGCAGTGGAGGACAGTGAGAGGACCTTTACTGAGCTCATCCGCTCCATTGAGAGAAGCCGCTCTGAGCTGATACGACTGATCAGAGATCAGGAGAAGACTGCAGTGAGTCGAGCTGAAGGACGACTGGAGCGACTGGAGCAGGAGATCAATGATCTGAGGAGGAGGGACGCTGAGCTGGAGCAGCTTTCACACACACAGGATCACATCCAGTTCCTGCAGGTAACACAGATCTAGAAGAACAGGATCATAGTGGACTTGAGCAGATCCTGCTGTGACAGAGACTCACAGAGAAACATTTCATGAGTGTCTTATTATATAATCATCAGTCAAACTCTCATCTGATCATCTTCTTCTGAAAGAGACAAATGGCTTTCAGCTCTGGAAATCTCTTAGGAATCATTTCTCTCGAGCTCTTTCTTCTGGAAGATATATTTAGCTGTCAAACACTTCACTAACATTTCAGCTTTTACCTAATTTTTCCTTCTGATTTATTACGTCTTGGTGAAATCAGTGAACTCGATAATATAGATTCTGAGTAATGTTCATCAAAATTGCAACAGGTGATCCTCAAACCTGATAAAATATATTTTTATTTGCCTGTAACATATTGATGAATTTGACCATGAAGACCCCAAACACGAAGTAAGGCTGTATATTAGCAATGCTTCAGTGTATTAAAACCAATTCAGACCAGAGCGTCTCTTAAGGGTCCTTGTGAAGTTTCAGTGTCTCTAACCACTCTAAAGTTATAAATAATTCTAATAAATCTAATTAGATGGACATTTATGTTCTCAGCAGATGTTTTATCATCCAAACTATTTCCTAGAAAGTTCACAGAGAGTGTAAGTGTCAAATACTAGAATCTGTAGCTCTAATGTAATATAATGAATATGAGAAGAATGAAGCTGATGCTGTGAAAGTGCTGGATTGAGGTGAGTTACTAAAGATCAGTCGAGTCAACAAGAGCCGCACAAATCTGATGTTGGTGCAGGTTATTGGGTGAAGTGTGGAGCTGATGAGTTTTGATTTCTGTTTTCTGTAGAGTTTCCAGTCTCTCTCAGCACCTCCTGAATCTACAGACGTAAATGATGATCTCTTCAGTTCTCTCGTCTCTTTTGATGGTCTGAGAGAATCTGTCCGTCAGCTGAGAGACAAACTGGAGGATTTCTGCAAAGAGGAGCTCAAGAAGATCTCAGACAGAGGTAAAGTCCTGGAGATTCATCTGCTCTCAGAAACCAGTCCATCATCATCTCATATCATGGAGAACATCATATTAGAAATGTGTTAGGAATGGATGCAGGATCATGAGAATCACACTGTTCATGTCTGTTGATTTCCACAGTCACATTCACCAACATTGTTCCCAGAACCAGGAACGACTTCCTACAATGTAAGTCAGTAAGAAAACAAGCAGAAAAACTCTGAGTGTGTTCATGTTCTTCCTGTAGAAGGTGGCAGAAGAGTTTTATGATTGATGATGTAAATGATGATTTGCACAGATATCTGTTCATCTGAGACACTGATGATACACTGAACATGAAGAGTTCAGCTACATGAAAAGATCAAACAGATTCATAATTCCTGATTCTGATGTGTTTTATCTCCATCAGATTCCCACCAGCTCACTCTGGATCTGAACACAGTGAATAATTACCTCCGTCTGTCTGAGAACAACAGAGTGATTACTGACACTGACACAGATCAGCCATATCCTAATCATCCAGACAGATTTGATGAGTGGTCACAGGTGTTGTGTAGAGAGAGTGTGTGTGGACGCTGTTACTGGGAGATTGAGTGGAGTGGAGATAATGGTGTGGATATATCAGTGTCATATAAGAGCATCAGCAGGAAGGGTAATGAGTGTTGGTTTGGATATAATGATCAGTCCTGGAGTTTGTTCTGCTCTTCCTCCAGATACTCATTCACACACAATAGCATAGAGACTGCTCTCCCTGTGAAGCACATCAGCAGTAGAATAGGAGTGTTTGTGGATCACAGTGCAGGAACTCTGTCCTTCTACAGCGTCTCTGACACAATGAGCCTCATCCACACAGTCCAGACCACATTCACTCAGCCACTCTATCCTGGGTTTATGGTTTGTTATGGATCATCAGTGAAACTGTGTTGATGAATCAGAATAGATTGACGAGAGATTCTACCCATAATGCTTTGAGCTGCATGATAAATCAGTAACAGTGAGATGTTATAGAGTCTCTTCTTTTCTCTTGATGACATTAATACTGCAGCTGAACTTCTGTCAGTGAAATAACATGTCAGGATAAATGTGTAATAAATCCTCATATAGACAGTAAGAGTCCTGCTGAGTGAGCATGTGTTTCTGGGCTTTTCTCTGTCTGTGTTGATTGAAATAAGCCTTTTAGTTTGTATTGTAATATCATAATTTGTATGATTACTATCAAAATGACTTTTTAGTTCAAATGATCACACAGTTAATAATTAATTTTCATTATTCACCTTATGAAGCTCCAGCACTTTTCAGTGTTTTGTGTTCTTCTATCTTCCGGCGTCACGAACCGCTGTTTTTATTGTCAAACATCTAGCTTAACCTCAGAATTCATTTTTATTTTTAGGTTACAGCTTGTTAATAATTTTGTTTACAGTTTTTCTCGATTGTTAACACACTTTAACTGATTAATTTGGACCAATTTCTCAAACCATTCATTCAGTTCTCGAAACAAAGACACATTTCTCAAAACTTTTAACACATTTCACCTGTTTTCACACATGATCCAATTTGCTCAATGTTTTCTGCAAATCTCTACACTAGAGTCTTGTTCAGACGGTCAGTATAAATATGATTAGGAATGTGTGTGTCCGATTGGACTGTCCACACTGTGTATAGTAAGTGTTCTGATCCGATTTGTGTGTCCCGTGGCACTCTTTCATTTTGCTGACAATCAGAGACTGTTTTAAAATGACCGTGTGTAAAAATATCATCCCTGTGTAACTCTAGAGATTGTGTGGTTTCTGGTTCTCTGTGCTGCTTTACTCTCTTCAGATGAGTATTTCTGATCTAATGGCATCTTCAGCTGACAGTTTTCATATGATGCTGCTGAGACCGAATATTATATTAAACACAAACTTTTGTGAATGTGTTTACTGTGAGGCTCACACATCTTCACATTGTGTTTTAAGACTGTTGTGATTGTTTGGGACACTGGTTTAATGCTTGTTTAAAGTCGGCATTAAATTTTCTTAATACATTTTACGGATGATTATTTTATTTTCATTTATTTTAATTTTCACAACTGACTTTGCAGACAAATAACTTAATTTTTCAGAGTGAATATGTGAGTGTAACTCATCAAGAGAGGCTGATTGTCACATTTTACATTATATTTATGCATTTGGCAGACACTTTTATCCAAAGCGACTTATTGTATTCAGCATTGCTAGTGCCTTGTTTGAGCTACAGGAATACTTGCATATTGTTTCCTCTGATGGAGGCGTGTTTGAGGTGAGAAAGAAGAGAAAAAAGCGGCTGTGTGTGTGTTTTGTGAGTCTCAAGAGTGTTTAATGGTCACAGGTTAAGCGATGAGTCTCCCTACCAGGCTGCCCTGTCTCCCCAATCAACCTTTTAAACGGAAACGACGGCTATCTTTTCTGCCCACTGGTCACCAGCTACAAGGCTGACAGTCTCACACACACACACACACACACACACACACACACACACACACACACTTAGAGCTCAACAGGTGAGACAGTAACACCTGGAGAGACGAAAGAGAGATGAAAGAGAGATAAATAAGTGCACTAAAAGAGACAGAGATTTGCTTGTTTTCTTCAGTTCTTTATGGTTTTGTTTAAAGGGGTTCAGAGAAAATCCACTCATCTTTCACAAATCCTCATTCCAAAGAGTTTAATGCTTGTGCTGTTGAGAAAGCACCGCTCCTACTCCTGTAGTGGAAGCATCCACCTCCACCACGAAGGGCCTGTTGGGATCTGGATGGATGAGAAGCGGTGCGGAGGTGAAAGCTTTCTTGAGGGCTTCAAAGACTTCAGTGGCAACTGGTGACCAGGACAGAGATTTATTTTTATTTATTTTTTAAGAGACTAGTGAGTGGACTGGTTATGGAGCTGTATTGGGGGATGAATCTTCTATAAAGTTCAAGAACCTCAGGAAGCGCTGAAGTTCCTTGATGGTGGTTGGAACTGGCCAATTCCTGATGGCCTCTGCCTTCCCCTCGTCCATCTGGATGCCACCATTATCGATGACATATCCAAGGAACTGCACTGAGGACTGATGGAAGGAGCATTTCTCGGCTTTGAGGAACAGAAGGAATTCTCTCAGGCATTTCAGGTCCTTCGCGACGTGGTGGAGACGTGCAGCCATGCTCCACGAGTAGATTAGGATGTCATCAATGTATACGAGGATGAACCGGTGTAGATACTCCCGGAGTACCTCATGCATGAAATTCTGGAATACGAAGGGGGCGTTTGCCAGTCCATACGGCATGACGAGATACTCATAGTGGCCAGTAGGGGTCACAAATGCGGTCTTCCATTCGTCCCCCTCACGTATCCGGATGAGGGTGTACGAGCTGCGGAGGTCTAACTTGGTGAAGACGGTGGCTCCGCAGAGATGTTCCAATGCCGCTGGGACGAGGGGAAGTGGATAGTGAAATTTGACGGTACTCTTATTCAGTGCTCGGTAATCAATACAAGGCCTCAAACCTCCATCCTTTTTGGCCACGAAGAAAAAGCTTGAGGGGACGTAGAAGGGCGGATGTAGCCTTGATGTAAAGTCTCCTCTGTATACTCCTCCATGGCCTTCTGTTCTGGGAGTGATAATGGATAAATCTTTCCTCGGGGCACTGGCTCACCCGGAATCAGATCTATTGCACAGTCCCATGGCCGATGTGGTGGTAATCGGGAGGCTTGTCTGGGGCAGATACATCACTGAAGGGGGCGTAACAGATTGGAACGTTGACTGACTGTTTCTCGACTGGGCTCTTGATGGACGTGGAGTTGTGTCGGAGTGAGGAGGTGATGGCTGAGAAACGTCAGGAAAACAGGTACTGCCCCACTTCAGGACCTCACCAGTTCTCCAGGAGATGATGGGATCATGTTGCACCAACCAAGGATGCCCTAGGATCACATCAGTGGTGGAATCCTCCAGAACCAGGAGATGTAGTGTTTCCTCATGTAATTGTCCCACTTGTAAGTGAAGAGGACCCACACTGTGGCGCACATGTCTTCGGCTTGAGTCTTTCAGGTCACCGATTGGACCTGGTAGGTGGTCTTGGTGGTCATGGTCGAGAGATTGAGCTGGCGGCAGAGATTCCCGGAGATGAAGTTACCGGCTGACCCAGAGTCGAGGAGGGCGTGTACTGGAAAGGAGATACCGGAGGCAGTAAGTTTTACAACAGAGGTGAGGGGCTGCATATTAACTATCAATGGCTTAATGACACTCACCATAGGTCGTGGTGGACGAATTGGGCATGCCGCGATTACATGCCCCCCAGCTCCACAGTACAGACATAAGCTCTGGATCAGCCGTCTCTGCCGCTCCCATGAGGAGAGTCGAATGCTGTCCACTAGCATGGGTTCGTAACCTGGTTCTGGAGGGCTGATGGTGTCTGGCCGGCCAAGGAGTGGAGTGTATGGTGAGATTTGATGTTCTGCAATGCAAGACTGTATACGAGTAGAACATCAGATGGACAGCTGTATAAATCATTCCAAGCCATAGGAGTCATCATAGGCTGCGAGCTGAAGCCGCACTCTCGACTCTAGTCCCTGCCGCTAGGTGGTGAGAAGTGCGCGCTCATTCCAGCAGCTGGCTGCTGCGAGAGTTCAGAACTTGAGGGCATAATAGTTTATGGACAAAGAACCTTGACAGAGATTATATAACTGTTCACAGACAGAGGTATCGCCTGCTGGTCTACCAAAGACTTCTCGGAAATGTGCAATAAAATGATCAGTACCAGCTTGGGACCAGATGGTCTCTGCCCATTGGAGTGCTCGCCCCGTCAGCAGGGATATGATGAACCCAATTTTGGCTTTATCCGTTGCGTAAAGATGTGGCTGCATCTCCAGTGCGAGTAAACACTGCAGCAGAAATCCATTGCACTCCTCCGCCGAGCCAGAGAAGGGCGCTGGTTTGGCCATGGGACTGGTAAGTACTGTCGAAGAAGGAGCGGCATTGGTGATGGGCGTGACAGGTGGTGTGACTGTTGCGGGAGTGAATATCCGTTTGAGGGCATCCACGATCTCCTGGAATGGGTCGGTTGCACTCATCTTGCTGAATCCTTTGTTTGGTCCTATTTTCTGATTAAGAAAGAAGAGGATTAGAGATTAGAGAAGAGGAAGACAGGATTAGAGTACAAAATTGTGGTTTATTAACAGCAAGTGATGCAGATGGTAATGGCAGGTGAGTAATAAAGGCAATGTAGCAGTTCTTTGTATGGTGAATATAAAAATTTCTGGTTTCACAGGAGACCGTGGAAGGGGGACAGAAGACAGCACACACTTCAGATGACGAGTACTGAGAAGATCCACGGAGATGATCACTGGAACAGACGAAGGAATGGAACACAGGAGAACACACTGGAGGAGACACAGGAGGCAAGTACAACAGGCAGGCAGGCAGGCAGGCAGGTAGTTCAATATATAGCACGGATAGCATAGAGAGTCCACTTCGTACAAACGAGACCAGACACTGGAGTGACGTGAGGTGTGTGCTTTTGTATTAGTCTTGATGAGAGTGCAAATTCCATACAGGTGCATGCAATCAGTACTCAGGTGATGGTGTTCGCAGTGATTGGGTGGTGGCTGAGCCTGGCCGATCTGTGACAACTGTGGCTTTGCAGGAGGTTCCTTGAAGCGTCTTGGAGACACAGTCTGTCTCAGTTTTGTTCTGTTTCTTCATGTCATTCCAGACAGACTGGATGATGATCAGATCAGATCTCTGTGTGGAGCACAAAAATCTCACTGCATTATTACCAGTAATTGCAAAGAATTGTGTGGAAATGTAAAAGTATTTCCTACGACACACTACAACAAAAGATAAAAATATCTGATTTAAAAAAAAATGTTGTGAAAATACTAGTGGCCTTAAGCTTTTTGACACAGAATATATCTATTCTATTACAGTATATATATATCCCATTATTCCATAAACACTTGGCTTGCTGCAGTAGTCTGTGTTACAGTGTTTGGTTGTACACAGATTACGTTACTTGCCCACTGCGCCACCACCCTCACTTTTTTATAGAAATAAAAATTTAGTTCAGCTGGTAAACGTACGCTACAATTCTAAACTGAAAGCATGTGCTCTGCTCCATACAGCTAGGTCTGCGTGACAAAGTATGTGACCCATATTCTGAATTTGTGCTCTGCATTTAAAACATCCAAGTGAACGCACACACACACAGTGAACACCTCGTGGTACTGAAGGTATAAGAGAGCGCTGGTCATTCACTCCGCCCACCGACAATCCCTGCCGGATCTGAGACTCAAACCCGCGACCTCTGGGTTACAAGTCCGACTCTCTAACCATTAGGCCATGACTGTCCCCAAAACCAGCCCATGCCAGTCAAAAACAGCCCAAAGTAGAGCAATACGTATAGCCTACTTTTAGGTTGTATAATATAAGTAAGCAAACTGGGATGCAGTATAAGTTTTTGCAGTGTAACGGATGAGACGGCTGGTGTTGGTCATTCAGTGAGTGGGCAGACACACACACACACACACACACACACTCGTTACTTAACCCATCTCTGTGGATAATAAGCGAGTGGGCCGCTGCTCTTAACACACACATTAATGCTTCCAGCCTTTATGTCCTGAAGTGTCTCACTTACAACGTCTTTTCAGTGTCTTTTCATAGTTCTTCTATGAAACCCGCTTCTGGAGCCTTTGTTTTTGTGAAAAGACGTGACTGTTCAGACAGACAGATGTGATAGTGGACGTGTCTCTTCTTCAGTCCTGGTCTCTGACAGACAGACAGAGAGACACTGGTCTCCATTACTGCTGCGGTGATTGAATTATCCTTCCAGTTAATGGAATAACAACACAACGATGATTTGATGTGTTTCCTCTGCTGCTTTTAAAAAAGTTGATTCACACTAATGTGTTTTAAAAAGTCTGTACAGACGGTTCACTGCTAGATTTGGTCAGACGTGTGGGACAGTCCCATAAGTCTGTGTTTTTGAGCTGATGTTTTCTACTGTTCCCATTATATGAAAACATTATTTCTGAATTTTCTCTGAAACATTCTGAAATGTTTTTTCTTGGTCATGCAGATGTTAAGGGAACATTCCATTTCATAATGTTGCATTAGCATTATGGGAATGTTACTTTTGAATGTTCTCTGAATGTTTTGAAACAAGTAGTAACATTTAAAAAACGTTAGACAAAAATCCAACCAAAACTTTTGAGAAGAAAACCGTTTCACGATTTATAGATAACATTTTTGTATTAATTGTATTGAAAAAAATTTGTTTTTTAAAAATGTTGTGGGAACATTGTTTTAACATATTTCTAAAACGTTGAAATGCCGTGTTGCACCCCCAAAGATTGCAAAACCATTTCTTAGAACATTCTACTAATAACTTATTTTTCCCCAAAACTTTTATCAGAATCAGAATCAGAAAGAGCTTTATTGCTTGAGCATACAAGGAATTTGTTTTAATGTCACAAGCTTCCAACAACAACACACAGACAATAAAAATAAGATGAGAATAAAAAATACACCATATGTAAATATAATAGACAAATAATAATAATAATAAATGAATAATAAACTGTAATGTACAGTGAAAAAAGTAAATTTTATATTATAAGAATTTCATATTCTGTCTGGTTGTAAATTTATTTAAAAAAAAAAGTTTCCAACATTCTACTAACTTTATTTTCCCCAAAATGTTATTTTAATTTTAATTTTATATATTATATATTATTATATGATTTCATATATTCTAAGAACATTAAATGATCCAGTTTTCTTGTTGTGATTAGAACATTATTTAAAGGTTACAGAAACATTTCTTAGAATGTTCATCAAGTTCAAATAACAGCATAATAAGGTCATTTTGAGAATGTTGATCTCAGAACGTTTTCTCTCAACGATATGAGAACATATATCAAATATTAATGCTAAATAAGCACAATGACCCTTCCTGGTAGTGTGATTGATTTATATAGTGTCATAATCACCCAGACACTGACACTTTGACTCTGAGTACCGGCAACAGAAGTGTCAGAAGTGCTGGTATGCACGAAAGAGGGCCTGCACTCTAAAGACTAAAATATCGAAGTACAGAATACTTCGTATAGTATACAATACTTCGGCCCACTTCAAGCACTGACTTTGAGAGAACATTGCCAGAATGTTCTGAAAATGTTAGTCACTTCATACATGTAAAAGCTGTAGAGCAGGTGTGGAAGAATATGTGCAGAATATCTTTACACTTAGATTTGTTGCATAACAATGTTCATATTTGCCGGACTCGCATATTGAAAAGACCTTTGAGCAGCAGAGGACCTACAAATCAAATACAGAGAAACTCTTCAATTTCTTTGAATTAGACACTAAACAGCTTTAAAACAAGACCAAATTACTAAGCGAGACTGTGAGAGCCGTGTTCTGGATGCGAGGTGACCCGACCTGTTGAACGTGAGGGTAACCGTATCAGGTGTGATGCAGAGTGAGTGCACACTGCTGTTAGAGGAGCTCAAGCGTTCTGTCTCCACACTGGTATAATCTGAACCGCCGCAGTCAAAACAGACAGTGTTCAGAGCGAAAGAGCCACATGCTGCTGATAAGACTCGACACACACTTACACTCCACCACAAACCCTCAAACACACACGCCTGGGGCTTCATGTGCCCGCATTCAACACAAACACACGCAAACTCACAGCTTATAAGTGTTCCTTATGAAATTCCTCGAGAAATAAAACTGGACATATGCTAGATAACCCAAAATAGTCAGAAAAATCAATTTTTTGGAATGGTTGAGTATTTAATTCATAAGGCTTTTGTGGCTCATATAGTCTGATACAGTGAGAATATTAAGGAAAAGCATCTCTATTTTATTCAGAGACTCAAACTGAGCAAAAATATGCAGTTTGGTGCAGATGCAGATATTTATATGATGAAATTCTGATGCTTGTGATATAAATCAATGAGATCTTTATAAAAGTACAGCATGAAACTGACATAAAATGATCTAAATAAATATCAGCGGTCGCTCTATATCTATAATAATCTGTTTTAGTAAGATGAGATTGAAATGATCCAAAAATATAATGCAGTGATTGAGAGCTGAAGAAATAAAGGCTCCTCAGAAGATGTGAGATGTTCTGGAGGCTTGTGAAGATCATTTCTCCGCTGAGGAACAGTGAAAGTAAAGCTTCTGGAAACAAACGCTCCCCAAAAGATCCTGAGGATCAGATTTGAGGCTCTAAAACATGATTGATGGAGAATCAAGTAAAGCTGAGCTGCTTCAGTCCAGTGAGTGTTCATCTGGAGATATTACTAGCAATATCAAAGTTATTCAAAACTGTTTAATCATCTCTATACATTAACAAGCATACGGTCTTCATTTGCTCAGTTTGCAGTGCTGGTGACAGGACGGAGATGAGAGGTCAGAACACTGTTAACCTTTGACCCTTCAGAGGTCAGCGTGATGACACAAACCCTTCACTGGACACCGAGCAGAGAGACAGAGAGAAACTGTGTGTGGTTCAGACTGTAATTATTCCTCTCTTCATCTTCTGCTGTACCTGATTGGTGATTGTCCCTCATTTACATGTGATTATTTATTTATTATCTTTCTCTCATCCACATCCACACACTCATGCTTTTTTGTTTGTCACGAGCATCTGATGTGCTTTTTTTGTCACTGTGAATTTAACACAAGCTTTAACGAGAAACACAAACCGTCCGAGGATCATGACAACAAACACACTTGATTAGCTGAGAAAAATATGTTCTAAGAATGTTTTGCTAACATTCCCATTAAGTTATTTTATTTATTCATTTATTTAGTCATTTAGCAGACTTTCATTTAATCAAGTTATGAAAGCATCATTTCTGGATGTTCTGTGAACAAGCGTTAAAGTAACATTCCATTTTAGAATTTTGAAACATTATGGCAACGTTACTTTTAAATGTTTTTTTTTTTTAAGTAGTAACACTAACCATTACATGACTCCAGGAAAAATGTCAGAAGTTAGAAGAGTTCTATGAATGTTAATGTGTTTGTGCTAACATTTCAACAGCATATTAAGACCGGGGTTTGTGTGTGGGGATTGGGAACATTTATTTTTAACATTCTAAGAACGTACAAATGTCTAGTTTTCTTGTTGTGATTGCAATATTATTTCACGATTACAAAACCATTTCTTGCAACATTCTGCTTATTTTATTTTCAATCATTTTAAAGGTTAAAAAAACGTTTCATAGAAGGTTCTTCAAGTACAAATAACATCATGAAGACAATCCGGGAATGTTGTTCTAAGACACAACGTTATGAGAATGTATGTCAAATATAAGAATGTTTCATAAACACTAAGAACGTTTTGTCCTAACATTTATATAACGTAAAAAAAAAAGTGGTGAGAATGTTCCTTGTCAGGTGGGTTATTCCTGAAAATGCATCCAAGCAAACATAGTGAACCGACACCGGACAAGAGTTTTCTGTGTTTCGCACATGTAGAGTTGAGACTGCATTTGATGAAGGTAAAGCAGAAAACCCTGACAGACGTGTGAAGGACACACTGCAGGAGACAGACTGGCCGAGGGCACTTTACGTATTCACAAAGCCCTGAGTGCCGGGGCCGTTCTGACCCCCAAAGGCCCCAGATTTGGCAGTTATTCTGCGACCAACACAAAGAGAGAAAATTGCAGCAATTATCTAAATTCTCTTGATTGGTTTGGCTGGCTGGGTTTCAGATTCAGGGTTCATATAATGCAGAAGCATCACCACTGACAGCAGCTATGTAGTTCAATGTCAACAGTGTCGGGGGTAACACATTACAAGTAACGCGAGCTACGCAATCAGATTACTTTTGTTAAGTAGCTATCAAAGTAACGCACTACTTTTCCAAATATGTAACGCCAGTTACTTTGTTTCCATGTGTTGAGTGACAGCTCTGGTGTTGCCACGGTGACAGAAATCAGGAGTCAGTGCAGAGCGTTGTGTGTGAACATGATCTTACCTTTACTCAAAAACACATTCAGCGTTCCTCGAAATGAATGAAAACAGTGAAATGCAACCTCAGAATATGACTCAAACCTGCAATAATTAAATATGTTAAATAACACAAATCCTCTACGTATCGAATCCAATTTTGTTAAACAGTGTCTTTGCGGCTGACGTTCGTTGATCAAATTCAACCATACTAGTAATAAGCAAAAATTACTTTAGGTACACTGTAAAAAAAAAAAATCTGTGACATTTACGGTAAAATACCGGCAGCTGTGGTCGTCAGAACTTCACTGTAAAAAATATGCTAGCAACATTTTAGGTTTTACAGACTCACAATAAAATACCGTATTTCATTAACTGATGTAATGTTAATAAACCAACATATTGATTGATATCTGTTTTACAGTTGTTGGGGAGATGAGAGAGTAAAAGTTATGTAACGCATTACAAAAAGTAAAATTTTACAGTAGTAATATTACGTTTTGCTGTAACGCAGTAATATAACGCATTACTAATACAATTTGGGCAATATTATTACTCGCTACAATCTCAGTAACGCAAGTTACAACAACATATTACTAACACCGCAAAACAGCACCAGAGAAAGAATTCCGCGAGTAAATCTTCTGTTGCTGGAATCAGATGCTTGAGATGACTGCAGAGACGGATTCTACATTTGTGAGATGGACACACTGTTATTTTCAGTTTATCGGAGAAAAGGATAAGAATGATTAGCAATATGTGCGACACCAAACTCAGCATGGAGAAATAGCACGAGTAAAACCTGGAAACACCTGGACTAGTGCCACTAACACTGAGCTATCGGAGAGAGCGATGAGAGAGGAGAGTTGCTCGGGGTAAGGAGAGAGACAAAAAAAGGCGGCTAGGAAAAGGAACGAGCGCAGAACAAAACAAACAGAAATTAAGTTTAACTAAAAATAACAACATCTGTTTTTGTTAAATCATAGTCTGTTAATGAGTGACACCAAAAATAAGGGAACATCATTAGGAAATCCTTGGGGGTGCTGTGCTAAGCAAGTTTCTGACGGGCCCCGCCAAGCCCCGCCCTAGCGCCGCCACTGATTAGCCTAATTCGTTTTGGCTTGTTTAGCAACTTATATTTTTCATTCTTGTTTTCTTCTGAAACCGTTCAAATTTGCCTATAGGCTAGGTATTGTGTTTATTGTTTGTACATTATAACATTTCGCTTTATTTACCGGCGTTATTTATGAACGTAATAATGTGGTTTCTGCTTATCTGTGTTTAACCTAAACTACAATGTAACATTAACGTAGACCTACATACCGGCATCTAAACAGGATTTTATAATTGTATATTGCTATATAGACCCTCCACTGCATGTAGAATTAGCAATAAACTACATTTGGGCATTTTATAATACTTCTGTGGATATTTTGGTGAAAGTAACTCAAAAGTAGTGTAACGCATTACAATTCAGAGACAGTAATATTGTAATGTAACTAATTACTTTCAAAAGACAGTAACTAGTAATATATAATGTATTACATTTTGAAATTACTTTCACACAGACACTGAACACCATCACGGTGACACACATGATATAATAATGCAATAAACATTAATTTAACAACATTAGATGGAAGATTAAACCCTAGTCAAATATGAAGTGTCATGCAGGGAATTCTGGGAGTGTTTATTTACGGTTTTTCACCGTAAGCTATACAATGACCTTTTCTTTTCCACTTCCAAAAACCGTATTTTTAACAGTATTTTACTGTAAAATCACATTAAACGTAATTACATTTATTCACCGTATATAGTATGCACTGTCAAAAATTACCGTGAATTTAACGGTAAAAGACTGTAAAAATGCGACAGTAAAAACCTGTTAAATGGTTAACGGTAAATTCCCCTGCTATATACGGTGAAAAACTGTATTGGACATTAATTTTACGGTAGTATACCGTTTTTGGAAGTGAAAAATACCGTATAGTTTACAGTGAATAACCGTAAATTGACATTCCCAGTATATTATATCAGTTAATGAAATTACGGTATTTAAGTTAAAACCGTAAAACATTGCTACCGTATTTTGTACGGTTACCACAAGCCGCGTTTTTTTTTTTTTTTTTACCTAAAGTGTACGTGTTTTTTTACAGTGTGGGAACTTACTGTTAACCAGTTAACAGGTTTTTACTGTAGCATGTTTACGGTCTTTTACTGTTAAAATCACAATCATTTTTTTACAGTGTAAACTAACATTTGTGATTATTTAATGTTTTATTCCTGAAGAGTGTGGGACGTTCTTCATCCGGAGGCTTATTCACTTCACTGTTGGTATGAAATGGCTTTTACATCGGACAGAAATAGTACTTTTTATATTAAAAACAAACAACCGAGTCCAGCCCAGATTTGAAAAGTAACACAAAAGTAACGCAATGCATTGCTTTCTGTAAAAAGTAACTATCGTAACTTTTTTTTTAGGGAGTAACGCAATATTGTAACGCATTATAAGTAACTTTCAGCAACACTGATGAACATTATTTATGTCTTTCTGGTTTGTAGCACAAATAAATAATATTCCCTTACCACACTTTTACTACAATAAAACCATGGTTAATTTTCGTAAGGGTTATTGTTTATTTATTTTATAACGTGACTTTATTTATGTTTATGTACGTTCTTCTTTTTTCTTTTTTCTAACAATGTTTGTATTGTTTAACGTTGACAAACTACAACGTCTGCGTGAGCGCGTATGACGGAACTACATCTCCCATCATCCTCTGCGCATGCGTCATTGCGTCATGTTATGTGGGCGGGGCCTCGGCGAGCGTCGGTCTGCGGGAGGAGCTCAACAGAACAAACCGACACACAACCGGAGCGGAAAATGTGAACGGGAGCTTCGGGATTGGGAATAACGACAGAAAACCGTCACAAGGGTGTTTCTTTGTGGACGAGATATGCTATCTGAGCGAGCAGACGCGCTGGAGGTGAGATATTTGGCAGATATTTACAGCGTTCGGCTGAAGTTCCTCTCAGAGTCGCCGCGAGTGACGCGACGCGACGCGACAAACTAGAACGACCCCATTATGATCACCGCGACGCTCGCGGCACCGACAGCAGGAGCGTTCTGGCGTTGAGGCGTCGCGTCGCTCGCATTGAGAGTAAACGGGATGTTTTCGTTAGAATAGCCGTTAAATAACTGTTTACATAGCCGTTAAATAACTGTTTACATAGCCGTTAAATAACCGTCACGATTCAAATAACGTTACATGTTTTTAAATTTGAAGATGCTTTTTACTGAACGGAAACCCTGTGTGGGTGTGTTTGTGGTTGTGTGTGTGTGTGTTGTGTGTGTGTGTGTGTTGGTGTGTGTTTGTGTTTGTGTTGGTGTGTGTGTGAGAGTGTGTGTGTGTTGTGTGTGTGTGAGAGTATTGTGTGTGTGTGTGTGTGTGTGGTGGTGTGTGTGTGTGTGTGTGTGTGTGGTGTGTGGGTGTGTGTGTGTGTGTTTGTTTTTGTGTGTGTGTGTGTGAGAGTGTGTGGGTGTGGGAGAGTGTGTGTGTGAGAGGTGTGTGTGTGCGTGTGTGTGGTGTGAGAGTGTGTGTGTGTGTGAGAGGATGATGTGATGTGAGTGTGTTGTGGTGAGGCGTGCGTGTTGTGTGAGAGAGAGAGAAGAGACGAGGAGTGTGTGTGTGGTGGTGTGTGGTGTGGGTGTGCGTGAGAGAGAGAGTTGTGTGTTGTGTGTGTGTGTGTTTGTGTGTGTGTTGTGTGTGGCGAGTGTGTGTGTGTGTGTGTGAGAGTGTGTGTGAGAGTGTGTGTGTGTAAATGTGTGTGTGTGTGTGTGTGAGAGTTGTGTGTGTGTGTGTGGTGTGTGTGTGTGTGGAGAGGGTGTGTGTGAAGAGTGGTGGGTGTGAGAGTGTGGTGTGTGAGAGGGGTTGGTTGTGAAGTATGTGTGGGTTTGTGAGAGTGTGTGGGTGTTGTGAGAGGTGTGTGTGAGGTGTGTGTGTGTTGAGTGGGTTGTGTGGATGTGTTGTGGTGTGTGAGAGTGTGTGTGTGAGGAGGGTGTGGTGTGAGAGTGTGTGTTGTGAGAGTGGTTGGTGTGAGAGTGTGTGGTGTGGAGAGTGTGTGTGTGTGTGGGTGTGTGTGTGAGAGGGTGTGTGTGTGAGTTGTTGTGTGTGAGGTGTGTGTGTGAGAGTGTGTGTGTGAAAGTGTGTGTGTGAGAGTGTGTGTGTGTGTGAGAGTGTGTGTGAGTGTGAGAGTGTGTGTGTGTGAGTGAATCTGTGTGAGTGAGAGTCTGTGTGTGTGTGTGAGAGAGAGAGAGTGGTGTGTGTGTGTGTGTGGGTGTGTGTGTGGTGTGTGTGTGTGTGTGTTTGTGTGTGTTTGTTTGT
This sequence comes from Sinocyclocheilus anophthalmus, assembly GCA_018155175.1. Lineage (NCBI taxonomy): Eukaryota > Metazoa > Chordata > Actinopteri > Cypriniformes > Cyprinidae > Sinocyclocheilus > Sinocyclocheilus anophthalmus. Next base: position 42,680 of record JADLZN010009865.1, read on the forward strand.
GTTTGTGTGTTTGTGTGTGTTTGTTTGTGTGTGTGAGAGTGTGTGTGAGAGTGTGATTTTGTGTTTGTGAGAGTGTGTGTGTGGGGGAGAGGGTGTGTGTGTGTGTGTGTGTGTGTGTGTGTGAGAGTGTTTGTGTGTGTGAGAGTGTGTGGTTGTGAGAGTGTGTGGTGGTGTGAGAGTGTGGTGTGGGGAGAGTGTGTGTGTGGTGAGAGTGTGACTGTGTGAGGGTGTGGTGGTGTGAGTTGTGTGTGTTGAGAGTGGAGTGGGTGTGTGTGTGAGTGTGGGTGTGTGGGAGTGTGTGTGTGTGTGAGAAGTGTGTGTGTGTGAGAGGTGTGTCTGTGTGTGAGAGTGTGTTGTGTGTGGGGGTGTGGAGTGTTTGGTGGTGTGAGAGTGGTGGGTGTGTGAGAGTGTGTGTGTTTGGTGTGAGAGGGTGTGTGTTGTGTGTGTGAGAGTGTGTGTGTGTGTGAGAGGTGTGTGTGTTGTGTGAGAGTGTGTGTGTGTGTGAGTGTGTGTAGTTGGGAGCGTGGGGGGTGTGTGAGAGATGGGGGGGTGTGTGAGAGTGTGTGGTGAGAGTGTGTGTGGTGTGTGAGATGTGTAGTGTCTATTGTGTGTGGTGAGAGTGTGTGCCTGCTCGTTGTGTGTTGTGTGTGAGAGTTGTGTGTTGTGAGAGTGTGTGTGTGTGTGTGTGTGTTGAGAGTGTGTGTGTGTGTGTGGGTGTGAGGTGTGTGTGTGTGTGTGTGGTGAGAGTGTTGTGTTGAGAGTGTGTGTGTGTGAGAGGGGTGTGTGGGTGAGGAGTGGTTGTGAGTGAGTGTGTGTGTGTGAGAGTGGTGTGTGTGTGTGAGGGGTGTGTGTGCTGTGTGGGGTGAGGGTGTGTGTGTGAGAGTGTGTGTGTGTGAGAGTGTGTGTGTGTGTGAGAGTGTGGTGTGTGTGTGTGTGTGTGTGTGGTGGGTGTGTGATGAGTGTGTGTGTGAGAGTGTGTGTGTTGTTGAGAGTGTGTGTGTGTGTGAGAGGGTGTGTGTGTGTGTGGCACGTGTGTGTGTGTGAGAGTGGGTTCGTGTGCCGAGGGGTGTTGTGTGAGAGGTGTGTGTGTTTGTGAGGAGTGTGTTTGAGGAGAGTGTGTGTGTGGTGGTTTGTGTGTGTGTGTGTGTGGTGTGTTGTGTTTGTGTGTGTGTGTGCGTGTTTGTGTGTGTATGAGTGTGTGTGTGTGTGAGAGTGTGTGGTGTGTGTGAGAGTGTGTGTGTGTGAGAGTGTGTGTGTGAGAGTAAGTGTGTGTGTGACTGTGTGTGTGTGAGAGTGTGTGTGTGTGAGAGTGGGTGTGTGAGATGTGTGTGGTGTGTGAGAGGTGTGTGTGTTGAGAGTGTGGTGTGTGGTTGAGATGTGTGTGTGTGTGTGTGAGAGGTGTGTGTGTGAGAGTGTGTGTGTGAAAGAGAGAGAGAGAGAGAGAGTGTGTGGGTGTGAGAGTGTGTGTGAGAGAGTGTGTGTGTGAGAAAGAGAGAGAGTGTGTGTGTGTGTGTGTGTGAGAGTGTGTGTGTGAGAGTGTGTGTGTGAGAGTGTGTGTGACTGAGTGTGTGTGTGACTGAGTGTGTGAGTGTGTGTGTGTGTGTGTGAGAGAGTGTGTGTGTGAGTGGTGTGTGTGTGAGTCTTTGTCACTCGTTACTGTAGGTAACTTACGTTGGTTTCGTTGGCTCTGCTGGGTGCTTGAACGGGTTTGTTTTGATGGGCGTCTAAAGATCCGTTGGAACAGCGCTCGGATTCATTCCGGCTCTCACAATAAACCAGAGCTTCCGTTAAAAACAATAGCGACTACAGTGATGCCTACCGCTGTATAACTCCGGTAACTCATTAGCATCAGCAGCTACTGTCCTCAGAGAGTAAAGATAGTTGACAGATTTGAAAACTTCCTGTCAAACAAACTTCCTGTTTTCTAGAGATCCCGTGATTGTTCAGCAGCTGTGGTGCTCAGGCTTTGTTGGTTTTATTATTTGTCGACAGCCATGACTTGACAGTTTTCCAATTGGAAACTCTGGCTGTGAGACAAAACCTAGTCAGCATTTTTGGGCTAACGTGAATCACCAATACTTTTGGTGCATCATTAACGTTTTGTTTGATATTTTTGGTGCATCGTAGGATCCATTGTCTTTTTGGGTCATCAGATTATCATTGTCAGCCACCAATATTTTGGGGTATCATTTATGAATCATCAACATTTTTGGGGCGTCGTACAATCTATTGTCAAACACCAATATTATTGGGGTGTAAAAGTTAAATTGCCAATGACCTTTTTTTTTTTTTTTGGGACATAAAGTTCAATCGCCAATATTTTTGGGGCATCAAAGTATCAATCATTGTCAATCCACAACATTTCAGGACATCAGATGTAGCTTTTATTCCAAGTCTTTGCTAAGATAACCTGAAATGCAGCTTGATTCTCCCGCACGTATTGGAGTGTTTGTGGCTCAGTGTTTGCGTGTGTTTTCAGTGGTTCGTTGCTCTTTTGAATGTTGGCCAAAGTGCTTGCTGCATGTGTATTTCATGCCAAATGAAGAAACTTCTGATGCTCTAGAATTACAATTTAGGTGGTCAGCACTTAATATAGTGGAATCAAACCCATGGCATTGAATATTCACTGATTCAAAAGAAGTCAAATGTAGCTTAGTTCATTGCTACTTTTGAAATCAAGAGAGATTGATGGCATTTTAGAGGTTGCACGAGTTATTAAATTGATTAAAGATTATGAAAACAAACATGCTTTTTATTAATTGTTCATTTGCATTTATGCATTTGGCCGATGCTTTATCCAAAGTGATGTACATTGCATTCGGTCTATGCATTCGATAACTTTGAACCCATTCCTTCCCAGTTCATTGAACCCATGACCATTATGTTGCTAGTGCCATGTTTGAGTCCTTGCTGATTGTTCATAAAATGCTATCTATCGAATGTATAATCAAATAAAAGTTCTGCACAACAGAGGTTTTGGGGCATCGTCAAATCAACATTTTTTTAAGACAATAAACTTTCAGAGGTGGATCAAGTTATTAAATGTTGATGAATATTTATGAAGGCAAACATGTTTAATTTTTTTTATTTGCATTTATGCAGTTGGCCAGTGCTTTATCTAAAGCATCATACTTTGAATCAATTATTAAAATGTAAATGTACTTTGCACTTGATGTAATTTTGACCAGGGGCCAGTTGCATAAACTTACCCACCATGTTAAGACTGTGTCTTAAGAACTAGTTTGACCAACTAGCAAGTGGTAATCAGTCATAACTGAATTAAAAAAGTTATGACCAGTCTTGAAGAAAAAAATTAGATTGCTAACTTTTTAAGACTAGTCTAAACAATTTATGCAACCGGCCCCAGTTCAAGTTATGACCATTGCATTGCTAGTGCCATGTTTGAGATGATCGTTCACTGTAATGTGTGTTACAAGTAAACGGTGTGAATTACATGTTGGCTTTAATGGTGACTGTGCTGTTTGTTTCAGGGTGTTTCATCAGTCTGCTAAAGCCGCATTATGACAACACTGTGGTCTCAGAGACACGGATGGATTTGATGGAGACCTCGCTGTGTAGGTTGTGAGGATTCAACCCCATCGCCTTCAGCGTCCAGTTCTGCAGTCCACTGGTCCTCTGTGATCGTCGAAGGGAGGAACGGTCACTCAGACTCATCGTGATGATGAACGGGTGTCTACACGGAAGCCCTCTCAGGGTTTGAGCATGCCCAGTAACGTCTGAGCGCCGCTTTTGACCCGCAGGACACAGATCATGGCCCAGACGAGTCTGCTGCAGGGCAAGCGCTTCTACTGCCGCGAGTGGGTCTTCCACAAGATCCAGCACTGCCTTCAGGAGAAAACCAGCAACCTCAGCGCTCCGGGAACTGCAGAGCCGCTCAACCCCGTCAGCAGGGTGGGCAAGGGCGGCTCGTGGGGCGTCCTGCTGGTCGGCGGTCCCGGCAGCGGGAAGACGGCTCTGTGTACGGAGTTACTGTGGCCCAGTTCGGTTCACGGCGTCCACCGAGGCCTGCACCAGCACTGTCTGGGCTTCCACTTCTGCCGGGTCGAGGACTCGGACACGCTGTGCGTGAGCGGCTTCGTCCGCGGGCTGGTGTCTCAGATTCTCCAGTCGGGACTCGTGCCAGAATACGAGGAGAAAGTGAGCGAGCTGGCGGTCCAGAGCGCACTACAGCCGGGAGAGTGCGAGAGAAACCCAGCTGAGACGTTCAAGAGGTGAGCAGCATTCGTGTAGCATTCAGAGGAGTAGATCTGTGATTTACAGCTTCAGATGAGGTGGTGTAGTGATTAAAGCTCAGCGTTTTAAGGCTTAATTAATGAACTACTCTACCTTCATCGTGTCTCTGATCAAGACACTGAACGTCTGGTTACTACAAAAGTAGAGCACTATGATACAAAAACCTCCAAAATAGTTCAGATTTCATAGGCCCCTAAAAATAAGATTTTTGTTAAATGTTTAATAAATTGATTATACATTTTAGGTTTCAAGATTTCAAGTAGTTAAAAATACTTTTTGACATGTATTTTGTACAAAAAATATTATTTAACTATTAAAAGAATTCTGAAAAATTAAGTCATCTATTGAATTCATAATCAAATTAATCCGTGCATTTTTCCTAAATATAATGTATTTTTTTTCTGGTAGTTGACAGTATTTACTGAGAGAGAAAAAGAGAAATGAAAAATCCCCTCTGGAAAAACTTTTAACTCTAATGTGACAACAAAATCAGATAAGAACTTTGAGCCTGGCTTTATCCAAAGTTCAGATTTCTGTTCTGGAAATGAGTGCATATTTAATTAGATATAGCCTTATTTGCATAAATAAAGATAACATTTCAGAAAACTTGAGTGAAAACTATGAAATACTAGAGTGCTCGACAGCTCTGGAGATCAAAGAGAGAGCAGACGCTGAAACACCACGAGCATCACACGTGCTTTTAGTCATTCTGTGTGTGTGTGTGAGAGAGGTGGATAGAGCTAGAGAGCTTTTCTCTTGACGTGTGTGTTGATGTGACCTCGAGTGAAGGTCTCCCCTGCAGCTCACACATGAACTCTGTGAACTCTGCAGTTCTGCTGAATTTGAGGGAAGATCTGTAGATGATTGTAAGAGCTGTATGTTTGTGTTAAAAGATCTATCTGAATTCTGAGTCAACATCTGGTTTATTCGCTATCAGTTCTCTCTCTAATATTCAACATTTGATCAATAATACAATAAAATCTGTGAAATATTATTACAATTTAAAATAGCTGTTTTCTATGTGAATACATGTTAAGGTGTAATTTATTCCGGTTCCAGCCATGATCTTCCGGACCTCAGATGTGGTGTTGTTGTGGAAGATAATGCACAGTGTGATGTAAACTGAAGCCTATTGATGGGGTCTGTGTTTTTACTGCGGTCAGCAGGCAGGTTAAGTGCTTTCACCGCTGATCAGTCAAACATCTTCAAACATCTTAACATGTCAAGAACTGATTCCGGATACATAAGTTATAATGTATGCAATGGATAACCTGTTTATTATGCGAGCGTTTTGTCAGTGTGGACTGAACACTGATCTAAAGCAGAATCTGCTCACTTGCTCCAGGACAGACGGGGTTTATTGGGGGCTGGTCGTGTGGTGTGTAACTAATGAAGGATGAACAGGGTGCAGCTCAGTCCGTCTCCGTCGTTCTCCGAGAGATGATTCAGCAGTTTGTAGTCGATGGTTCGGACCACTCTAGACTCTCTCTCTCTCCGAGCTGGGAATCTGTGAACATCTCAGCCTGCGTCTCCACAGAACAATGATGTAATCGATTATGATTCATGAACATTGTGATGCTGGTTTGAATATCAGGGTAATTTGATCAGTGTCTTTTTATGCAGGCATTGGTTTATGGTGCGGCACAGATGAGAGTCTGGCTCTTTTCTCTTGAGTTTCCTGGGTCTACTAAATTGACTTTTAGTCAATGTTATTTCCTAGCACTTCTCACAATGCAAATGGTTACAGCTTTACAGAAGGTCATGATGTTAATGTTTTATAATATCTTCATGCCTTAGTAGTTGCGTTTAGCAGATTAGAGCTGGACAGTAATGCATTTTGCGACAATATTGTTGAGATTTGCAATATATATTTTGCTTTGCATGAGTATATTGTATGTATCGGTGTTTTCTTAGTATCGTTGATACACTAGTATAGTTTTTGTGAATATTTTGAATTTTGAATTATTTTATGTAACTGTACTTAATGAGGCTGCTATACGAATATATATATCTACTAATATTTTATATAGATATTGTGTGTTTGTTATTTTACTTTGTATGCTAGTACTGTCCTCTTCATTAAGTTAAAATGAGAAATGTTGCCTTGACAACAAGCTAAAATAAATGAGTAGTTTGGTGATATTAAGGAGTATAAAACATGTAAGGTTTTGTTCAGTTCATAAGGATGTGGTGTAGTGACAAGCCTAATACTATCAGCAACGTGTGTCACTGCTGCAGTTAAATGAATCATGTCTCTGTTGTTCTGATTGACTGCTACCTGACTCTCTGCTGTGTTTCTCTGCTCCAGTGCATGCTGGGAGATTTCAGGCCATGCGCCCACACACGTGCACAAACACACTCGGTGTCTGAGCGTCGCTCTGTTAATGTGTGTGTGACGTGGGCCGAAAGAGACTCTGAACTGCCACGTTCAGACTCGTCTGTGTGTTCGGTCAGATACACAGTGTTTCAGTATTGGAGCAGTGATATGATGAGTGATCTGACTGCTTCATCTCGGCTGCTTGTGTAGAGACAGATGAGATCAGACACACATTAGTCATGATCTTACTGTACAAATATCAGATTTAAAAACAAACAAAACCTCATGTCAGTCTTCTGCAGTGATCAGATGGCAGTGACTCCAGCAGATATATCAGATATAATGACCGAGACCAACAGTGAGGGAGTGGACAACAGCCAGCTGATGAGAGTCATGAAGATGGAGTTCACTGTATAATAGGGCTAGCGCTGTGCACAAAATAAAAGTTCAAAATCAAATATTCTTTTTTTGTATATAGTTTTTAGTCAACTTGAAAATGTAACTACAATATGATTCAAGTAACTTTTTCTTTATTAACACTCTAAAGAAAATCCTATCCCAAGTCCACCACACATGAAGAGGTCAACATGATGTAAATGTTAAACAAATCACTGAAATATTTTTGCAGAAAATGTGCATTTGTACAATTGATTGTACAAAAGTGTATTATACATATTATATGTTCAGAGATAATACAAGGAAAATGCTTCAAAAAATTCTCAAACATCAAGGTAATTCAAAATAACTAACAAAATGTCTCTTCTAACGTTTGGTAGTATTTTTCTATTTTCAAACTCGTGATCTTGATTTATCAAAAGAATTGTGGCAAAACATGAACTTCATCTCCAGAGCTGCTCTGAATCAATTCATCAGCATTTCAGCAAAAGCTATCATCAGGTACACACTGCAAGATCTTCACTACAGCCCGAGACTGACAAAGTCAAAGTGTGGTTTAACGTGAAGAAATTGTGACAAATATTACTATTGCATAGTAGAATGTACTTTGCAAAGTAATAATAATTTGATTAGTTAATTATTAAAAATTTAATAATACAGTTTTAACAATTTTTCTTCTGATTTTAAACCATAAAGGTCTGTTGTACAGATCTTTGTTTGCCAAAATATGAAAGGAATTGTTCAATTTGATCACATTTTAATAGGGAAATCTGTTTATTTGTTTGCCACCATTTTTTTTGATGATAAATTTGTATTAAATCATAAAACCGTATCCATTTTCAGAAAAAAAACACTATTTATAGGGCTGTATTATAGTTAAAATTGAAAATAAATAATTCAGTTGTTTTATAAATTAAATAAATTCATATGCTTTTTGATTATTAAAACATAAATCACTCTCAATTTGTATTATGCATTAAATTGAAAGATTCTATATAATTGTTAATATTGTTATTATTTTGAGTGTATATTTTTGTATGTTGATTTTCTTTTCATTATTGTAACAATTTATTGAAATTATGTTGTAATGATAATACTATTTATACTATACTATTAATTTGGCCATGAGTATTGCTGTTGCAGCTGATATGGCAGACAATCAATCAATAAAACGGACTCGAGAAAAGTTAAAATGGAAAATACAAAATTTGGGGGAAAATAAAACAGATTTTTAAAATCGCTATCAAATAACCTGCTGAATCTGACCAAGTTCAATTCCTTTGCCAATGTTTTGTTTTAAAAGACGCTATATCCATCTGTGTGTGTTTGTCTCTCAGGTGTGTGTTGCTGCCGCTGCTGGGCTGTAAGGCTCCGTCTCAGGCTCTGTTTGTGCTGCTGGACTCAGTGGACGAGGGCTGTTTGACCGGAGACAGAGATCAGAGGTCAGCAAACATCGCCGAGCTGCTGGCTGCCCATCACGAGCTCTTCCCGCCCTGGCTTCTGCTCGTCTGCTCGGCACGCCGGCAGAACAAACACATCACCAAACTCTTCACAGGTGACGCGCTCTACCTCAGTCTGATTATTCCTACATTTACGTCACTCATCAGATCAAATCAGCAGCTGTACTGAATTACAGTTTGTGTGTGCGGTGCATCAGAGTCTGTTATTGTGTTACTTTGCATAAAAATGAATTGTTACATAATTGGTTTCTTTGTTAGGACTAATGTTCATTTGAAAACATATTGTCTCCCAGTGCTAGGCAGTAAAGGTGTTGTTGTGTGTGTTTGTGTGTCTGAGTCCGTGGAGCTCAGACTGGATGAGTTTCTCGGCCTGCAGCAGGAAATCCGCACCAGATGTGTGAATATTTCTAATGAGCAGAGAGACAGTGAGCGTGTGTTATGTGAGGACAGATAAACGCTGCTGTATGGATTCAGTCGGAAAGAAAACACCTCATTGACGGAGTTTGTTCAATCTTTTGTGTGATTTTCCTACTTTGACGTTTCTTCAAACCCTTTGCTTTTTTTTTTTTATACATTTTTGTAGCACTCCTTTCTTTCTTTTTATTTGAAATTAATCTCAAACATTGTATACGTTTTTTAAAATGTTTTCACTTGGATTTCAAGTCGAATCTGGCATGGCACTACAAAAACAAACACTTTCTCAAGATTTCTTGCACCAAAACAGTCTTGATTTAGTTTACGTTGGCACTTATTATAAGCATCTTTTGGCTTGTTGTTTGGGCTTTGCTCATAAAGCGTTATTTGCAGTATGAAGCATTTTGATTTTTTTTCAGTTTATTATGAGCTTGTTCTGGTTTGCTGGTTTTTTTTCCTAACAATATCTGCCAGCAGGAATGAGTCAACATTTATTCCTTTTTCCCTGTGATTTCTTTGCACCACTGAAACGTCATTTAAAGGAATAGTTTACCCAAAAATGAAAACGTGTTGAAAATTTGCTCATCCTCAGGTCAGTCAAGATTGAGATGAGTTTGTTTCTTCATCAGATTTGTCGAAATGTAGCACTGCATCAGTGTCTCAGCAGTGGATGCTCTGCAGTGAATGGGTGCCGTCAGAATGAGAGTCCAAACAGCTGATAAAGGCATCACAATAATCCACAGCACTCCAGTCCATCAGTTAACATCTGGAGAAGACAAATGCTGAAACAAAAACGTTTAAAATGGCTCGAAACTAATATGTGGCTGGATTTTGAGACAACAGGAGAAGCACTTTTTCCCACTGTCAGGAGCGTTTATTAAATGGCTTATGGCCATCGTATTTGAGTTAAAAACTCTTAATGCAATGCTGGATTAGTTTCAGCTTTTGCCTTCCCTCCCTATTTAACTGATGGACTGGAGTCTGTGGATTTATTGGTGTGCTTTTATATCAGACTGTTTGGACTCTCCATGCATTCTCTGACGTCAGAAACCCTTCACTGCAGAGGAGCCATTGCTGAGCAAGTTTGTATGTGGCCACTGAGACATTTGAATCCATGCTATTGACATGTAAATGTGTTTTTGATAAGATTTTTTTTTTTTTTTTTTTTTTTTTTTTTACACTGTAGCGTTAGTTTTTAGTAAATACTATACTCTTCTAATGTCACTGTGGATTTTAACTTTCAAACCTGAAAATTACTGGCTTCTCTCTCTCTATTTATTCCATCTTCCATGCATGTGGTTCATTATTTTTTGCAAACACCACCGCTGATATTAGTTTTGTGATGTCAGGTTTGTTGAGAATCTTGTGCATCATTTGGCAATGTTTGTGTTTGTGTTTCTTCCTGATACAATCACACAGCCACCGGATTGAGAAAGAAATATTCCTGTGAGCTTTTTTAGTTTTTGTGTGTTTGTTGTGTTGTGTGTTTGGTGTGTGTGTGTTGGTGTGTGTGTGTGTGTGTGAGGAGAGAATGGTCTCCGCACAGAAACAGTCTGCCGGCGTTTCAAATCCAGGTCCAACTGGAGTATAAATACTCTGTGTGTGTGTGTGGGTGTGTTGTTGTGTTTGTGTGTGTGTGTGTTGTGTTTGTGTGTGTGTGTGTGTTGTGTGTGTGGTGTGTGTGTGTGGTGGATCACATTAAACATCCATGACCAGTAAACACTGACCTTAGACCAGAAGATCAACTGAAATCCCAAAGTGGTTTGTGTCCAGCATTAAAATCAGATGCATTTAACCACAGATTATAAACACCTGCTCTAAAGTCAACATGACATCGACATTCATTCTGTTTACATTCTGTCTAACACTCTCCTGCTCTTATTGTACTCATTACTCCATTGTCTGCTAATGAAAGGCTGCTGGTGGCAAATGTTAACATTAGCTAGTAACATCACGGCGAATACAGCAATGATCCTGATAGATAAAATCATGACTGGTCCAGTATGATTTCACTCAGAAATGAATGCTTTTATTCATCAAGGCTGCATTAAATTGAGCAAAAGTGCCACTAAAAACATTTATAATGTTATGGAAGATTTCTATTTCAAATAAATGCTGTTCTTTTGAGCTTTCTGTTCATCTGTGAATCCTGAAAAATAAAATGTATCACCGTTTTCCACACAAATATTGTGCAGCACAACTGTGTTTAACATTGATAATAATCAGAAATGTTTCTTGAGCAGCATATTATACTGATTTCTGAAGATCATGTGACACTGAAGACTGGAGGAATGATGCTGAAAATACAGCTGCGCATCACAGAAATACATTAGTTTAACAGATACTCACATAGAAAACAGCTGTTTTAACTTCATACAGAGATTTTTACAGCGATGTAGCGACATTTGAGTGTTTCAGAAAACATACAGTTGTGCTGAGCTTCTATAAGGAATAAATGTAAGAGTCAGTTTATGATCTTCATCACAGTATTCAGAGTCTGACTGAGACAGCCGTCTTCTGTGAGTGGGGTCAGATGTCAGATTCACCCGCACACGCTTATTCATTAACACGTTTGACCATTAGCGGTGTTTGGGTGTGAGGGGCCGATCTCTGTGACCTCTGTGCCGTTCCCATGGCGACGGGGGCTCAAGGGTCAAAGGCTAATCTGTGGGAAACAGTGCAGAACTGTCATGTGTCGCTCTGCTGCCGGTGTAAATGAGTTTGAAGTGTGGTTTGCACAATAACATCTAATTTAAGCTGAAAACCAATCAAATTAGTTATTCTTAATACAAATGTCAATACCTGATCAGAAGCTAATATGCACACAGAGTGTTAATCACTTCAGACGCTTCGTCGCGCTGCGTGATTTGAGTGAATGACATCGTTCTGCTGTTTAAAATGCTATCACAGCTGGCATTTGTCAGCATTTCACACAAATCACAGTGACAGTGAAGCGCAAACACACATACAGTGGTGTTCAGCGGAGTCACATTGGAAAACTGTTATTTAAAGCCTTATTTACACCTGAAAGTAAACAACTTTTAGGATTTTGGAAAGTTTTTCTTTCTTAAATCTGAAAAATTTAGGAGTATTTTGCACAATTTCTGTGCTAATCAAATAAGCAAGTTTGTGATTGATATTGTAATGCAGTGAAAACATGGATCTTTGTCGCGACTGTTCAAATTTTAATTTGTAAATTAACTTATTTTTTTTATTAACTTGAAAAAGCTTAGAACATATTTATGCAATTGTGTATAATTACAAATTGTTTTTGAAATAAGAACATTATTAACAAGAACATTTATTAAAAACAGAAAATACAGTAAAACTACGTAGAAACTAAACTACAAACCAAAAATACATAACATTTTGAAATATTATTACAATTTAAAATAACAGTTTTCTATGTGAGTATCTGTTAAAGTGTAATGTATTTCTGTGATTTGCAGCTGTATTTTCAGCATCATTACTCCAGTCTTCAGTGTCACATGATCCTTCAAAAAATCAGTATAATATGCTGATTTGCTGCTCAGTTTTTTATCATCTTTATTGTACTCTAGCTCATTATTATGTGCCTTTGTTTATAATCATCATCCTATATCGGGCACAGTGATCAACTAAAACACTAAAAATGGGCCCTTCATTTGACAGAAAGTTGACTGTAATCTGGCCTTTTTCTTTTTTCATTTTTGGGTTCATTTTCCACTTGCATGGCTGGGAATCACCACGACAGAAAGACAACCACTCACCACAAAACAGACACACTCTCTTCCTCGCCTCTCACAACACACACACACCCACACAACACACACCCACACACACACAAACACAAACACACACGCTCTCGCCTCGTCCACACCACAGCTCACATACACACAAAGACACAACTCTCTCTCCTCGCTCCTCCTCCACACACACACACACAGACACACTCGTCTCTCTCTCCCAACAGCGACCCCTCTCTCCTCTCTCCCACACACCCACACAGACACACTCTCTCATCTCCCCTACACACTCACACTTCACCACACAGACACACACACACCACACACACCCACCCACACAACACACACACACAGGGGGACACACACACCACCACTCTCTCTACCCCTCTCTCGTCTCCTCCCACTCCTCGCGCGCTCAGGGGAGCAAAAAACTCCTGCCCGGTGGACCGTCATGCAAAAACCGACTCTCACAAAACAAAAAAAACAAGCCGCGAAAGAATGCCACTCCCTCTCACACCACGACACCAGACGGAACAACACACTTCTCTCTCTCACCACAACACACAGACCAACGGTTCTCTACTCTCGTCCATCCCTCCACTCGGACGCCAATCCTCTCTCGCTCTCTCTCTCTCTCTCCCCCACACACACACGGCCCCTTGTCCCATTACGTGTAATAGGTGCTCCCTGAGCTTCTCCACAATCTTCAAGTTTCCTTACCTTGGAATTTCTCTCTCTCTCTTTCTGGTCAGGCTGTGTTATATTGTTGTTGGTGACAGGCCAGACTCTCCAGCATGAGGTCCAGGTGTGTTTGTGTGTGTGTGTGTGATCATATCCCATCATGCTCTAGACTGCTGATTCTGCCTTAAAAATGCAGTCCTTTTAAAAACGGCGTCAAAGCCGCAGCCTCCGTCTTCTGTCCGTCTCTCCAGAGAGAAACACAGCACGGTGCTCATTACCTTGAATCTTCATAGCAACCGGTGAATTGATGGATAAGAGAGATGTTTGTTAAATGACTGCAGTGCAGGCTCGTTCTAGTTGAGGAGATTGAAGAAATACTGCTTCCTGCTGGCATAGAGAGCAGCAAATAGTCTGTCTTTCCTGCAGACATCCTGATCCTTGAGCTGTCATCGGACTGATGATGAGCCTCTGTTCTGATTGGATGAGGCTTTTTAACATGGACTGGATTGGATTGGACTAAAAAACACTTTCAGTCTTTCTACAAATCAAAATTTCAATATTTTAATAATTACTTTGTGTTGCTTGCCATTGCTTTTGTAATTAATTTTTATTTTATTAAGTTTTGCACTTCTGTGTTTTGAATTTTGAGATCAAAGTCATTTTCCGGAGAAAAGAGTGGCTGCCGGGTACCTATAAAGTAAATATAAACAATTACACAATAAAACATTAATAATTTTAATGTATATATGTAAATAATAAATGTTTATAAAAATAAAGTAATAACGTTTCACTTGTTTTAACTTCCAAACAGTGAAATCGGATGCATTTTTCATCTGTAATTTAAACAACGTCCATACAATCTAGTTTGTACTTAACTGTAGCTGTATGCAGTGAGAAGTAAAATAGCTAGTGCACTATTATACTACAGTATCATTGCATCTGTCTCAACATAGGCAACAGTCAATGTCAATCAGTTCCTGCAGCAGGATGAAATGTCTTGTACATGATTTTATGTTTGTATATAATGATTTTAGTTCTCTTTCTGTGTGAGAGCGGCGGCACCCGTCCCTGACTCCCACTCCAACAACACTGCTAGCCTTGTGTTTAATTTCTGAACACTGTATTTGGATCGGAACGCACACACTTGAGCTCTGAATTGGGCAGCTTGCGTTTGGGAAGTTTGCTGATTCAAGTGTATTTTAGGAAACTTTGCTCGACTGGCGTAATTACAAACGTGGAGCAGCGGACGCTTGCATGTTTTCAGGCGGCTGAGGGCGAGCGACGTTTCATTCATGCAGAACCCTCACCGCATGTACAGAGAGCGAGTTAAAATAGCAAGTAATCAAGACACACATGTGCCTGGGGTTTAGGGTTTCTGTGCCGCTTTAGCATTGGACGGTACGTCTCTATTTCAGATGGACTGGAAAGACCACATCAACAGCAGATGATCTCAGAAACACCCTCTTTACTCAGACGCAGGCCTGCAACTAATGACTGTTTTGGTCATTGACTAATCTAACGATGATCTTACCGATAATGTTCATGTCAGCTCTGCTCAGATGTAATGCAGCGCTCCGCTACATTTAGTTTGTGCATCAACTCATCTCAGGGTTTAAAATGAGATGCAGCCTTGGTCTGACGTTTCTCTTAAAATGCTTCAGGTGATTAGACCTTAGGCTTTGGGATCTTGGCAAATCTAAGCACAGTTTGAGACATCATTGAGACGTGTGAGAATACGGAGATACTTCAGGAGAAGCATCTGAGAAGCGGGAGACTTGAGCAAATGTTTCATCTCATTGCAGACATTTGAAATGTTGAGGAGATCTCGTTTGTGAAATCTCTTTCCTTACAAGCTGTCTGTATACGTGCATGAGAAGTTCACACACCCGAGTGTTGTTCACAATGGCCACTCCTTATGTACGCACACCTGTCTGTCGCTCTATCGCATGATTGATGAATTCATTTATGGTGGAAGATCCAGTTTCCTCCCAAACGCCAAGACAAGACAAAATGTGATATGTTAAAATACAGCCTGTTAAACCTGCTGCTGTCATCAACAATAATGCTCAGAAAAAAAGGAAAATCCCTGACTGCCCTTGGAAAAAATATTACATGCTTTATTCATATCAATACAGGCCGACACAGCTGAAATAATCTGCTGTGTTAATTTAACTGGTGAAGTTAAACTACTACCAAAAAATTTACTACATTACATATTTCATACTAATGTATTATTTGATCTCATTATTAAAAGTCAGACATAATTCTGTCATTTGTGTTGATTAAATATTTAGTGAATTAAAGCAGCAGAATATTTTTTTTCTAACGACAGTTTGGTAAAAACAGAGAAAATATGTTTAGTAATTCTGGAATAGATATCAACTTCAAATATGATCGCAGTGCAATTATGTGAGGAAAGAGAAGAGATTGAATTTATACCAAATTTATAATTGAAACTCTCGTTTATTGCTTGCAATGTTTGTTTGTTTTGTACCTTATAGCTTCAAAACATAAGCAAATATATTATAATTCCTAACATAAAATTATTTTCATTTATTTTTAATAAATTATTAATTATAATTTAATAATGTAATACAGTTGTATCTAATTTATAACATTTATCATTCAATAAATATGATATTCATAGTTACTCATTAATTAATAATAAAACACATTTTTAAAATTTGTTTTAAAATTTGATCATGACTCCCAGCATCTGATCAGATGGTGAGATCCCACCCCTACCCCATGTAACAGTCAAAATATATATATTAATTCAATCATATGATGCAATTTAGTATTATGAAGAATAAGAATTTGGAACGGAATCACGGTTTCTTCATTAGAAACATGAAAAACAGGGTTCCTCTCGGGGTTTCCTCGACCTCCCGCCTCTGATTGAAAGTGCATGTGTTTGGGAGAATGCTGAAAACATAATGAAAGAGGTTTAGTTGGCTCCAGGTTTTTTTAGAAGACTAAAAAGATGAACTCTTGAAATGCCTCCAGTATTTACTAGACAGTAATTTGTAATCTGTATTCTAAACCCGGTGAACTCTTTAACCGGTGGCAGCTCTCCAAACCCAACATCCCTTCAACCCACTTAAACAGATGAGTTTGTTACGTGCAGGACCCGCCGGCCAAATAACATATTTGGGGTCATCTGTTCCACTGCCCCACTTTTAGTCCCCCTGCAAGGCCCCTTCCTCTTTCAGCCTTTCTATTTCCTTCATCTGGAGTCGCACAGGCTGAAGGCTTGGAGAATGTTGTGTGTTTTGAAGGCAGGGTGAAGGTATGGGTCAGTTAGTTTACGAATTACATAAACAAGCCTCAGATGCGGAGAGAACATGGGTTGTAAACTGCACTACATGCTAGTGACAATTCTGACTTCATTTAAAGGTTTTTATGGTGAACTGGAGCAAAATGTAATGCAATGGAGCGCAACAGTCAGGTTTTGGAAGTAAAAATGTAATTCAGTTTCTCCAGAGAGATTGATTTTTAACACTAACAGATACATCTTCAAAGACCGACCTGTTGTGAGCTCTGAGGTTGTTAATCTACTGTATATGCTTTTGTTGAACCCTTCTGTACACTAATTTATTTAAGGAATCGTGTTCAATAGCAGAATTCATTGTTAAAACTACATTACCCATGATGCTGTAGAGAAAGTTCCACCAGAATTGCAGTGAGTAGATTGCGCCAAAAAATATATTTTCAGCTCCACCCATTCTTGTGAAGCTCCGCCCACTCCCATGAAGCACTGCAAATTACGTAATCGAGTCACGTAAATGTTCTCAAAATACTTGCATATTTGTATAAATATGCGTATTTTGCAATGAACATTGTTTTTATGGACACAACCAACAATTTTACAATTTTTAGATTTCTCCATTGTTTTAATTTGATGAATGTCATTTGAATGCTTCGTGGGATTGTAGTTCTTCCCTCACTAAAGCCGTTAAGAACACAGTCTTGTTCGAATTGTTCACACTTTTGTCTTATTGTTCGATTTGCATTTTTACTTCAAATCAAAGTTTGTAATGTTGGGATTCTTATCTTAGCTGGTTGGCTTGGTTCATGGTTTATAATGCTTTAACAAAGACTTTTTAAAAATCCCTATGGGAAAAATACTTCCAGAACCACCACCGCTGAAAAGTGGGTGGGCTCTAATAAACTCTATAACTGGAAATTAAAAGCCAATGGTATGAAGGAGAAGAGGAAAAATATGGCATGAAGGCGGGGATGATTGTCCACAGGTGTGCCTCTGTTGTCATTCATGCCCCGGTTTAGATTTCACACAGGTTTTATTTGGGAAACCTCAGCTGTTGACGGCAGCCTCAGGCCTTACGCACCAAAGACAAAGAAAATAACTCCTGAGCCCTTTCAGAAAGATGGACGTTATATAATCTCATTCAAAAGGGGTTTTGTGAACTTTTCAAACTCTAAGGGACTGGCCAGGAAAGATGTAATCTGTATTCTGTTTTTGTGTTGCTGGTTTGTCTTTTTGAAGGACTGAAACACTTTTCTGGGGTTTGGCTTGAAAAGAGTATTGTATTTACTTGGGATTGTTGTAAACATGCTTCTTTTAGAGAGGAAGTAGGCCTATTTTTATCCTCTTTCCCATAGAAAATGGACTCTTATAGATTGTATGAGTGAGCGACCAATTAAACTATATGGAAAAGGAATGTTTTGCTGCTCTTCCACCAGTGGGGCTACAGAAAGATTGAGACATATGTGAACGACCTTAGAGGAGTTTGTTTTTTCCTTTCCTTTGAGCCCGGCGAGTCTTGAGTCCATGGGAACTGTAAATAAAATCTGTGCATAAAATGCTCGATCTGCTCTTTGGGCCGCTGTTAAACATGCATGCCGATCCCGAAAACAAAACAATGGAATTCACACTTATCTGAAGCAGAATGCCTTGACATCTGTTGGCATAAGTGCTTGTTTGTAAAACCCTTGGTTCGGGTTTTTTATTTTTTGAAAAAGTATTTTTACAGTTTATGTGAAACTCTCGAGTGTGCTTCATACTTTGTGGAGTTGCAGATGTGACCTAGTTCTGCCACAGGAATCATTACACGTCTTGTTTTATTTTCTAGAGAAAACAAAGCAAATTCCAAATTCCATCCTTTCTGCAGGAAAACTGCCTTTATCTGTCACTGCTGGTCTTGAGTTTTGTATATTGTGCATAAAGATGAAGGTCCCTGTGTGTGTGTGTGTGTGTGTTTGCAATGCTGCTGATACAGTTGAGTGCATAAGTTTACATTCCTCTTGTGGTATCTGCAAGATATTTAACATATTTAAAAATAATGCATTTAGTTTTTTTTATTTAGTATTGGCTTGATGAAGCTGTTTCACATAACATATATTCCACAAAGCAAAAGAACAACTGAATGAACATAAATGGTCCTGTCTTGAGTAGAGAAGCTGCCACTGTTCTTTAGAAAAAGCACATTTTGAGCTTTTCACAATTGAGGGAGACATACACAAAAACTACAATAGGTGCAAATATTTATTAATAACAAGAAGACATACTAGGAACACTTTTGTAAATAGGATGAATAATGTAACTTGTTATTATTTTGTATTGTGGGAAATATATATATATCTTTATTTATATATATTTTTTTATGAATACTGCAATTTAGGAGACAAAAGGGGTATGCAAACATGGCTGTAAATTTGTATTTTTGAACACGCGTCTTTCCAAAGTGAATCTAATTTGTTTACCTAAAACTTAATCATTTATGAAAATGCGTCAGATTGTAGCTGACATCACCAGATAAAATATGCAAAGTCAGTGTGGTCTGCTCGTTTCCCAGTTTTCTAGAATTTAGTAAATGCTATGAAATTCTCAGGCTGATACTCATAGCTATCATCTTACTGATTTTTTTTCTAGATTTTGTCTCTTAGTTTCTTTATAGAAAAACCTCACTGTGACCAAATGTGACTCTAGCAATCTTCTGTACGGACTTCAGGCCAAACTAATCACCTTTTGTCTCTGTCCTTCTTTTAGGATTCAGAAAGATCAGCCTAGATGACTTACGGAAGGCCTACATCGTAAAAGATGTGCAGCAATACATCCTCCACCGCCTAGACCAGGAGGAGGCCCTGCGACAACACCTCACCAAGGAGACAGCAGAGATGCTGAATCAGCTTCACATCAAGAGCAGCGGCTGCTTCCTGTACCTTGAGCGTGTTCTTGATGGAGTGGTTGAGAACTTCATCATGCTGCGGGAAATCCGAGACATCCCGGGGACACTGAATGGACTCTACCTGTGGCTCTGCCAGAGACTGTTTGTCAGAAAGCAGTTCGCCAAAGTCCAGCCAATCCTAAATGTGATTCTGGCTGCCTGCAGGCCGCTGACTGTCAGGGAGCTCTATTATGCAGTCTGGACTAAAAACATGACTTTGACAATGGAGGACTTTCAGAAGAAGATGGACATTCTCTTCAAGTTGCTTATTGATGGACTTGGCAGTACTACGATCTTATTTCACTACAGCTTTGCTGAATGGCTCCTGGATGTTAAACACTGCACACAAAAATACCTTTGCAATGCAGCAGAAGGACACCGAATGATGGCCATGAGTTACACGTGCAGAGCAAAGCAGCTTAAGCCTCTAGAGGTGCAGGAGTTTGCCTACCACCTGATCAACTCGAACCTGCAGATTGAGCCCTTTAATCTCGCCCTTTGGATGGTGTGGAATGGCACCCCTGCTAAAGACTCCCTGTCCACTTCAATCCCAAAAGAACAGGAGGTACTCCAACTACTAGTCAAAGCTGGGGCTCACGTCAGCAATGAAGATGACCATTCTTCCTGCATTTTGCAACAGGCCTTGGAACGTGAGGACTCTATTCGAACTCTACTAGATAATGGCGCTTCAGTTAATCAAACTGACTCCAACGGGAGAACTCTTTTAGCCAATGCTGCCTACAGTGGAAATCTGGACGTTGTGAACCTTCTCATCTCCAGAAGAGCCAACATGGAGTTGGGGGACAACCATGGACAGACAGCACTTACTCTGGCAGCTAGACAAGGCCACACCAAGGTGGTCAACTGTCTCATCGGGTGTGATGCTAACATCAATCACACGGACCATGACGGCTGGACCGCCCTTAGGTCTGCAGCCTGGGGAGGTCACTCGGAAGTTGTGTCTGCGCTCCTGTATGCAGGCGCTAAAGTGGACTGTGCAGATGCTGACAGTAGAACTGCCCTGAGAGCTGCCGCTTGGGGAGGTCATGAAGATATTGTCCTCAACCTTCTTCAGCATGGAGCCGAAGTCAACAAGGCGGATAATGAAGGACGAACGGCGTTGATTGCTGCAGCATACATGGGCCACAGAGAAATTGTCGAGCATCTATTGGATCATGGAGCTGAGGTCAACCATGAGGATGTGGATGGCAGGACGGCGCTCTCTGTCGCTGCTCTTTGCGTGCCAGCCAGCAAAGGCCATGGTGCGGTCGTGAGCCTGCTGATCGACCGTGGAGCCGAGGTGGACCACTGTGACAAGGACTGCATGACCCCGCTTTTGGTGGCTGCCTACGAAGGCCATGTGGATGTGGTTGATCTGCTTCTAGAAGGAGGAGCGGGATGTGATCACATGATAACAATGGGGAGAAAACCTTGGGTCTGCCAGGTTTGGGACCCCCCCCCACCCACGCTTCTGTTGTCAATACTCTGCTTTTCTGGGGTGCGGCAGTGGACAGTATCGACAGTGAAGGCAGGACCGTGCTGAGCATTGCATCTGCACAGGGGAACGTGGAGGTCGTCCGAACTCTGCTGGACAGAGGACTGGATGAAAACCACAGAGATGATGCAGGCTGGACGCCGTTGCACATGGCCGCTTTTGAGGGACACAGACAAGTTTGTGATGCTCTCATTGAACAAGGTGCCCGCTGCACAGAGGTTGACAATGATGGACGTATCCCTTTGATTCTGTCTGCTCAAGAGGGTCATTACGACTGTGTGCACATCTTGCTGGAGAACAAGTCGTGTATTGACCAGAGAGGGTACGATGGGAGAAATGCAATCCGAGTTGCAGCACTAGAAGGACACAGAGACATCGAGGAGTTGTTGCTGAGCCACGGGGCGGATATTGACTTCAAAGATGCAGATGGTCGCCCAACTCTTTACATCCTGGCACTTGAGAATCAGCTAGCCATGGCGGAGTACTTCCTCGAAAACGGAGCCAATGTTGAGGCCAGTGATTTGGAAGGAAGAACGGCCTTGCATGTGTCATGTTGGCAAGGCCATGTAGAGATGGTCAGGTTACTAATCAACTACCATGCAGATGTGAACTCATGTGATAATGAGAAACGCTCCGCCCTCCAGTCGGCAGCTTGGCAGGGTCACATAAAGATTGTTCAAATCTTGATTGACAATGGCACCGTTGTAGACCACACATGCAACCAGGGTGCTACAGCTCTGGGCATCGCAGCTCAAGAGGGGCACATTGATGTGGTTCAGACTCTTCTAGAGCATGGTGCGGATCCGAATCACGCTGATCAGTTTGGACGCACTGCCATGAGAGTGGCAGCCAAGGGTGGTCACACCTCCATAATCAAACTCTTGGAGAAATATGGCGCCACGAGTCTCAATGGCTGCAACCCGTCTCCTGTTCACACCATGGAGCAGCAAACACCCGCTTCGGTTGCTGGGAAAGTGCAGTCACTCACTATAAAATCCAGCAGCTCTGGAAGCACAGGAGCTGGCGACGTGCATTCAGCAGGACCAGGACAATCCAACGGACCTGTTCATGCTTTCAGCTCACCGTCAGAGTCTCCAGACTCAACAGTGGACCGGCAGAAGTCCTCCCTCTCCAATAACTCACTCAAAAGTTCAAAGAACTCTTCGTTGAGGACCACCTCATCCACTGCGACTGCCCAGACTGTCCCCATTGACAGCGTCCATGCCCTTTCTTTTATTGAACAGATCCAGCAGCATTCACTGCCTCGCAGTCGCAGTCGTCAATCCATTGTTTCTCCCTCCTCCACCACCAGGTCCATCGGCACTCAGCCTGGCTCTCCAACCAGCGAGTATGATTGGAGCCAGGTGAAGCCAGGCCTGAAGTCCACCAAAGCGTCCAAGAATGGCCAAAACTGCTCAAACAAAGGAACATCTGGTGAGAAGAAGAAGAGCAAGAATGGCTCTTATTCGCAGAACCAGGTTCTTGAGTACGAACTGACTCAGTTTGATAAAAAGCTTGTGCTCAATAAGCCAGTGTCCAACATTGCAGTTAAAGATCCTCAATGTAAGATCATGGTGGGAAGATCCAGCACTCTGGATTCTGTCCAATCGCAGGAGCAGTTTTACATTCAGGCCCAGAGCTGTGCAGAGAAGAAGAGGAATGGTATTATGACCAACCCCAACTACCACCTACAGGGAAACCAGGTTTTTCTTGGGAGAGTTTCAGTCCCCAGAACTGTTTCCAGCAGGGGCCACCAGGACCTTCTGGACAATTACCCAATAGGAGAGACGGAATTAAGCCTGAAACAAGCCCTACAGCTCCAGATTGAAGGATCGGACTCTGGGTTAAACTGCAAAAAAGAGACGCCGTTATAACTGGTGAGTACATGACGTTTATAGACTATTTTGTGGCTGAAAGCACATTTGTAACTTACATTCACAATATTATTAGTTTGTCGTGTATATTTCCAGTGTATTATTACATAAAGCTGTAATTTTGTAGCGTTTATAGCAGTGAGTTTTTATGTTATATAGAGTATAAAGCCTTTGTCTTTAAAAAAAGCTTATGTCAGTGGTTCTCAAACTATGGTGCGTGTACCACAAACCTCTAAATGCTACTATTGTGGTATATGCATGTTTTTAGATGCTCTTCTACTGCAAAGGGCAGCACGATTTATCTAAACAACAGGGAATATTCATTTAAATCTGGTTAAATATGTTGGTTTTCGAAGAAACTTGGCGACTAGGTAGTGCTTAAGACACCCTGATTTGATTAAAGGTGGTACTTGGTCTGAAAAGTTTAAGAACCACTCATCTACATGTTGTAGGAATGTCTCAAATACTGACCCAAGTAGTTTGATGCCGTTTCAGATGTCCTAATTCGTCATTCAGAAAGAGACTGTGCCAAAGTGAATGCTTTCATCCGCAAAATAACTGAAACCATTTTCCACACTTCTCTGTGGAACGTCTCAAGAAGAAAGGAACGTGCGAGAAACCGAAGAGGGATTATTGCCCAACGGTGATGCAAATTCATACTCGTGCCTGTCGATGCTCCAGCCTTCTTGTGGTGACCATGATGCACACAGACGCTTTTATTTAATGCATTAATATTTAATAGGCAGTGGATGCACTTTCTTCCTATCATCTAAATTGTATTTAGTTTTTTTTTTTTTGCCTTTTAATGCTTTGTTTGTTTGTTTATCAGAGTTTACTTTAAAAAAAAGAAATGTTTGTTTCGTCTTGACCTGTATAAGTGCAACTGACAGCAATGTGCCGCTGGAGTACATTGTTTCCTCTGACAGATATCACAAACTCTCCGTCGTATACACATCTTTAAATCTCTCGGCGCACTCATAAAATCACGAAACCAGTCTTAGTTTACTCTTTGCACGTATTTATTTCGGAGAAAAAGCCGCTTCCGTGTGTGCTGTATTCGCTAAAATCATGGTGCTATGTTTTGGCATAAACCACAAACCTCTTACTCTGGCATTTTAACTCGATATTATGTTTGTAGCATTATTGATGCCCTTAAAGAAAAGTAACTCTGGCTTTACCGTACTTCATTATTTAGTCCCTGTGGGACCTGTCTTTTATTTGTTTGTTTGTTTGTTTGTTTGTGTTTTCCTCTATTTACATAATTGCATATTTAAACAAACAGCAGTGTATCGTTAACTACAGAGTTTGGTGCTAAATGCGGAGTTCTCAGCGACTGAAGAAAATGCAACAAGCCGTATCCTAGTTTGTGCGGCGGTGGGAAAGCGGCAAGCGACGTCAGGGACTTCTGATGATAAGGTCAGCGAAAGGTCATTGTGCTTTTCATGCCAAGCAAACCGCAGTAATATTTGGATTTCAGGACAGGGTTTGAAATGTATACTCCTCAAGCCAAAGTTAAAACACAAAAAAGCCCACGGTCTTGTGAAGCCGGATCTCATGTCTCCGAGCCGTGGCCCTCTGTGGGGGAGGGAGAGCGGGGCGGGTGTGGAGTGGATTTCAGACATCTGTTTGCTATGAGAGGAGACGCTCAGTAAGGCCATATTGGGTGTAACTGCATCAGAAAGCTTGTCCTCTGAAGAATTACAGAAAGGCACTTTACTAAGCCTTATACAAGGACAGACAGAGAATGAGCCTTTTAAGATGAAGATGAACCCTGGACAGTATTCAGAAATCTCAAGCCATCTGTTTTACTTTTTTTTTTCTTTTTTTCTTCTCTCTCCTTTGTTCAGCTGTTTTGGTTCTGAGCCTGGAGTTCATTGCAAGAGAAGTTTGATTGTAAATAGCTGACAGTGTACATTGAAAACTTTCACATTTTGAAATTTAATTTCCTGTATTATATTGAGCTGAATTTTCTGACATATTAAAGTGCTTAATAAACATATCTGCTTTTTCCGCCAAAGCAATTCATTAAGCGTTTCTTCTTAATTTGCTCTGTTATTTGTTATTACTCTTGCTGATTTGACAAAACCCACAAACTTACATTGAAGGAGGGACTTGAGCAGCATAGAAACACTCTATGACAGAGATTTGAGCGGGTAAGCGTCATGCATGTTGTCTTTACAAATATCAAATCTACTTTAGATTAAGGCAAGACAATATAGGCAACCCCACTGATTTTTTTTATGCACTGGTCAATTTAGAGTTTTTGCCTTATTTTGCTTGAATAACATCTGTTGTTTCAGACGAGTGGAAAGAAAACATCCAAAAAACATTTTAAGTGTTTATTTTTATTGCACTTTATCTGTTTGCATCTGTAGATTTATACAACATTTTATTCCTAAAAGCATGGTGAAAATGTGTTTATTTTTCTGTCCATTGACAGTATTTTCTGATTTTATGGAGTGATAAAAAGAGAAATCCAAAATCCCCTCGGTAAAAACCTTTAACTCAAAAATGTAAACAAAATCAGAGAACTATCAACCTGACTTTATCCAATGATCAGATTTATGTTCCTGAAATGTATGCAAATTAGTGCATGCCTTATTTGTATATTTAAACATAACATTTCAGAAAATGTGTAATGCAAAACAATTGTACGGTGATTTAATCAGCTGAGGAGAGTTATGATGCTGTCTAGTAGTTAAATTGTCATCCTATTCACCTGTTGTGTCTTGCCTTAAAATCATTTTTCAAGTTCTCTGTAAGTTATACAGTGTTTGGATATGGACTCAGTGTCCCGATTCAACACACAGCCTGTAGACACCATGACAAAAATGCTTTGTGTTGATGTTTTTACCCCGTATCTGAAGACTGGATCTCACACAGAAAGGAGCCAGCAATATCCAAAAGCTTTCACACATGAAATATCTTGTGTTTTCAGAGTCCGGATGATAAGACAAGATACGAGAAACGCTGATTCTGCGTCCAGTTCTTCATGCCGCTAGGTAAAGTCTGACCATCACACATGCATCCAAACAAAAACTGAGAACACTGACTGTCACTGGAAATATGTTTTAGAATATTTGCACATATGTTACAGTATTATGGATTTTTTGTTTTTTTTTAAACCGAAATATTGCACGAAGCTATTCGTTCATGCATTGAAAAAGAAGTGGACTGTGGCTTTCTGAAAAAGTGCTTTGCTTTAAATAGCTTTGTGTAGGCAGTATAGCTCTCAAATCTCATTCGCGCTTGCGTTCAGGTCGGCCAAAACCTGGCCAGGTTTCGACAGTCGACGTCAAACCTGCTGACACGTCTCAAATTGAACCTGCATCATCAGGTAAGATTTTCAATGAATAACATTATTTTATTCTTTCTGACAGAAAGCTGTATGATTTCATAATACTTGGAATAAAGCACAAGACTTGTACTCGTACTAAGTTCGTTGTATGGTGCTTTTTCTAAACTATTGGAGGATTGCAAAGTTAGGACAATATTTGGACAAGTTTAATACAAATACTTGAGTATCTAAGTAAGATCAAGTAACGTGCTTGGAGTATTCTTGTTCAGTTCACAGCACTCAAAATAATAAATTGACCCAGGACCACAAAACCAGTCATAAAGGTAAATTCCTCCAAATTGAGATTTATGGATCATCTGGAAGCTGAATAAAAAAGCTTTCACATTGATGTATGGTTTGTTAGGATAGGACAATATTTGGCTGAGATACAACTATTTGAAAATCTGGAATCTGAGGGTGCAAAAAAATCTAAATATTGAGGAAAAACGCCCTTTAAAGTTGTTCAAATGAAGTTCTTAGCAATGCATATTACTAATCAAACATTAAGCTTTGATATATTTACTGTAGGAAACTTACAAAATATCTTAATAGAACATGATGTTTACTTAATATCCTAATGATTTTTGGCATTAAAGAGAAATGTATAATTGTGACCCATGCAATGTATTGTTGGCTATTGCTACAAATATCCCCCAGCGACTTAACACTGCTTTTGTGCTGCAGGATCACAAATAATCTTTTTTATACAAGCTACTTTTTTACATTTGTTAAAGGGTTTGAGCAAAATTGATTCAGCGTCACATTATCAACATTAAGTTCATTTCAAACCTGTGATATTTTGAAGAACCCTGAGATCCAAAAAATATTGGACCCCACTGACTTTCATTAAACGGTAATTTTTCTCGAAATATTTTTTTGTAGTAAATGATGACAGAATGTTTGTTTCTGGGTGGACTGTCTCTTTAAGGGTTTGTTGTGGCTCTTAGAAAGCATAAAGCTCTTGAGAACTCTAAGAATCTGGATGAGCAGCAGCAGACGCTGGTATTACTCCAGTTTTCCTCAGTCTTTCCATCGCTCGTCCTGCGGTGAGCGCCGTAATTACACAGCCGCATCCTGAGCTGCACGTGGCAGGGGTAGGTTCTGCAGCTCAAACCTCAAACTTTTAACCGAGTCATGTCTAAATGTTTCCCGTTACGCTGACCCGACAGATTTATAGGCTACGTGATGCTGAGACGCACTGCGGAAACCTCTCGACCTGCGTCCATTCAGATTTAATGATGTGCAGGAGTTTTTTCTGGGTGGTTATCTTAAGCTGAAATATTTGTGTTAGCTGAAATGAAAGAACATATAAATATTATGTGGAAAAATGTTTAACCATATCATTTGATACTTAAAATAAAATATATGTTAACTAAAATTTAATTAAATATAGAAAAGTAAACGAAGAGTAGAAAAAAAAAGCGTAAACATTAAAAGTTATTTTATTTTAGATTGGTATAGTTATTTAGTTCTATATTTTTATATGTATTTATTTATATAATTTCCTATGTAGTTACTGGTGCACCTCGTAAAATAACCGGAAACTGAAAAAAACTAGACTTTAAAAAAAACTAATAGAAATTACAAAAATACACAACAAAATTACTAAAACATTAAAATTAAAGTGAAAAATTAAAATATAAAAATAAAAACTAATTCAAAACATTAATAAATACTAAACATTGCTACTGAAATAAGTTCATTTGATGAGCAAATTGCTAATAGGAAAATTAAAAACTAAAACTGAACTAAAAATACTATTTTAAAAATTAATCTTAATGTATAGAAACAAGAACAAAAATGAATACAAATGAAAAAGCACATAAATCACTAGAAATTTAAATGAAACCTGAAATAAAATATTAAAATGTGAATAGTATATAAATTATTCCAAAATAACACTGACTAGAGGCTGATAACATGGTTTATTTCCAAATGCATTTCACTCGAAACGTGGTTTCAGTAAAATTTATATATTCCAATCCCCCCCCACCCCCCCCCCCTTAAACAGCCTCGAGTTAAACATTATGACAAAACATCTCTAGTAGCGCATCTGAAAAGCTCTGGGTCTTCTGGACAGATGGATCGGCGAGAAACTAATTCAGTTAATCAGTGAATGCTGTCCAGCTCAGGAGCGGTAAGAAGAAGAGGTGCGCCAGGTCTTCCGGAATCAGAAAAGGAAAAAAGCACCAGGCCCGGATTGTGTTACACCAGTCTGTCTGAAATCCCGTGCTGACCAGCTGGCCCCCATCTTCACACAGATCTTCAAAAGATCACTGAAGCTGTGTGAAGTTCCCTGTTGCTTCAAACACTCCACCATCATCCCAGTCCCAAAGAAACCCAAAATTACTGGAATTAATGACTACAGACCTGTGGCTCTAACGTCTGTGGTCATGAAGTCTTTTGAAAGACTGGTGTTGGCCCACCTGAAGGACATTACTGGACCTTTGCTGGATCCTCTTCAGTTTGCCTACCGAGCAAACAGGTCTGTGGACGATGCAGTAAACAGGGGACTGCATTATGTTCTGCAACATCAAGACAGACCAGGGACTTATGTGAGGAACCTGTTCGTGGACTTCAGCTCGGCCTATAACACCATCATCCCAAACCTCCTCCAGACCAAACTAACCCAGCTATCTGTTCCTAGCTCTATCTGTCAATGGACCACCAGCTTTCTGACAGATAAGCAACAGCAAGTGAGAATTGGTAAATTCACATCCAACACCCACACCATCAGCACTGGAGCTCCTCAGGGTTGTGTACTCTCTCCACTGCTCTTCTCCCTGTAAACCAACGACTGCACCTCTAAAGACCCATCTGTCAAACTCCTGAAGTTTGCAGAAGACACCACACTCATCGGCCTCATTCATGACGGTGACGAGTCTGCTTACAGACAAGTGGTTAAAGAGCTGGCTGTCTGGTGTAGTCTCAACAACCTGGCGCTCAACACTCTAAAAACTGTGGAGATGACTGTGGACTTCAGGAGAAATCCCTCTGCACTCCCCCCACTCACCATACTGGACAGCACTGTGACTGCAGTGGAGTCATTCAAGTCCTGGGCACCACCCCCCCCCCCAAAATCTTAAGGACTGTTTTTTTTTAAAGTGGGACCCTCACATAGACTCCATTGCAAAAAAGGCCAGCAGAGGTTGTACTTCCTTCGCCAAACTGAGGAAATTCAACCTGCCACAGAAGCTGCTGAAACAATTCTACTCTGCTATCATTGAATCCATCCTATGCACTTCAGTAACTGTCTGGTTCAGCTCAGCAACCAAATCTGACCTCAGAAGACTACAAATGGTAGTCCGGACTGCTGAGCGAGTCATTACAACCCCTGCTCTCCAAGAATGTAATCATCCGTGGCCAAAGGGCTGGCAGGATCCTCTGGACCCCACTCCAGCCACATCCTCTTGCACTGTTTGCCACTGGTCGCCGTCCAGAGCTCTGCGCCCCAGAAGGCCGCACTAGGACACCGTTTCTTCCTCGTCATCATCTCATGCAAACACTTAACCATCCCCGCTGACGCACCCACACCCACCTATTACACCTCCTTCCCCTTCTTTCTTAACCCTCCTCAGCTCCCTCAAATTGCCCTATATACCCCCGCACCCCCCTGTCCCTCACACCCCACAACTTTCATTGCTCACTTATGCACCCCCAGTTTCACTTCTATCTTTTCTTCACTCCTTGTTCTCTTTTCTTTCTCTCGCTGTTTCTGTTTGTCCCTGTCTTCTGTTACACTGTGGCCGCTTCTGTCACGCCCCCAATCCGATCTTGTCCCATACCTTCCCTCAAT
The DNA here is from genome assembly GCA_018155175.1 of Sinocyclocheilus anophthalmus. Taxonomy (NCBI): domain Eukaryota; kingdom Metazoa; phylum Chordata; class Actinopteri; order Cypriniformes; family Cyprinidae; genus Sinocyclocheilus; species Sinocyclocheilus anophthalmus. The sequence goes on from JADLZN010009865.1 coordinate 72,617, forward strand.
ATTCTGATCTGCTTTCGCCTTACACACGTGTGGCGGCCTCTTCCTCTCCGTAGCTCCCGCTTGTGTGTGCGGTGTTTGTTGTGTGTGGTGTGTGGTGCTTGCGCAGCGACAAGCGCTTTGTCTTCTGCAAGGCCTTTTTGAGGTTGGCTCCGGCCCCACGGTTCCTCGTTGATCTGCCGTCACCCCCCATCTCTCCTTTTCCCCCCGCCGAATAAGTCCACCGCCACCGCTCCCTTCGTACTGGCCCTTCGCCTCCCACCCCCCCCACACACCCCCACACCCCCCCCCCCACCCACATAGCATCCATAAGAGTCGCGTCCTCAGGGGGAGCAGCGCACCGAATAACTTGTACAGAGGAGACCGCTAGTAGGACGACTCGGGTGAGGTTGGGTACTGACGGGGATACACAGATACGCCCGAGGGCCCCGGTGAGAGGAGAACGCGGGGACGACGGGACGAGGGCGTTCGTTGTGCGGTGGGCGCGCGGTGTGGTGTGTGTGTGTGTGCTGTGCTGTGGTGCTGGTGAGAATCCCAGGTGTGACAATAGAAACACTGAATAATTATAGATGGGATGCTGTCACGTGGTCATGTGACTTTAACCTCCATTAGCTGTACATCTGCAGACCAACTGTATTGTGCAAAAAGAACTGGCACCTTGCAATTCAAGAGTCTGAATTCTGATTTTAATTAACAGGAACCTGAATTATCATTTGAATTAAAGGAAGAGAAATTATGAAAATGTATTGTGCATCTAATCTTATTTTCACAGTTTGATCTCTTTGGACTGTAAATGTTCCCAGACTAAAGACAGAAACACCTGCCGGTCGAACGCATCCTCGTACGTCTGTCTGCGTTCATTACTGTAATCGTTAAGCGCTAAGACAGACTGTGACCCTGCCGAACGCACGGGTCAGAGGTCACGCAGGGTCAGACCGCGAGTGTGTGTGTGTGAGAGAAGCCAAATGTGTCATTTTACTGCCATTGTGGTTGTTTTCTAAATCAGCGCTCGTCTGGTTTGGTCACAGTGTGACAGCCCAAAATTACTGCAACAATAACAAAACATGTCTTTAATATCAAACACTGAAATTAATCAGAATTATTCTGCACTGCATAATTTTTTTTACATTTTATGTTGCTGCCTTATGATAAACTTCTTTAAATTACAGTTTTTTCCACATCAATCTACACTCCATACACCATACTGACAAAGCAAAAACAGAATTGTCACAACTTCGTAAATTTATTAAAAATAAAAAAACTGAAATAAGTACATTGCATAAGTAACTCAATATTTAGCTGAAGCACCTTAACAGCCTCAAGTCTTTTTTTTGGGTATGATACGATAAGCTTTGCTCATCAGCATTTGGCAATTATCTGCCATTCTTCTCCTCCCCTCTTCACCTCTCAGGCTCTGTCAGGTCAGATGGAAGCAGACGCACATTTTCAGGTTTCTCCAGAAATAATTGATTAGCTTCAAGCTCAGGCTGTGGCTGGGCCACTCAAGGACATTCACAGAGTTGTCTATAAGTGTGCTTAGGGTCATTGTCCTGTTGGAAGGTGAACCTTCTGCCCAGTCGGAGGTTCTGAATCCTCTGAACTAGGTTTTCATTAAGGCTACCTCAAATTTGCTGCACTGAGTATCTTCTACCCAAGTCCCAGTCCCTGAAACAGCCCACAGCATGAGCTGCTCCCAGCACATTTACTTTAGGAGCTCTTGCAGGTGATGAGCGGAGCTGCTTTCCTTCAAACATGATGCTGTTAGGAATTGAGGTTCATCAGACCAGATAATCTTGTTTCTCAGAGTCTCAAGATCCTTTAGGTGCTTTTTGTTAAATTCCAAGTGGTTTCATGTGTCTTCATGGGGAGCGGATTGAGTTTTGGACAACATGCATAAGCCCAGAGCGGGGGTGGTATGGTGCAGTCATGTTTGTGCCATCTGTAGGTTCTCCCCTCTCCAATGTGATCGGACGCCAACTAGAGTGACCATCATGTTCTTGGTCACCATTATAACCAAAGTCCTTCTCCATCAATTGCACAGGAGGCCAGCTCTAGGAAGAGTTCTGGTTGTTTCAAACTTCTTCCATTAGTCTACATGCTTTTGTGATCATTCAAAGAAGCAACATTTTTTCCTGAACTCTTCCCCAGATGTGTGGCTTGACACAGACCTGTTTCTGAGCTCTACAGGCAGTTCTTTTGACCTCAGGGCTTGGTTTTGCTCTGATATGCATTTTCAGCTGTCAGACCTTTTATTAAGACATGTGTGCCTTTCCAAATCATACCCATTCAATTGAATTTGCAACAGGTTAACTCCACTCCAAGTGTAGTAATATCGACAAGCAATATGAATGCTCCTGAGCTAAATTTCAACTGTCCCAGATAAGGGTATGAATACTTATGCAATGGAATCACTTAAGTTTATTATTTTTAATAAATTTGCAAAGATGTTAAAAAACATTTTTTTTTGCTTGACAATTATGGTGTATGGAGTGTAGATTGCTGTGGAAAAAAGTAATTTAAAGCAGTTTAACATAAGGCAGCAACAAAACAAAATGTGAAAAAAATGAAGGGGTATGAATACATTCGCAAGGCACTGTATATATAGTTATTGTTATTTATTCACATGTGTTTTATTAATGTCAAGAGGAGAGACATAGTGTCTGTGTGTGACTAACGATTGAGGTTCATTCAAGGACAACGCTGTGTGTGTGTGAGAGACCATATAAATGGCTCTCTGAGAGATTTCAGCTGTTGTCAGGCTGCAGGGCATTATGGGAGGGGAAACGGACAAGTGTTAAAACCGATCACTATCATATCAGTATTACTGTCTGTTACTCACCCGCTGCAGAATTACGAGCAGACAGACAGACCTGTGTTTCTCAGATTAATAATGTCCTGCTCTCTCTCTGTTTGTGAAATGAAATATCTTCTGTCTCTTTTGTTTTCTCTCAGAACGCTGTGTTTTGTCACACTGAGCTCTGCACGGTCTGCTGTGAAATCACGTTTCCACGAGCTGCTCCGTCATCTTGAGGAAAAAACGAGACTCCGCTTTGACAGACTTTACCACATTTGTTTTTCTGCTATTCAGGAATAATAACGCCTGTCCTTTTTCCTGCTTATTACTTCACTGTGAGGGCATAAGAATCAATTTTATATTTTATTTTGTTTTGTTTTATATTTTGATTTTATTTATAAGATTAAATTACATGAATGGGGAGATCACAATCATATCTCAAATATAAAATAATTATATTGAGGGGGGAAAAAATGATAAAAACATGTTTACAAAGATGCACATCTTTAATTAGGCTCAAAAATCTAGCATTTTTGTTGTTGTTTCTGAGTCTGTGTGATAGATTTGAATTCAAGAAGAAAAGTTGGAAGACACAAAGAAGTAGAGCATATTTGTTTTTGAATGAAAACGTTTGCATATAAAGAATTTGGGGACATTTTCAAGAGATATTCAAGGCTTCTCACAGTATAAAACAGCATGTTTGATTAAAAGAAAGCAGTGATTAACTTCTGTAGGAGATTAAAGAATGTTGGGAACCTATCAGTTGACGGTAGCCATTGACTTCAATAGTATATTTCCCTTATTATGAAAGTCAATGGCTACCGTCAACAGTTGGTTCCACCCATTCCTTCCAAAAAATCTTCTTTTGAGTTCAACAGAAGAAAGAAACTCGGTAACACTACTTAAAGCATTTATGTATAATGCATTATAAAGGGTATAATGCTTTATAATTATTCATAATGTATGTTGTAATTTTATTATTTTTGTATCCTGTTGACATCATGCTCGCAATTTTAAATGATAGTGTAACGATTGAACGTAAAAAGTGGGGCTTAGAAAGTATAATGTTGTCCCCCCCATGCATTCAGTGCGAGCATGTCCTCCACCCTGCTTTTTTTTTTTTCATACCACGCCGCATTACTTCAGCCTCACAGCACTCACATCTTTTAAATGCTTTATCATAAAGCTGTCAGTCCGTGTTACCAGAAATCCGGAGGCCACCGCAGAGAGTAAATGATGCCTAGGCCAACCTGCTGTTCCTATCTTGAGTGCCCGCCCTTCCTCTGCCTTGTCTTCCGCAGTCTCACTCCTCTTAATTGTCCAACCTTTTTGTTTGTGTACTGCAACTCTTATCCTTCTAATGTGTCAAGCCAAGGCTACGTTGCGTTTTGTCTCCCGACCCTCTGCCGTGATCATCTTATATGTGCTGCAGTTTGTGCCAATTGCGTTGAGTGTACGAGTAGCAGTATTATCGACCCAGATGTTCCTTGTTCCTGGCGTGTTGCTGTCTGCATCTGCCTGCTGCCCACAGAAGCTGCTTCGCCGTCGATCGTGCTATCTGGTCTACTCTATGATGAGGCGCCCCTAGCACTATTCCCCCAGATATACGAGGGGTGTGGCAACTATTCATATAATCAGGCCGCCTTAGCTGGTTACTTAGTCTTCTCCTGTAACCCCCCCCTGGCTTCACGGTTGGTGCATTGCAGGGATAGTGACTTGTGCTTCTACCTCCCAAGTCGAATTCGTGCCATATACCAGCTAGTGGATTCCAGTCCTTCCACAAGAATAACAGCTGATTCACCGCAGCACCAATGAACGTCTAATCGATTTGAGACTGACGAACTTTGGCTGGATCTTCAGTTGGCTGTCCTATCTCGCTAAACATACCTCGCATCGCTTCGGTCTGCGACTGACTTCCATTGTGTGGTGTATCAATAGTGTGTCCTCTCCATACCCCTGATGAGGTCAGGTTCGAACTCCATAAGCGCTTACAGTTTTCGCCTTCCGTAGTTAGCCCGACTTAACCAGACTTTTAGCTTGACATGACCGACTAGGTGTCACAGGACGTATGGCCCCTGCTGTAGGCCGTTAGT